>JASEVX010000014.1:45230334-45495241 GCA_031761405.1 Serripes groenlandicus
GAATGTTTTTTCTAGTGGTTGAGCTACGATCTACGACCCAGCACAACCAATTCGCAATGTTGTTAAAGTGGTTGAGCTACGATCTACGACACAGCACAACCAATTCGCAATGTTTTTAAAGTGGTTGAGCTACGATCTACGACCCAGGTCAGCCAATTCAAAATGTTTTTAAAGTGGTTGAGCTACGATCTATGACCCAGGTCAGCCAATTCTCAATGTTTTTGTAGTGGTTGAGCTACGATCTACGACCCAGCACAACCAATTCGCAATGTTTTTAAAATGGTTGAGCTACGATCTACGACCCAGCACAACCAATTCGCAATGTTTTTAAAATGGTTGAGCTACGATCTACGATCCAGCACAACCAATTCGCAATCTTTTTAAAATGGTTGAGCTACGATCTACGACCCAGCACAACCAATTCTGAATGTTTTTAAGTGGTTGAGCTACGATCTACGACCCAGCACAACCAATTCGCACTGTTTTTAAAATGGTTGAGCTACGATCTACGACCCAGCACAACCAATTCTGAATATTTTTGTAGTGGTTGAGCTACGATCTACGACCCAGCACAACCAATTCGCAATGTTTTTAAAATGGTTGAGCTACGATCTACGACCCAGCACAACCAATTCGCAATGTTTTTAAGTGGTTGAGCTACGATCTACGACCCAGCACAACCAATTCTGAATGTTTTTGTAGTGGTTGAGCTACGATCTACGACCCAGCACAACCAATTCGCAATGTTTTTAAAATGGTTGAGCTACGATCTACGACCCAGCACAACCAATTCTGAATGTTTTTGTAGTGGTTGAGCTACGATCTACGACCCAGCACAACCAATTCGCAATGTTTTTAAAATGGTTGAGCTACGATCTACGACCCAGCTCAACCAATTCTGAATGTTTTTGTAGTGGTTGAGCTACGATCTACGACCCAGCACAACCAATTCGCAATGTTTTTAAAGTGGTTGAGCTACGATCTACGACCCAGCACAACCAATTCGCAATGTTTTTAAGTGGTTGAGCTACGATCTACGACCCAGCACAACCAATTTGCAATGTTTTTAAAATGGTTGAGCTACGATCTACGACCCAGCACAACCAATTCTGAATGTTTTTGTAGTGGTTGAGCTACGATCTACGACCCAGCACAACCAATTCGCAATGTTTTTAAGTGGTTGAGCTACGATCTACGACCCAGCACAACCAATTCGCAATGTTTTTATAATGGTTGAGCTACGATCTACGACCCAGCTCAACCAATTCTGAATGTTTTTGTAGTGGTTGAGCTACGATCTACGACCCAGCACAACCAATTCGCAATGTTTTTAAAGTGGTTGAGCTACGATCTACGACCCAGCACAACCAATTCGCAATGTTTTTAAAATGGTTGAGCTACGATCTACGACCCAGCACAACCAATTCGCAATGTTTTTAAAATGGTTGAGCTACGATCTACGACCCAGCACAACCAATTCTGAATGTTTTTGTAGTGGTTGAGCTACGATCTACGACCCAGCACAACCAATTCGCAATGTTTTTAAAATGGTTGAGCTACGATCTACGACCCAGCACAACCAATTCTGAATGTTTTTGTAGTGGTTGAGCTACGATCTACGACCCAGCACAACCAATTCGCAATGTTTTTAAAATGGTTGAGCTACGATCTACGACCCAGCTCAACCAATTCTGAATGTTTTTGTAGTGGTTGAGCTACGATCTACGACCCAGCACAACCAATTCGCAATGTTTTTAAAGTGGTTGAGCTACGATCTACGACCCAGCACAACCAATTCGCAATGTTTTTAAGTGGTTGAGCTACGATCTACGACCCAGCACAACCAATTCGCAATGTTTTTAAAATGGTTGAGCTACGATCTACGACCCAGCACAACCAATTCGCAATGTTTTTAAGTGGTTGAGCTACGATCTACGACCCAGCACAACCAATTCTGAATGTTTTTGTAGTGGTTGAGCTACGATCTACGACCCAGCACAACCAATTCGCAATGTTTTTAAAATGGTTGAGCTACGATCTACGACCCAGCTCAACCAATTCTGAATGTTTTTGGAGTGGTTGAGCTACGATCTACGACCCAGCACAACCAATTCGCAATGTTTTTAAAGTGGTTGAGCTACGATCTACGACCCAGCACAACCAATTCGCAATGTTTTTAAAATGGTTGAGCTACGATCTACGACCCAGCACAACCAATTTGCAATGTTTTTAAAATGGTTGAGCTACGATCTACGACCCAGCACAACCAATTCTGAATGTTTTTGTAGTGGTTGAGCTACGATCTACGACCCAGCACAACCAATTCGCAATGTTTTTAAAATGGTTGAGCTACGATCTACGACCCAGCACAACCAATTCTGAATGTTTTTAAGTCGTTGAGCTACGATCTACGACCCAGCACAACCAATTTGCAATGTTTTTAAAATGGTTGAGCTACGATCTACGACCCAGCTCAACCAATTCTGAATGTTTTTGTAGTGGTTGAGCTACGATCTACGACCCAGCACAACCAATTCGCAATCTTTTTAAAATGGTTGAGCTACGATCTACGACCCAGCTCAACCAATTCTGAATGTTTTTAAGTGGTTGAGCTACTATCTACGACCCAGCACAACCAATTCGCAATGTTTTTAAAATGGTTGAGCTACGATCTACGACCCAGCACAACCAATTCTGAATGTTTTTAAGTGGTTGAGCTACGATCTACGACCCAGCACAACCAATTCGCAATGTTTTTAAAATGGTTGAGCTACGATCTACGACCCAGCACAACCAATTTGCAATGTTTTTAAAATGGTTGAGCTACGATCTACGACCCAGCACAACCAATTCGCAATCTTTTTAAAATGGTTGAGCTACGATCTACGACCCAGCACAACCAATTCGCAATGTTTTTAAAATGGTTGAGCTACGATCTACGATCCAGCACAACCAATTCGCAATCTTTTTAAAATGGTTGAGCTACGATCTACGACCCAGCACAACCAATTCTGAATGTTTTTAAGTGGTTGAGCTACGATCTACGACCCAGCACAACCAATTCGCACTGTTTTTAAAATGGTTGAGCTACGATCTACGACCCAGCTCAACCAATTCTGAATGTTTTTGTAGTGGTTGAGCTACGATCTACGACCCAGCACAACCAATTCGCAATGTTTTTAAAATGGTTGAGCTACGATCTACGACCCAGCACAACCAATTCTGAATGTTTTTAAGTGGTTGAGCTACGATCTACGACCCAGCACAACCAATTTGCAATGTTTTTAAAATGGTTGAGCTACGATCTACGACCCAGCTCAACCAATTCTGAATGTTTTTGTAGTGGTTGAGCTACGATCTACGACCCAGCACAACCAATTCGCAATCTTTTTAAAATGGTTGAGCTACGATCTACGACCCAGCACAACCAATTCTGAATGTTTTTAAGTGGTTGAGCTACGATCTACGACCCAGCACAACCAATTCGCAATGTTTTTAAAATGGTTGAGCTACGATCTACGACCCAGCACAACCAATTCTCAATGTTTTTGTAGTGGTTGAGCTACGATCTACGACCCAGCACAACCAATTCGCAATGTTTTTAAAATGGTTGAGCTACGATCTACGACCCAGCACAACCAATTCTGAATGTTTTTAAGTGGTTGAGCTACGATCTACGACCCAGCACAACCAATTTGCAATGTTTTTAAAATGGTTGAGCTACGATCTACGACCCAGCACAACCAATTCGCAATCTTTTTAAAATGGTTGAGCTACGATCTACGACCCAGCACAACCAATTCTGAATGTTTTTAAGTGGTTGAGCTACGATCTACGACCCAGCACAACCAATTTGCAATGTTTTTAAAATGGTTGAGCTACGATCTACGACCCAGCACAACCAATTCGCAATCTTTTTAAAATGGTTGAGCTACGATCTACGACCCAGCACAACCAATTCGCAATGTTTTTAAAATGGTTGAGCTACGATCTACGACCCAGCACAACCAATTCGCAATCTTTTTAAAATGGTTGAGCTACGATCTACGACCCAGCACAACCAATTCTGAATGTTTTTAAGTGGTTGAGCTACGATCTACGACCCAGCACAACCAATTCGCACTGTTTTTAAAATGGTTGAGCTACGATCTACGACCCAGCTCAACCAATTCTGAATGTTTTTGTAGTGGTTGAGCTACGATCTACGACCCAGCACAACCAATTCGCAATCTTTTTAAAATGGTTGAGCTACGATCTACGACCCAGCACAACCAATTCTGAATGTTTTTAAGTGGTTGAGCTACGATCTACGACCCAGCACAACCAATTCGCAATGTTTTTAAAATGGTTGAGCTACGATCTACGACCCAGCTCAACCAATTCTGAATGTTTTTGTAGTGGTTGAGCTACGATCTACGACCCAGCACAACCAATTCGCAATCTTTTTAAAATGGTTGAGCTACGATCTACGACCCAGCACAACCAATTCTGAATGTTTTTAAGTGGTTGAGCTACGATCTACGACCCAGCACAACCAATTCGCAATGTTTTTAAAATGGTTGAGCTACGATCTACGACCCAGCACAACCAATTCTCAATGTTTGTGTAGTGGTTGAGCTACGATCTACGACCCAGCACAACCAATTCGCAATGTTTTTAAAATGGTTGAGCTACGATCTACGACCCAGCACAACCAATTACATTTTTGGTTGAGCTACGATCTACGATCTACGCGCTAACTTCACACACCTAAAAATATCTACTTATGCAATGAAAGTGTTCCGATTGAATGGAGTTGAAAATATCGTGGCAAATCGAGAAATTGCTCATCATGACCCTCATTTCATTTCGCTTCTTTGTTGTCAAAAGGTCGTCTGCTGTCAAGGCGTCAGAAAGCGTCTGTAATTTGGAAAGGGTTGAATGTTCCCACGCGGAATTTTATGTTGAGGGGAAAAATGAAGTCGTCTCGACTGTTCAAGAGTGTTTATGCTTTCTTCTGTCTTCATCTTTAAAGCATACTAAAAGCACCGTCCATCAGGGGCGTAGCTTTGCAATAATCAATGTGTAGTCCGTCTCGTGAGAAAATCAACATTGTTGACTCTGCGTAAAGTATCGACCCGGATCAGACTAAGCATGCCACACAGGCCTACCCGGATAGACACCTTTCGCCTCCTGTGGATTTTTTGTTTCAGGAATCACTACTCTATACATCTATCCCCCTAAGACGGAATGTGTCGGCCGAATCAGTCTGCGCGGACAGCGCAGGCTGATCTGGTCGATACAGTACGCAGATATCTATCGCCGCAGCTGCATTTTGGGGCATTTTGAGAAAGAATGTGTAGGCATGTGCCTACAGTGCCTAAAGGGAGCTACGCCCCTGACGATGTATGTGTAAATGAACAAGTTTGCGCACGTTTCCTTTGCGATCAGTGTAGATCCAGATCAGCCCCTTGTAAACAGACTACTTATACAATCTTGTTATTATGATCGGTCATCGGCCATCGGAATTCAAAGTGTTCCACTCCCGTGACAGTGCGTTCCACTCCCGTGACAAAAACCCGGGCGTTCCATTCCCTTGTCAGTGCGTTCCACTCCCGTGACAAAAACCCGGGCGTTCCATTCCCGTGACAGTGCGTTCCACTCCCGTGACAAAATTCGGGCGTTCCATTCCCGTGACCAAATTCGTCGTAGGTCATTGTCCATTCAAAAAACCAGTTTGAATTCCGATAGCCGATTATCGATCAAAGAACCAACTTCACACATATACCTAAATCTCTTAATTTGCGAATGTCTAATCGAATGTCTAAGATTCAACGCGGAAATTTTATGTTGAGAGGAAAATGAAGTTGTCTCGACTCTTTAAGAGTGTTTATGCTTGTTTTTGTCTGTTCCAAGTTGAAGATTGGACCAATCTATTTTTCGTCGAACATGATATTTGGTAACATGTAATGTATAAGTGGCAAACATTGCAGATTTCAGGAGAGACAGCTCGTTACGAGCTGTCTCACCTAAATCTGCAATGTTTGCAAAAGCCTTTAAATGCCTTTTGGCAGCGAAATAATTAATATCATGAGGTATAAGCGATCACATTTTAGACATTAAATTTTACCAAAAATCATGTTTGACGAAAAAATGATTGGGTCCAATTTTCAACAAGGAAGAGTCGACTTTGTGAAATTTGACAGCGAAGGGTTTAATGATACAAAGAAATGAGTAAAATCTCGTGAGATTTAACACTCTTTAGATTAAAACGCTTCAACCTCTTTAGATAACATTGTCTCATCCTATATATACTCACATTCAATGATCTTATCTGTATTGTGGCAACCCTTCGGTCCCCGTGTTTATCATCTGTACGACGACTGAATGATTGATTTGGGTTTAACACCGTTTTCAAATAAAAACCATTCATACCACGCTGGTCTGTGTTCTCCGTAACCCGTGTGTTTCGCCACACACCAGTATTTCCAAGTAACTGGCTGCTTTTTCATCCAAAAACGGTAAGCCACGTTTACGCTTGTCCTGTACGACGACATTTGAACCTAAATAAAGCACACCATCTTAACCCTGTATAAGGTATCTTCAGAAAACGACATTGAAAACATCTGGATAAAAATGTATAAAATGTCTGTTAATTTAGTGCTATTATGGAAAATAGTTGGAAACAGTGTGGCAACAGGTGAAATTGCTCAATATGTTTTTAATAGTCGTCTGCTTCAGATACGTAAAAAGGCTTCTGTAAGTGGGAAAGGGTTAATAACTTAGACATTGAACCTATTATGAGTTTCCACATATATTATAAATATCGAACATCGTTTGAAAACATTGTGGCTAAAAGGAGAAATTCCTATACGTGAGAAATTTCTACTTTTGCAACATTGTTTGAAAACGTCGTCTGTTGCAGATGCGTTGACATGGGAATATACACGGGGAAAAGGTTAACTCTTTAAATGTCGAATTTTACAAAATAGACTCTTCCATGTTGACAATTGAACCACTCTATTTTTTTGTCAAATAGGATATTTTATAAAGTTTCATGTCTTAGTGGCTCACATTGTAGATTTCAGGAGAGACAGATCGTTACGAGCAGTCTCATCTGAATATGCACTGTTTGCAAAAGCCTTTAATTACCTTTGGCAATGAAAGAGTTAAAAATCCGTTTCGAACGGAAGTACATATATGAGCCTGAACGCGAGAAAACAAACAATGTGGACTCTGCGTTAAATATTGACCCGATTCAGACTAAGCATGCCGTGCAGGCTTACCCGGGTAGACACTTTTCGCCGCCTGTGGATTTTCTGTTTCAGGAATCATTACTCTATACTTCTATCCCACGTGAAACGGAATGTGTCGGCCCGGATCAGTCTACGCGGACTGCACAGGCTGATCTGGGTCGATACATTACGCAGAGGCCATACTTATGCACTAATCAGCCGACATGCATTAGAGACGGCAATTAGCGGCTGACGAGAAGACTACCGGACAAAGGAGACATTCTCCAAACTAAGCAAGCTGTCCTTTTTCCATCAAATGAGTTCAACCATGTTTCAACAGTGTATCTCTTCTCTTCGAGATATACATGAAGAAGTAGAACTTCACTGTACGTATATTCTTTACGACCCCGTAATCGCGGACTGCGCAGGCTGATCTGGATCGATACATTTACGCAGAGACCATATAGTTTGTTTGTTTGTGTTCGTGGAACGGCTCATCTCAACAACTCTGAGCACCAAGGAGGGAATATATTTATATGTTTTCAAATAATTTGGGTCAATCCAGGGGTTGTGAGTTCGAATCCCGGCTCGGCCAACTTTCTTTCCGACGTTTGACAAAAGTCAATGCGACATGCGTCATTCGTCTTCCACCAATGGGCTAAGTTTATGTGGAAAAGCAGCCAGTTGCTTGGGAAGATTGTTGTGTGGAGTACTGGTGTGAGAAAAACCAGGGAATGCATGAGTAGGTGAACTGGCCGCCGTGATATAACTGAGAAATTGTTAAAAACGGCGATAAACCCCAATCAGTCAATCAATCAACCAAATAATTTGGCTTGAATGAGGATCGAACCCAATACTCGCGTTTCTTAAGCGGACGCCATAACAATGAATTTAATTCATATCGTTGTCATTGTAGCCGTTATACAACATAGGTTTATGACACATCAATGTTTAAATAGTTTATACAAAAATACAAACCGGCACGGTTCTTTATTCGTTAATATTTGTAAAACATGATTTGTTCATAGCATTCTGTGTCCAATAATATTGCAGAATGGTCCGATGATATCAGGAATATGAAGTGGTACCCTTTCGGAAGGCGTGGCCAATCGTTGAAGTTTTTATTTAATAATGGGATATTTTTCCCACGCAGACTAGAGATAAATGAAGAAGGTCGGAATGTCGCTACCCTCTTTATACTTTGATTATCTCTGCACTTAATGATAGACGGCCGGCCGGGACACATAGCGAAACTCCCCGAGAGTTGCTTGTGCGGACAGTGTTGACTTTGACCATACCGTGCCTCTGCACAGTCTGATCAACACCTTCACTGTCCGTTTTAAAGAACCATGTGCTCTTTGGTCACAGATATATCATACGAAATGACGTCCGTTCGCTCCCTAATGACGAAAATAATCCGATCAAGGTGTCCACAGTTCGTATTTGTAATAATGCAGTATTTTGATGTGGTCCGGCTCATTATCTAGATTATAGTTCAGAATGATTTTTTTTTTTTTTAATATTATCGAATTGGAACACTCGCCTCTATCTCCGTTGTGCTTTATCATTTAACACTGTGTTTAGTTCTAGTACTATGAGTTACCGTTTATATTGCAACCGGGTTCAATGGGGCACACCTCGCTATGATCTCCGTCAGCATGTATCGAGAACGGAACTATATAAAAAGCCAAGCAATTGCCTGGAAAAAACAATTAGTTTGGAATCCTGACCAGAGAGAATAATGAGCCATTCCTCAAAAAAAAAAAAAAAAAAAAAAAATGGACGCGTAATGTTTAGATTCGGACTACCCTGCGCGAACTGCTCATCCGGGCCGACACATTCCGTCTCACGTGTGTAATTGACACGTGTGCAGCGTTGTCTTAACCCTTTCCCTCATATAGACGCTTTCCGACGCCTCTGCAGCAGACGGCTTTTTGAAAACATAGAGACAAAAGAAGAAATTGCACAGAACGTGCAATTTCTCCTTTTGCCACAATGTTTTCCACTTTTTGTCATAGATTATCCATTCAATTATAGAGATTTTCCATTATTTGACAACATATGTTCAAAGTCGTCTGCTGCAGAATTCCCTTATGAGGGAAAGCGTTAAGATTAACATCAAAACTGTTGAAACTGGCGTAAAACTGAGTGGATGTCTGCCTCTTCAAATTTAATCAAATGCAGGTGAAGTTTTCTCGGGATTTTACCTGTAGGCATCCCGGAAGCAAATCACTTTTTAACACGACAATATAAACCGTATCCAGGTGTTGGTCCGGATATTAATCGTATTATGATAGACATACAATTTCGTCAAATGCACGTCACAATGCACCAAATAAATTCCTTCTTTGTTTCCATGTAAATCAGTTTCTGCCCTCAATTGTCACAATTCCTAAGAGCTTCTCATGTAGAACACCCTATAACATTGAAGAGAATTATCTCTAAGCTTTAAAAGCTTACCGTCATTTTGGACCAAACTGTACCGAGACAAAAACTGGTTTTCACTTTCTCAAATCAATCATTTCCAGTCCATCCTATACACATTTACAAAAAATGTAAAATCAATGTCATATATTCAATGATTGATTGGGGTTTAACGCAGTTTCTCAGTTATATCACGGCCAGTTCACCTACTCAAGCATTTCTCACACCAGTACTCCACACGACAATCTTCCCAAGCAACTGGCTGCTTTTCCACATAGACTTAGCCCATTGTGTAACACAATGAGGGTAGAGGTATAGAGGTATACATGTGAGATATTAGATCCATGAGGGTATAACTATATACGGGATATCACGTGTATACGGCGCCAGCCCTGTAGTATATAAACGTATGTTTTTGTGGAAGCGAGAGAGAGACATTGCATAGATAGAGAGACATTGCTTAGATAGAGAGACATACAGAGATAGAGGGGGGAGAGGCATGGGCTCTAGGGAGAGTCAGAGAGGATGGACAGGCCTGATAGAGAGAGAGAGTCGTCAGTTAAATTGGCGAATACAGCTGGACACAGCGACTCACAAAAGTGAACGTGAGCTGTAGAAACATTCTGTTGATATTCGAATTGACTACTGGAGGTAGTGGGGCGCCCATGATGCGGAGTACCCACTCAAAATGGTCTAGAGCATAAAGCTTGTTAACAAATTGAATATCAAACAGAGAAAGCATTTTCCGTTTGAGTTCAAAGCGTATCACTCTTGTGCAGCTACATTCGTACAATAAATGAACTAATGCCACCAGGGAACGTTAGGTTAGCTCTAATTCTGATTAGACACATTTTCGCTGATGTTAGGATAAATGGACCAATACCACACTAGCCCAATTTCCACCAACGATACTTAGCGGTAAGTTATTTCATTAACTTATAACAATGCCTAAATACGTAAATACTAATATATACTTAAATACATTCCAACATTTATGTTTTTACAAAATATTATGGAAACACAACTAATGAAATATGTTCTCAAGTATGTTAAGTATAACTTAGCGCTAACTTAAGGTTGGTGGAAGTTGACCCTGGTAACATAACACGGGAAAGCCGTTATATAACTGAAACACTGTCGTAAAATGAATGAATGAATGTATATTGTTTTATGGCGCATCGACAGCTAAGGTCATTTAGCGCGCATTTAAATTTAATTATTCATGATCCCTGGGTAAACGAACCAGTACTAGGCTAGAAAATGTGCCTTGCCCAAGGGCACTCCACCATGACCGTAGTGCCGCGACTGGGGATCGAACCCGGGACACCCGGTTTCGAAATCCCCGACGCCAACCACTCGACCACACTGTCGTAAAAACCACCACACATACTAAAATTAGCGTGTGAAGTATCTGGTAAGGCTATTCGATTTATGATTCAGCCGTTCCACGACAAAGCCAACACTATGGACTCTGCGTAATGCATCGACCCAGATCCAGTGCGCACAGGCTAATCCGAACCCACACATTCCGTCTCAGATGCATAGAGGTATAGAGTAAAAATTCCTGAAGTGGAAAATCCACAGGATGCGAAAAATGTCTGCCGGGATTAGCTTGCGAGGCATGCTTAGCCTGATCCGGGTCAATACTTTACGCAGAGTCCACAATGTTGGTTTTCTCGTGAGGCTGCGGCGATAGACATCTGCGTAATGTATCGACCAGATCAGCCTGCGCTGTCCGCGCAGACTGATCCGGCCGACACATTCCGTCTTAGGGGGGATAGATGTATAGAGTAGTTATTCCTGAAACAGAAAATCCACAGGAGGAGAAAAGTGTCTGTCCGGGTAAGCCTGTGCGGCATGCTTAGGCTGATCCGGGTCGATACTTTACGCAGAGTCCACAATGTTGGTTTTTCTCGCGGGACGGCTCATATCTCCTTACAGGTCACCGCATTTTGATAAAGTTGATTACGTTGTTTTATGGGGGGTGGGGGGAGGTATTGAATGTCATAACATAACGGTTCACACGTTTCACATTCAATCGAATCGCCTGCATCAGCAGAAATCTCATTCACACGACTATCATCGCCCATGAATACACATCATATCTTGATGATGTTCGGTCTCGAATGAGTGAATCAGTCCCGATTTGGCGACATGCATTCGAATTCCCATAATCGAGCAAGTCAATCTTTCGGAGTTTCCCACACATTCGGATTAGTTCCGAATGTTTAACCCTTTCCCACACATTTAGACGCTTTCTGACGCATCTGCAGCAGATGGCTTTTTGAAAACATAGTGACAAAAGAAGAAATTGCACAAAATGTGCAATTTCTCATTTAGCCACAATGTTTTCCACTTTTAGTCAGAGCTTATCCATTCAATTATGGAGATTTGCTATGATTTGACAAAATATGTTCAACGTCGTCTGCTGCAGAATTGTCGTATGAGGGAAAAGGTTAACTTTGTATTCACGAGCCGCTTAGGCTTAACCCTTTCCCACATATATACGCTTTCTGATGGCTTTTTGAAAACATGGTGACAAAAGAAGAAATTGCACAAAACGTGCAATTTCTCCTTTTGTCACAATGTTTTCCACTTTTAGAATTTAGAATTAATTTGGCGCATCCTCAGCACGTCTTTTCGAGTATTAAAAACATTATGACAAACGGAGATATTGCTCATATTGAACAATATCTCCTTTTGACACAATGTTTTCAACTTTATTCGATAATTATTGGTTCATTTATAGAACATTTTACATTAATTTGCATTGGTAGTTTGAACGAAGTCTTCTACAGAGTTGTTGGTGTCTCTATCTAAACGGTTCAAACATATGCGGATCACGGAAATAACGTTGGTAATAAGAGGAGTTGGTCGTTGTGAGCAAGTTCAATTACTTCCACACTGTTTTCAAATTTGGGAATCCGCTAGAGTCTATTAATTAGCGTCGTGGACTTGGAACCGGACGTCGAAGGTATGATCCCGAGTATCGGCGGTCATGGCGGAGCGCCCATGCGCAAGGCACATTTCCTAGCCTAGTACGTGTTTGCTGGCCAAGGGATGATGAATTAGATGCTGTCGCCATGATATAATTGATATAATGTTGAAAATGGCGTAAAACCTCGAATAAAACGAAATTTGATATCAAGTGTAGATCACTCATCGCGATACCGCCAGCGTCTTACGGTTTGTTTTTTAATTGATTGATTGATTGATTGATTGATTGATTGATTGGGGTTTAATGCAGTTTCAACCATATTCAATCATATCACTGTGGCCAGTTCACCTACCCGTATGTTGCCTGGCTTCACAATACCTCTATTTATGCTACATTTGTTAATGTTTTTTTCAGCTGTGTCTATCATTTATACTTAAATATTTGATTATGATTATCAAGCGAATGTAAAAACCATTCCAAGAAGACAGAACAGCAGCAGTTTTCAATAGACAGAGCCGTTCCAGGAATTAGTTCGAGTTAAACGATATATTCGATATGTCACATGGTCCCGTTATATATCGCGAGTTATAGTTTTGATTGATTGATTGATTGATTGATTGGGGCTTAACGCCATTTCTAACAATTGTTCAGTCATATCACGGTGACCAGTTCACCTACCCGTGTGTTTCCTGGCTTTCACACACCAGTACCACGCACAACAGTTCTACCAAACAACTAGCTGAATTTCCGTATCGAGGGCTTGGCGTGAAACGGTTGTAACTGAAAACCTAATTTTAAAACCCTGGTTTAGTGGCAATTTTGACCCCTTTTTAAACAATGCAAATTTAGCAAAAAAAATGATTTAACGCTTATAAAGACTTTATGGCGAGGTGATTAACCTTGGTCAAAACAATACCAATTTTAGTTACAACCGTTTCACACCAAGCCCTCGATATACTATTGGTGGGAGACGAATGCCGTCTGTCGCAGTGACTTTTGTCAAATGTCGGAAATAAAGTTGGTCGAGCTGGGATTCGCTCCCAACTGATTGCTTTTCAAATCGTTAAACCCTAATTAGTATCTAACTTGGTTAAACTACAGAGCTTAAGATAATGGACTCTGTGCATGTTCTACAATCCTTATTCGACCTTATAACCCTATGTCTCATTGAGACGATTCATTTGAGTACCCACATCATAGGGTTTGGTTTGATGATAAGAGAGATATTGTAGGTAAAAGAGCTGTAATTACCTCCCTATCTGGACCTCTGTAAATAAAACTAGATTCATTATTCAAGGACGATCTATTTCATAACAAGTATCAACCTACTAAATGTATTTACGTTGTTTGAAAACCTTAACATGAATGAGTACTTTGTTCATTACCATGAATGTTAAAACAATACACTACAATATATTTTATTACATTCAGGCAAATGTGCCTTTATTAGATAACAAACAATTATGTATGTACAATTAGTATACACGTTATCCCTGTACGATAAGCAAAAATAAAATAAATAATGAATATTTACTAAATAAAAAAAAGTAAATAAACTTTTGTTCTGTTCTGTATGCTCTGTTATAAAGTAAAAATAGATTACCGTTACGCCCACAAAACGCCCCCAAAACGCACAGACAGGCTTCGATCGTTTTTCTTATCTTATCACATCTGAATATGTGATGACCTGCTTAACTCTTTCCCGCATACAACAAGTCTGCAGCATACGACTTTGCAAACAGTTTGTCCAAGCAATGGAAGAAACTTTCTAAAAATGATAAAAATGAAACAATTATTGAATAAAGTTGGAAACATTGTGGCAAAAGAAGAAGTTTGCCACTATGAGAAATTTCTCCGTACGTAACAATGTTTTCAAAAGTTGACTGTTACTGGGGCAGCAAACTGAATAATATTGATGCTCTTGATGAACAATTTCTCTCCTTCTGCCACAATGTTTTAAACTATATTAATATATATTTGTTATGTTTGTGGAGAGTTTCCATTTTTAATTTTTAACTAAATGTTTTCAAAGTTTCTATGTGGGAACGGGTTGTACAGGCGACACGTCAATCCAGGGGTTGTGAGTTCGAATCCCGGCTCGGCAAACTTTCTTTCCGACGTTTGACAAAAGTCATTGCGACATGCGTCATTTGTCTTCCACCAATGGACTAAGTCTATGTGGAAAAGCAGCCAGTTGCTTGGGAAGATTGTTGTGTGGAGTACTGGTGTGCGAAAACCAGGAAACATATGAGTAGGTGAACTGGCCGCCGTGATATGACTGAGAAATTGTTAAAAAAACGGCGTTAAACCCCAATCAATCAATCAATCAACAGGCGACAAGAGTGTCCCAGCGAACACCCTTGCTTATATAATACAGTTTAACCCTTTCCCTCATACGATAGTTCTGCAGCAGACGACTTTGAACATATTTTGTCAAAACATAGAAAATCTCTATAATTGAATGGGCAGCCTATGACTAAAAGTGGAAAACATTGTGGCAAACGGAGAAATTGCTCGTTTTGTTTTCAAAAAGCCGTCTGCTGCAGAGGCGTCGGGAAGCGTCTATATGAGGGAAAGGGTTAAAACAAGATTAACATGTTGACCTTATCTGTGTCTATGGAAATCATTATAACAAGAAAATAAATATGAGCCGTCCCGCGAGAAAACCATCATTATGGCATCTGCGTAATATATCGACCCAGATCAGCCTGCGCAGTCCGCGCAGCCTAATCCGGGCCGACACATTCCGTCTCTGGGAGATAGAGGTATGGAGTAATGATTCCTGAAACAGAAAATCCACAGTAGGCGAAAAGTGTCTGTCAGGGTTAGCCTGCGCGGCATGCTTAGGCTGATTCGGGGTCGATACTTCACGCAGGAGCAACAATGTTGGTTTTCTCGCGAGACGGCTCATATCTCACGCGTGTATATTCATTCAAAAACATGTCTGTACACTTTGAACCCTTTCCAAAAACCTGACGTAATTCTGACGCATCAGCAGCAGACGACTTTTGGAAACATTGCAGACACTGTGGCAAAAGGAAAAATCTCGCGAGAAAACCATCATTATAACATCTGCGTAATGTATAGATTCAGATCAGCTTGCGCATTCCGCGCAGCCTAATCCGGACCGATACATTCCGTCTCTGGAAGATAGAGGTACGGAGTAATGATTCCTGAAACAGAAATTCCACAGGAGGCGAAAAGTGTCTGTCAGAGTTAGCCTGCGCGGCATGCTTAGGCTGATTCGGGGTCGATACTTCACGCAGAGTCCACAATGTTGGTTTTCTCGCGAGACGGCTCATATCTCACGCGTGTATATTCATTCAAAAACATGTCTGTACACGTTGAACCCTTTCCAAAAACCTGACGTAATTCTGACGCATCTGCAGCAGACGACTTTCGGAAACATTGTGGCAAAAGGAGAAATTACACTCTCTTGAACGGTACTTAATAATAACACACACATACAAACAGATTTCTCCTGTTTTTGCAAAGAAGATGTTTTCAAAGATCACTGCTGCAGGTTTCTTGTGCGTGGGGAAGCCTTAATTAATAACCCTTTTCCATGTACAGAAGAGCTGCAGCAGACGACTTTGAAATCATACAGGAAAAAACATACGGAAGATTAAAAATGTATGATTACTGAAAAAACGTTGAAAACATTTTTGCAAAAGGAGAAATTGCTCGATTTTTCAAAAAATGTCTGCTGCAGATGAGTAAATAATGTACGCTTCTGCCATGTGTTAGGCAGATATGAGCAGTGCCATTCCAAAACATCAACCTTACTAAGCACAAAGTAATACTTAAATACTTAAAAGCATATTTCATCAATTTTGTTTCCTTAATATTGTGTAAAACATGAACGGTGGAATGCATTTAATTAAGTAAATGACAAAGTTGACATAAATATTTACCTTGCAGACAAACAATACTCATTAAGAAATTAAATATTTCATAATTTTTATATGGGAAACAAAAATTATAAAGTTCACTTTTAAGTATTTAAGTATTACTTAGCCCTCAGTAAGGTTGGCGGAATTGGATTCTGATAAGTTAAAAAGGATTGAAATCGACAAACAAACACACGAATTGTCAATAGGACCCTCAAACGCCAGTCCCGGCCAAAATAGTTTTGAATGTCTTATGAAATAACGGATAAATCGAAATGGTTTATCTGTGTACAGGTACGGTTTTTAATAGTTCAAACCCTTACTTTACCCTGTATTCTGTGACCTTAGATAACTATAATAATAATTCTACAATAACAGATGAAGTTTTGTCAATTGCTAAATATTTATATCATGCAATGAATAAAAGAAAACAAGAGCTTAATGTCGTATGATCAGTAAATTATTTTGTCTTTAATGTTTAAATACTTCTGCACTTGTTATTTGTAAAACAATATATATTTGTCACTCTATTGTTAAATTGTATTTTTTGTATTTTGTATTTTGGGTCAGAGGCCTATATTACTTGAATAAATAAATATAAATAAAAATATATAGAACTGATTTTGAAATTAACCCCTTTTCCACGTACAATAAATTATCAGCAAAACACTTTGAAAATGTGTTACGAAGACTGAAAAAAAAAAAAAAAAAAAAAACATATGTGAGAGTTTAATTATTAATAATATTTGAATACATTGTGAAAAAAATAAAATCGTTCATTTTAAGCAATTTCGTCTTTTGCTACAATGAGACGGTTCTTTTGAGTACCCACAACATAGGGTTTGAATGTCTAATAAAGATTTTGGAACATGAAAACATCGCATTATCTAGAGCTCTGCATGCGATACTAAAATTGCATATCTGTTTTTTAAACGTTGAAAGGGTACATGGAACAGAAATAAGGGTCAGAAATGTCTAAATATAGATTATATTATACCATATTACTAGGGAGGTCCTTTTCAATGTGCCCTATAGGTGTCGCGACGAGCACGCCAGGAACGAGTACTCCACGTACTTTGATTTTGACGCACTTTGATTACTGTGACCTTTACCCTCGTGAATACATAGTTAACCTTTTCCCTCATACGACAATTCCGCAGCAGACGACTTTGAACATATTTTAGCAGAAAAATAGGAAATCTCTATAATTGAATGGATAACCTATGACTAAAAGTGGAAAACATTGTGGCTAAAGGAGAAATTGCTCGTTTTGAGCAATTTCTTCTTTTGCCACTATGTTTTCAAAAGGCTGTCTGCTGCAGAGGAGTCAGAAAGCGTCTATATGAGGGAAAGGGTTACATCAACATAGTTAACCTTTTTCCCAAATACAAACAAATCTGTAACGGAAGACTTTATAAAATGTTTTTTTGGAAAACAATATGAAAGATCACTGTGAATAAAAGTATAATTATTGAATTGCGAACATTATGTTAGTTGCGCTATAACCTCTTTCCCACTAACAGACACCTTTGACGTTTCTGCAGATGACTTTTGAAAACATTGTGACAAAAGGAGAAATTACTCAAATCGAGCAATTCTTCTTTTTGTCACATTGTTTTCAACGATTTCCCGTAATTGTACGTTCAATTATAAAGGTTTCTATATTTTTGCCTTGATGTTTTCAAAGTCGTCTGCTGAAGTTTCGAAAACATTGTGGCAAAAGAAGGGAATTGCTCATTATGAGCAATTTCGCCAGTTGCGATAACACTTTTAACTCTATAACTTAAAACTTCATACATAACCTGTGTCCATACTGTTATCAAGATGTTTTTATACCAGTCGTCTGCTGCAGATTTAACGTTTGTTAAAAAAGGGTTTACAGCTTACAGTAGGCACTAGGTGACCTATACTACTGCAATCCGATCAACACAACAATGCATTTTATAAAAAAAAAATATTTTTATTCAGACCTAAATATTCTGCATTTTAACGCTTTCCCCAAATATAAACGTAGTTTGACGCTTTCTGTAAACAGAAGTCTATACACACCATTGTGACGATAAGAGAAATTGCTCGATATAGACAATTTCCCCTTTTGCCCATAATGTTTTCAACTCTATATTAATTAATTTAACCTTAAATTTGATAGAAGTTCCCTATTTTTGCCCGGATGTTTTCAAAGGCTGTTGTTTGTGGGAAAGGGTTTGTGAACAGAATGTTTAACTTGTATAAATCGAGAATTTTAATTGAAAGGTTTCTTTTTACAATGAAGGATAGTCCGAGCGGCTCACGATTGATTGATTGGGGTTTTTACGCCATTTTCAACATTTGTTCAGCCATATAACGGCGGCCAGTTTATCTACTCCTGGCTTCCCCGCACCAGTTATCCCCACAACAAACTTCCAAAGCAACTGGCTACTTTTCTATATAGACTGTTTGCACATTGATGGAAGACAAATGACACTTGTCGCATAGACTTTTATCAAATATCAGAAAGAATGTTGACCGCTGGGATTCGAGATTAGATTCGAACTCACAACCCATGGATTGACAGCACGCGTCGCTACTGACTGAGCTACCGGGTCCCGGAAGAGCGCAGACTGATCCGGGCCGACACATTCCGTATCAGAGGGATAGAGGTATAGAGTAATGATTCCTGAAACAGAAACTCCACAGGAGGCGAACAGTGTCTGTCCGAGTAATCCTGCGCGGCATGCTTAGGCTGATCTGGGACGATACTTTACGCAGAGTCCACACTGTTGGTTTTCTCGCGGGACGGCTGGTATGTTGTACGATTATTTACATGAGAATATCGCAATGTACTCGTGCTTGTTTGTTAGTT
Organism: Serripes groenlandicus; assembly: GCA_031761405.1. Taxonomy (NCBI): domain Eukaryota; kingdom Metazoa; phylum Mollusca; class Bivalvia; order Cardiida; family Cardiidae; genus Serripes; species Serripes groenlandicus. Next base: position 45,249,643 of record JASEVX010000014.1, read on the forward strand.
TGTTATTATTTACCCTCGCCGTGCAGAATTAACTTCTTGGCGAGCAGACATTGGTTCTTTTACGTGTCCAGTGTATATCACTGATACACGCGATGTTATTTGTCCTGGAAAGGACCAGTTCTTAACCTCTAATTGAGTGGGATACGCTTAAAAGCACCCCTTAAATTTCCTAAACCCGGACCGGGATTTGAAACCCAGAACTCTGGATTGACAGTATAGTGTGATAACCACTGGACCAACCCGTCACTTGTAGTCGTGGTCCTCTTCCGATTGTGTTCCCGGTAGCGCAGTAGGTAACGACGCGGGCTGTCAATCCAGGGGTTGTGAGTTCGAATCCCGGCTCGGTCAACTTTCTTTCCGACGATTGACAAAAGTCAATGCAACATGAGTCATTCGTCTTCCACCAATTGTAGCACTCTGGCCAGCTACATCAAATTGTCCACGAGGAAAACACAGGTAAATAAACGAGATCGTATAGTTATACATTTATTTATATAAATAGGTAAACTAGAGTCTCGTGTCAGAACGACAACCAGTATTGTTCAACATCAGGCTTAAACGCACTATGTTTGAGGTTGCTGTTATGCATTGATTGTTTAATACTAATGTAAGTTAGTACCGAACTTGTATATACAACCCTATATAGTAGTCAGTAATTGTCTTTTCCTTTATTTTGTCTGTATGTTAATATATTTGTTCTTTTTTTTTTGTTCTATTGAAATTGTATAATTTATTTGTGTAGTGTAAAATTTAACCTACGCTATCTCCAAACATGGAGGCAATAAAGAATTGTATTGTATTGTATTGTATTGTATTGTATCCTGACACCATCTGGAAGATGTGTTGTATGTGGGAAAGCGCGATTTGAAAAGATGTTTTCAAAAGTCGTCTGTTGAAGATAAGTCGTATGGGGGAAAGGGCGTTTTGCATAGATGTTTTCAAAAGTCGTCGTATGTGATAAAGGGCGTTTTGCATAGATGTTTTCAAAAGTCGTCGTATGTGATAAAGGGCGTTTTGCATATATTTGTTTAAAAGAGGCTTAGCAGGTTTGAGAACAACCGGTGTAATATGTTGTCTTATTATAAAGTATAAAACCAACAGGAATGTGGTAGAATAATTGCACCACAGCACAGGTAAACCGACCTTTAGGAAATTTATGTGGACGTTACCGAAGCCTTTGCAGCAGACGACTTTTGAAAACATTGTGGCAAATGAAAAAACCAACATGCTCATAATGACCAATTTCTCATTTTGTCAAAAAAAGTATCAACTTTTTATTCAAAATTTGTTATTTATTATACAGATAGTTTACATATATTTGACTTTTCAACACACGGACCATTCCGAAGCCGTTGCAGAAGACGACTTTTGAAAAAATACTGGCAAAAGAAAGAAAATAGCTCATTATGTGCAATTTATGCTATTGTTACAATGCTGTTGTTATGTAACTTAAGTTGTATGTGAGAACATACGATTTAGACCATTATACTTCTTTATGTCATATGACCCGTTCCAAGAGAAAACAAACATTATGGACCCTGCTTAATGTATCGACCCAGGCTAATAAGGGCCTACACATTCCGTCTCAGGGGGATAGCGGTATAGAGTAATGATTTCTGAATCAGAAAATCTACAGGAGGCCGAAAGTGTTTGCCCGGGTTACCCTTCGCGACATGCTGAAGCTGACCCGGGTCGTTTCTTTACGCAGAGTCCACACTATTGGTTTTCTCGTGGAACGGCTCATACCTGTTTTCCCTAGGGCGAACGTGAACACGTGTACGACTGGATGGCGAACAGTGAGGACCCTACTGATGCTGCACATATCTTCGCTGGTTGTTAATGGTTGTTAAAGGCGTATGACTAGACTATTTACATTCTATATATAAAGTTATAATAGAACTTTAATATGCTTTGTAGTTTCCATTGTTGTGTGTTTTATGTTTTCGGCCAAAATGCCTATATTTGTGCCTTTGATGAAATTGGTCATGTCATTGACAGGCCAATATCTTTTTTTAAGATCGATTACAAATACATTTGTTTTCTTATTTCAACCAGTTATTGTATGTACTAACAAAATACAAAGAATAAAGAAATTCTATGATTGGGAATTGTTTTGATAAATAACTGTAGCATACGCTTTTAAGTATGCAAAGGTCGATTTACGTTAGTCTAGTACCAGGCGTACTATAGTAAATAAATACAACTGGAATGAACCAACAATGAAGTCTGGTACCCGGCGTACTATAGTTAATTAGTACCACTGGAATGAACCAACAATGTAGTCTGGTACCCGGCGTACTATAGTAAATTAGTACCACTGGAATGAACCAACAATGTAGTCTGGTACCCGGCGTACTATAGTTAATTAGTACCACTGGAATGAAACAATAATGTAGTCTGGTACCCGACGTACTATAGTAAATAAATACCCCTGACATGAACCAACAATGTAGTCTGGTACCCGGCGTACTATAGTAAATAAGTACCCCTGACATGAACCAACAATGTAGTCTGGTACCCGGTGTATTAAAGTTAATAAGTCCGTCTGGCATGAACCAACAATGTAGTCTGGTATACTAAAGTTATAAGTACGTCTGGCATGAACCAACAATGTAGTCTGGTACCCGGTGTACTATAGTAAATAAGTACCCCTGACATGAACCAACAATGTAGTCTGGTATACTAAAGTTATAAGTACGTCTGGCATGAACCAACAATGTAGTCTGGTACCCGGCGTACTATATCAAATTATTCCGTTTGGCATGAACCAAAGATGTAGTCTGATACCCATCGTACTATAGTAAATCAGTACGTCTAGCATGAACCAACAATGTAGTCGGGTACCCGGCGTACTATATCAAATTGGTCAGTTTGGCATGAACCAAAGATGAAGTCTGGTACCCACCGTACCATAGTAAATTAGTACGTCTGGCATGAACCAATAATGTAGTCGGGTACCCGGTGTACTATTGCAAATTATTCCGTTTGGCATGAACCAAAGATGTAGTCTAGTACCCACCGTACTATAGTAAATCAGTACGTCTGGCATGAACCAACAATGTAGTCGGGTACCCGGCGTACTATATCAAATTGGTTTGTTTTGCATGAACCAAAGATGAAGGCTGGTACCAACCGTACTATAGTAAATAAGTACGTCTGGCATGAATCAACAATGTAGTCTAGTACCCACCGTACTATAGTAAATCAGTACGTCTGGCATGAACCAACAATGTAGTCGGGTACCCGGTGTACTCTTGCAAATTATTCCGTTTGGCATGAACCAAAGATGTAGTCTGGTACCCACCGTACTATAGTAAATCAGTACGTCTGGCATGAACCAACAATGTGGTCGGGTACCCGGCGTACTATATTAAATTGGTCCGTTTGGCATGAACCAAAGATGAAGTCTGGTACCAACCGTACCATAGTAAATTAGTACGTCTGGCATGAACCAACAATGTAGTCTGGTACCCGGTGTACTATTGCAAATTATTCCGTTAGGCATGAACCAAAGATGTAGTCTAGTACCCACCGTACTATAGTAAATTAGTACGTCTGGCATGAACCAACAATGTAGTCGGGTACCCGGTGTACTATTGCAAATTATTCCGTTTGGCATGAACCAAAGATGTAGTCTAGTACCCACCGTACTATAGTAAATCAGTACGTCTAGCATGAACCAACAATGTAGTCTAGTACCCACCGTACTATAGTAAATCAGTACGTCTGGCATGAACCAACAATGTAGTCGGGTACCCGGCGTACTATATCAAATTGGTTTGTTTGGCATGAACCAAAGATGAAGGCTGGTACCCACCGTACTATAGTAAATTAGTACGTCTGGCATGAACCAACAATGTAGTCTGGTACCCGGTGTACTATGGTAAATAAGTCCGTCTGGCATGAAGCAACAATGTAGTCGGGTACCCGGTGTACTATTGCAAATTATTCCGTTTGGCATGAACCAAAGATGAAGTCTGGTAACCAACGTACTATAGTAAATCAGTACGTCTGGCATGAACCAACAATGTAGTCGGGTACCCGGCGTACTATATCAAATTGGTTTGTTTGGCATGAACCAAAGATGAAGGCTGGTACCCACCGTACTATAGTAAATTAGTACGTCTGGCATGAACCAACAATGTAGTCTGGTACCCGGTGTACTATGGTAAATAAGTCCGTCTGGCATGAAGCAACAATATAGTCTGGTACCCGGCGTACTAAAGTAAATGACATCTAGATTGGTCACCTCCCCTTATACATGGCTCTCGTATAAATTGTAAATAAAACGTATACGAACGTACATGATTGATTTGTGTACAATATATATTAGTGGAGCAATACGACTTGGTGTTGGAATCAGTATATAAACAATGAAGCAAGCTAGCCACTTTCGGAGGTTGTATTTGAAAGGTTAAACCAGAAAAAGGTTGGCTCTATGACATTTTGATTGCATCACCATGTCCAAATGATGCAGCTTGTAATGGTGTATGCATGACCAATACAGGTGTAGGGGCAGGTAACTGCAGACTAGGTTTTCGTGTGACGTGGCAAACATTTCCTTTAAATTTAGTGATCATCATAATAATGTATTTCTCACGATCCACCGGTCTCGGTGATTACAATGAATGTAGCCAACACAATCTTGAATGGACGTTATTTTGCTTTTGTTCGTTCTTTAAGATGTCTGCCAAAGATATACATTTAATGAAATTAAGTTGATGAGAAAAAAAATGTAAACAATTACAGACAGAATCTGTCTCTAGACTTTTGGTCACATGTATCGAACAAAGCATCTTTTTCTAATAAATACGATGACTCTGAACGAAGTAAAACAATAAATAAACTTATGTAAACTGTGTAATACGATTGCCATTGTAAAAGAGTATCATTTCTGAATGTAATGTGACGTTTATGAAGACATAATAAGCAAGTCGAACAGGTCAAATTACGCCAAATGCATCCGATGTCATTCTGATCTGATCTACACCCAAACACTTTGTTTGCGTAGAAATGAGTGTATACCATCACTAGAATGTATTGAATATATAATGTTGAGTTTAAATTCATTGTAAATGTGTAAAGGATGCACTGGAAATGGTTGATTTGATCACTTTTAGTATTTTGACCTTGTTTGAAAGTGAAAGTAAAGAAAGCTAAATACCGGTTTTGTCCGGGCCCGATTTGGTCCAAAATGACGGTAACCCTTTTCGCATGAATGAGTGAGAAGTGTAAACAACCTATATATACATACATCTAAACGTCCATATCTATAGATCACCCACTAGAAATGTTCTTATTGAGATACAAAATATTGTTTCGCGTTGTTGTGTATTAGGAAAACTAAACCATGGATGTAATGGCATTGAACAATAAAAAGGAAAAACAATTTATGTTGTACTTTTAATTCTATATCAATCAATCAATCGTAATGTTATATCACTCGCAGCACGGGGCGCGAAGTCGGAAAGTATTTGGTATGACTCTACCGAGGATCGAACCCGTATCTCTAACTCCCACAATGCACCACTGTTATATCACGGCGGTCATTTCACCTCACTGCAGCATTACTGGCTTTCTCGCACAAATACTGCACACTCAATTGCTAGGAATCCGCCGTCATCGAGTGGTTAGCGTCGGGGATTTGATCGATCCCCAGTCGTGACACGACGGTCATGGTTGAGGTCCCTTGGGCAAGGCACATTTCCCAGCCTAGTACTGGATTGTTTACCCAGGGGTCATGCATAAGTGAACTGTCGCCGTGATACAACTGAAATATTGTTGAAGGCAGCGTAAAACAAGGCACATTTCCTAGCCTAATACTGGTTTGTTAACCCAAGGGTCATGAATAAGTGAACCGTGATACAACTGAAATAATGTTGAAAGCGGCGTAAAACACCGATTGAAAAAAATCATCGTTACCGGGGTAACCTTCCCACAGAGACTATTCAGCCGTTTGATAGATAAGGGTTAGAATGCGGGGCCGGTTAAATTGCCCTTACGAATGACGTTAAGACCACTAAGGGCCCTTCAGATCATGTTTGCAAACAAGCGTGTGTCGCGTCTTCCGAATTGGAGGAGGGGTCTTATTAAACGTGCTGAACTCCAGGTCGAGATCAACATTTTGAAATGTTGAAACTTCACCTCACTACGGCCTTCCTGGCTTTCTCGCACCAATACTGCACACATCATTGCTAGGAATCCGCCGTCGTCGACTGGTTAGCGTCGAGTAAGTTATTAATAGTTCAAAACTATTTTGGCAGTGGATTTTGAAAAACAGTCAATTGAAGTCATGAAAATGTACGACATTTGGTTTACTGGGTATGTCTACCCAGTTAAAATAAAGCATAAACGATAAATATTAAGATGTTTATTGGACTCGAAAGTGAAATAATATAATATAATTTCATCCCAGAATTATGATTCTAATATTTCAAGACAACTCTTGAACAGTTTGGCATGATTTAATCCCCGGGGTAACGGTCCAGATAAGGGAGAGTAAACATGTCTTTTACCACTTTATATCTCTTATTACCAAACCAAATCCTATGATGTGGGTACTCAAAAAAGTCATCTCACTTAGACGATTATTTTGAGTACCCACCACATAGGATTTAAGGGTCCAATAAAGAATTGCCTCCAATAAATAATCCAAATATGCAACAAACACCTATAAACGAGCAAGCATGTGTATTAAGTCATTAACCCGTTCCCACATACAACAAATGTGTAGCAGATGACTTTGAAAACGTCTTGGCAAAAGAGTGAAAACTCCCAATAAATGATAGTTGGATCATTAAATATAAGTGAAAACACTGTGATGAAAGGAGAATTTACTCAGTATGAACAATGACTGAGTTCTTTCAAAATTCGTCTGCTGCAGTGGCGTCAGATGGCGTCTGTATGTGAATTATAATTAACTTCACGGACAGCAGGCTTGAAATTGTATCTGCGCATATATGAATATATGCCGTTATTACAGTCAAATGTGTTTAACAGCCAACTTGTGTTAGTTGTATTAAACAGTCACTTGACTTGTAATACGCAGTCACCTGTGTTCAGCAGCCAACTTCTAACTCTCCCCTGTTTGAGTGACATCACTCCGTTATAAATATTAGGTGTGTGTGGGTGGTTGGGGCGGGGGGGGGGGGGGGACTTGAGAGTGTGGGGTCGTTGCGTTCTAGTTCTTGTATAAACGACCAATGTGTTTTATATGAACGCTTTGCGACGTATCCCTTTCCCACTTGTAGACGCATTTTGATACTTTTGCAGAAGACAACTTTTAAAACATTGCGCCAAAATATAAATGCTCAAAACGAGCAATGTTTCCTTTAGCCATAATCAACTCTATTTAAAAGAGAAACTCTCATTTATTGAGATTTTTCTTGTTTTTGTCAATAAGTTTTAAAAGTTTTGAAAGTTTTGCGGAGATGTTATATGTGGGAAAGGGTTAACATTTACTATCACAAGGAGCCGCGTCTTGCGATATGGAGTCTCCATGCATCTGCGTACAACGTCTTCACAGTTCACATGTATATACATATCAAATAGAACAGAAAAGTTTTCATTACCTATGGAGAAAAGTCAATTAACTCATTTTACGTGTCAAAATTATTTTAATCAAAAATCGTTGAGGCATAAACACACAACGTCTTTCAGTATTTACATTATCATTCTTCTTCCATCGATCGTATAATCCCAGCATCAATGTTTGACACCTGACGTTTTCCGGTTTTCGCGTTTGGCGGAATCCGCCATTTTGAGAAAACGGAAAAACAATATGACATCATTTCCTGTAACACGGACCTTCTGACACAGTCTATAAATAGCATGAAAGGAATTCCGTAGCCTGTCTCATGTATCCAAATAGACGAAAACGTGCCATGTAAATATTTGCTATTTGTTTGTAACAAACACGACAGTGACAGTCTTATTTGTCTCGCGTCGCCATTTTGTTTGTGTAATTAGTGTGTGAAATTTAGATACATCTCGCCATGTTTGTTCATCGATCAGAGTGACACACTGAAAAAGGGGTCCGGTTAACCCATTCCCAATTTAATTCAATTTCTTTATTTCTCTAAGTTTGTACAAAAAACAGAATCACGAGGTATATACAAATATGTAGAAATGGTGAAACAGAATGACACATATATGTTAACGTTAAATGGTCCATTTAGCGCTTGCCCGTATATAGACGTTTTTTGACAACTTCTAAAAACACTGTGACAAAAGAAGTAATTGCTCATAAGGAGAAATTTATTGTTTTGCAACATTTTTCAACTCTTCTTGATAATTATACTTTCGTTTATAGAGAGTTCCGTATTTTCAGAGTCTGTTGTACATGTATGTGGGAAAAGGGTTAATTGCATTTATAGTAGGGAAACTTTTAAAATCTTACATTACATATGGTGAATTCAACTGGTCACTTTGGTTTTACCGAAAACACAGACTAGTTATATGTATTTATGTATTGATATTTTCGGACGAAATCAACCCTTACCACTCTCAACATTTAGTTCTCAATGCATTTGTGTACCTTTCTCGACAAATGCGCCGTAATTGTTACTACATGTATTGCTTATCAAAAAGTGTACGCGTGTGTATGACTTGGTACTCACCGGTACAGCGCCGTAATTGTTACAACATGTATTGCTTATCAAAAAGTGTACGCGCGTGCGTACGTGTATATGACTGAGTACGCACCGGAACTGCGGCGTAACTGTTACTATTGGAAATCACATTGGAGCAGCAACCCTTCAGTGTGCCGGGGTTCGTGTATACTGACAGTTATAATGAGATTATAATGACATCTATAAAAGTGCACTGTTCAAATATATATACGTAATATTGGATTGTTTAACGAGATTACATTCGCCTAATTTCGTTATTTTCCCAACACTTGGAGTGCACTATGCAAACAGTACATTATAAGTTATTGGGTTTGTTACCCGCTATATTTCCGTAGTGGGTCAGTAACAAACCCAATAATGTACTATACTGTAACTTGTTGATATGTGTTGGTAGCATAATATGACGCCATGAGTAAAAGATCTATCAATATTGATTAAAGAATTGGAATATATATATTATTTAAAAAAAAATAAAAAAATACACCGGTTCAACATGAACACATTTATTTCAATTCATTTCATTTCTTTCTGGGTAACTGGTAACATTTGAGAGCCACTTTACGAAAACCAACCTTTGAACTGAGCTTTTTTACTTTACTCACCCCCTATGAAATTTACTCGTCCCCTATAGAAATATAGTGGATCTGCACGTGACACGCTTTAACCAATGAAATTGCTAGAATTTCGTGGGAGGCGAAATAATGCAAAATGGTTGCCTATCGATTGGTGACTCTGCTACGCTCCAAACATCAACCATTGGTGAACGATGGTGAATATTTGCCTGCAATTGGTTATTGTTTCAAAGTAACCAATTTCTCCTTTTCCCAACCATGTGTTATATCCTGTATTAAGTCACACGTGCAATGCTATATTAACATTGTGTATATTCGTACCTAACCCTTTCCCACATACGATAAATCTTCAGCAGAAGAATTTCTCAACATCTGGGCAAATATATGGAAAGATATCTATAAATGGAAGAACAATTGTTGACTACAGTTGAAAACATTATGACGAAAAGGAGAACTTGTTCCTTAAAAGCCATTTCTCATTTTGTCACAACGTTTTCAAAATTCGTCTGCTGCAGATGCGTCAAAACGCGTCTGCAGTTGAGGGAAACATTAAAGAAAAATATATAAAACAGTGGACTCTAATAACGAAATATAAGGGAAAAGCAAAAGATCTCGTGTGATATATAGAAGATATTACATGAGTGGTCATTCAATACGGAATTTATTAAACGAGTTTTCTGAAATTGATAAGAACGAGCCTTGAATGACCACGAATGTAATGTTCTTTTTATATCATAAATACTAATTTAATAATTTAAAGCGCTATATCCATATAAACGTCGCTATAAAGCGCGCGTATTTACAACGCTAAACGTTACGTTATGATGTCACGTTACGTAGAATTGTTATTACACTAGTCGAATACGCAATTTATTCAATGGCTTTATTACACTCCCGGCGACGTCATTTATGATATAATATATAAAACAGTGGACTCAAATAACGAAATATAAGGGAAAAGCAAAAGATCTCGTGTGATATATCTTTGGACTTATCATCGATTTGAATGGCGTTTTACGCCGCCTTATACACTAGTGCAGATACATCACGCCTAGAGTAATTACCAGTACTATCGGCAGAGGTCCAGATAAGGAGGGCCTTACAGCTCTTTTCCCCACCAATATCTCTCTTATTATCCAACCGAACCCTATGTTGTGGGTACTCAAAAGAATCGTCTCAATGAGACGATTCTTTTGAGTACCCACAACATAGGGTTAGCGGATAAAATAAGGATATATTTTGACTACGATGCATCAATCGTAAGTAATGGTATCTGATTGCCCTAAAGTGGTGTAGTGGAAGACCGGTCATACATAACAATGAGCAATTGTAAAACGGACCGCGCTCCTTGGCGTTCAGGAGTGTGGGGTTAGCATTACGACTGAGTCGCTGGTGTCAGAACGAATGTAACAGGAGTACCGGCAACTTACCCAGGAAACGCCGTGATATAACTGAAAACATGTTGAAAACGACGTAAAACAGTAAATCAATCAATCAATCAATCGCACTGTTATCTCCACCGAAACACTGAGCACGAAGCACAAAAGCCATTGCTACCTTTCATAAATGATTTAGCATGACTCTACCGTGGGATCGAACCCGGATCTCCAATTCGACTCACATGACGGTCGTTTTAACCACACTACACCACGGAGATGGCGGTCTACACACACGCGTGACTTATTTAATAGTGCTAACTTTGTTAAAACACACTCTGATTAACCAATTCGGATAAGCTTATTGTATGTATGTGTTTGTTTTTGGGGTGGTTTTCACGTAATCACGTGCGAATAATATGATAATACGTGAACATTATATGACATTACGTAAAAATGATATGATAAATTATATATCATTACTTCAAAAAGATTGACATAACTTGAAAATGATATGAAATTACGTGAAAATGATATAAAAATGATATGAAATTAAGTGGAAATAATATGACATTACGTAAAGATGATATGACATTACGTGGAAATGATATGTAATTACGTGGATATGATATGTCATTACGAGGAAATGATATGTCATTACGTGGAAATGATATGACATTACGAGGAAATGATGTGACATTACGATGAAATGGTATGACATTACGTTGACATGCTTTGTCATTACGTGAAAATGATATGACATTACGTGAAAATGATATGTCATTACGATAACATGATATGACATTACGTGACAATGATATGACATTACGTGAAAATGATATGACATAAAGTTAAAATGATATGACATTACGTGGACATGCTTTGTTATTACGTGAACATGATATGACATTACATGAACATGATATGTCATTACGTAACAATGATATGTCATTACGTGAAATTGTTATGACATTACGATACATTGATATGTCATTACGATAAAATGATACGACATTACGTGAAAATGATATGACATTACGAGAAAATGATATGATATTAAGTGAAAATGATATGACATTACGTGAACATGATATTACAATACGTGAAAATGATATGATATTAATGAAAATGAAAAGACATTAAGTGAAAATGATATGATATTAATGAAAATGAAAAGACATTAAGTGAAAATAATATGACATGATTTAAAATAAAATACTATTTAGAAGAAGAGGTTTCGTCTCCGTCGTGAGAAACGAACCTGACAATACGTATTTACGTATTTCACTAAAATTGGGTCAAATAACCGAAGATTATATTGATAATAGAAATCCCCAAACCTCGGATCAATATGTGTATGACTAATGATGGAGCAACGATAACTAGTATAAGATCTAGGCTTATGTCTCTTTAAACCCTTTCCCCTCATATAGACGCTTTCTGACGCCTCTGTCGCAGACGGCTGTTTGAAAACATAGTGACAAAAGAAGAAATTACTCAAAACGAGCAATTTCTCCTTTTGACACAATGTTTTCCACTTTTAGTCATAGGTTATCCATTCAAAATATAGAGATTTTTCTATTTTTTGACAAAATATGTTCAAAGTCGTCTGCTGCAGATTTGTTGTATGAGGGAAAGGGTTAAACCCTTACTCCCACTTGCAGACGGATTATGGCGCTTGTACAGCAGACGTCTCTTGAAAACTTTATGACAAAAAGGAGAAATTGTTCATAATGAGCAATTTCCTCTTTGGCCGCAATGTTTGCCAGTTCTAATAAATGATCATATTATTATCTATACAGATTATTTTATAGTTTTTCCCAGATGTATTCAAACTCGCCATCTGCAGAATTGCTTTATATGATGGGAAATATATATTATACTAGACTAATTCGCAACCTCCCCTTTTGCCACAATCTTTTCAACTCTATTCATAGAACAAAATATCAGTAGAGCATATCCATAAGGTCTGCATATTAGCCGTCTCGCGAGAAAGCCAACATTTTGGACTCTGCGTAATGTATCGCTCCGGTTCAGCATAAGCATGCCGCGCAGGCTTACTCGGATAGATACTTTTCGCCACTGTGGATTTTCTGTTTCAGGAATCATTAATCTATACCTCTATTACCCGAGACGGAATGTGTTGGCCCGGATCAGTTTGCGCGGACTGCGCAGGCTGATCTGGGTCGTTTTTATTACGCAGAGGCCAAAATGTTGGTTTTCTCGCGATACGGCTCATATCATTTTTTTCAAAATCGTCTGCGTCATGTTTGTTGTACGCGAGAAAGGGTTAATATATAGCCATTTGTAAACCGAAAGGATTTCCGATAAGAAGATAATCAAAAGAATGTGTTCTTATAGTTAGTTCTCATAAAACCTTGCGGTTAAATAAGGCGTTAGTACATCGTCAATGGAATGTTTGATTGGGTGCTGTTTTAGTAAGTACATAACCCATGGAATATTTGCTTGAGTGCTTCCTTCATACGATAGGACAGTACCAGACAACTTTGCACACATATTGTTGAACGATATGAAACGTCTCATGAAACAAATATAATTGAAAACGTTGTTGCAAATGGTGAAATTGCTCATAATGAAATATACCACATCGGTGGTGTAGTTTTAGCGTGTTCGCCTCGGGTGCCGAAGGTCGCGGATTCGATCCCCGATCGGTTCATACCAAAGTTTATCAACGTGTGTATCAATTCCTCATCCCCCTCATTTACGCTCAGTACTGTGTGGTAGGTGGGCATTGCGACTCACCAGTAGCACCGGTAAGTACCACGGAGCACGTCGTGATATTTATGAAAATTGTCGCAATACAAACACGCAAAGTATCACCAAAAATACGAGCCGTCCCACGAGAAAACCGACATTATGGCCACTGCGTCATGTATCGAACCAGATCAGCCTGCGCAGACTGATCTGGGTCGATACATTCCGGCTCAGGGGTATAGAGGTATAGAGTAATGATTCCTGAAACAGAAAATCCGCAAGAGGCGAAACGTGTCTATTCGAGTAAGTCTGTGCGGCATGCTTAGTCTGATCCGGTTCGATACTTTACGCAGAGTTCACAATGTTGGTTTTATCGCGGGACGGCTCAAATATCAAATTATTCGGATGTAACATGTATAATATTGATTATGAAATATTTTTTCAAACAAACAACTTCCTTTAAAACTAATATATTGTATTGGAATAAACTGTTGAAATCCTTATCGATTGATCTTTCATTTACCCGTTCTCACATTCAAACATATTTTGACACATATGTAGCAGTCAATTCTTGAAACCATTGTTTCAAAACGAGAAATTACCCACCGATAATGAGCAATTTCTTCATTTGCCACAATGCTTTCATCGTTATATAATAATTATACGGGTAAACAAATCAACGGCGATTTTTTCCCGTCAATACGTAAAGTGTATGAAATTTGCTTTACCGTTTGCATTTACCGTCTATCCAAATATTGTGTCCATAGTGGATTTTTCGATGCAGTCACGATACTCGTTCGTTTTGATTGGATGAAAAGAAAATATCAAAACAAAAAAAACTTCTAGAGAAAATAATTAAATATGGTAATACGTACTCAATAAAGGAACGAGCACAAGTAATTTTATGTGAGATCATTTCCGTTTAATAACACTCGTCGTCTATTTTTTTTAAAACGAATTCAAATAAAAACTCATAAGGGTTTTCTGACTTTCCGGAAGTTAAAAATCCAAATTCCTATAATATGACGTCATAATATGACGTCATTCTATTAGCGTAACGCAAATGATGAATAAATAACCAAAAGGAAAACGACAGAAATGATAGGAAAGGATAGTTTGACTCTTCACCAATGTAGTTCCGTAAATTATGGAATCGTTTCATTTGAAGTACTTTATGAAGGGCAATTTGATTGTTTTGTTGTACCTGTCATCATAATTACATGAATTTAAAATCTTGCCCATAATTTAAAGTTGAACATATGCTTAATCTGATGATGATTTTTATTTTATTTGCTTAGGTCGGTCGGCAAGGGGCTAACTATTTATTTACCGATCACAAAGGTTAATAAATGTTACCCCGAAATAGGTAGCACCTATACATGTACTCATATTACTTTGTTATGGAGAGGTTTTACATAGTATTGTCATTACGATTTTAAAGGTGCTGAACTCCATATTATAAATAGTATATTCAATCTTTTGAAACTGTCCAAAAGTTGTCTTGAAATAATAGAATCGTAATTCTGGGGATGAAATTAGAGTAATAATTTCACTTTCCAATACAATAAACATCAAAATATTAATCCGTTATGCTTCATTTTTTATTGCGTAAGCCACATGTTGTACATTTTCATGACTTCAATTGACTGCGTTTTGCAACATTTACATCCAAATAACATGTAGTTTTGACCCATTTATTACTTACTTTGTTGTCACAATAAGCAATATTTGCAGAAGTTTCAACATTTCAAAAGTTTGACCTCCACCTGGAGTTGAGCACATTTAAAGTCGTCTGCTTCAGGTTCTTCGTATGTGAAAGGATTAAAAGTTAAGAGTGGACACACAATAATATTTATCTTCATTTGTGTGGTGAAAATGTCTGCTAACCCTTTTCCAACCTGCAGAGCGCATTCTGACGCATCTGCAGTAGACGACTTCTGAAAACATTGTCTCATCACGAATTACACGTTTTTTTACATTTATGTTCATATTTGTGGTTAAAATGTCTACTTATTAAACTAATGGATATTTGAGTCCCGCAATGCATGAATGTACTAATTGGCATCGTTGGCAAAGTGCAGGTCCAGATCAGATCATGTTATTTACATAAGCTTGAAAGGATTGATTGATTGACTGATTGGGGGCTTAGCGCCGTTTCCAACGATTGTTCAGTCATACCAGCGCGTAAGTCGTAATGTAATCGCCTCAAACCTGACCGTCATCGCGGGAAAGCTATTACTACCCTTTGAAATGTATTTTTATGACCCAACTTGGGATAAAACCCGTTACCTCCCGTATTCGAGGCGGACGATCTACCACTACACGACTGTTGCTATCAATACATGTAACACTATGACAAAAGGCCAATGACAAGAGCGCATTTCTCACAATGACTGTCTCAATTAAATCTTTAACTCAATAAACAGACTTGGACACAAATGGACAGGACTAAATACCCGAAGACAATATCTGTCGATGTCGTCCTAATCCCAATTCCGTGATTTATGAGCGGTATGGGGTATTTAGCCCAAACCCTCGGGTGTAACCGAGGTCAATATGATATCCCGAACTTAATTAAATCGACATAAATGTCATCTGTTCAGATCCGTCATGATGAATAGGGTATCTTTATCAATTTCCTACATGCAACATATTCTGATTTTTCTACAGCAGACGACTTTTGTTAACATCGTGACTAAAGGAAATAATTGCTATAACTAATGAATTTCTCATTTTGTCACAATGTTTTCAAGTCTATTCATTAATTATACTGTAATTTATAGAGTTTTGTCAATAGTATTGCCTAGATGTGTTCAAAGTCAACACCTGTAGATTTGTTGTATGTGAGAAAGGGTTCAAGTGACTGTTTCGCGCTTATGTGGTCACATGTTTTAATTCATCAAACAGTGAAGACTCGGTGGTGTAGTGGTAGAGCGTCCCACATCAGGTTCGGGAGGTCGCAGTCTCGATCCCCGGCCGGGACATACCAAAGACTGTAAACAATTGGTAGTAATGGCTTTCCCTCCGTGGCTCTAAGGGTTGTGGGGTTAATATTACGACTGACTCGCTGGCGTCAGGATACATTGACAAGTAGAAATGGTATTTTACTCAGGAAACGCCGTATATGGTATTTGGTAAATGGTATTTTACTCAGGAAACGCCGTATATGGTATTTGGTTAATAGTATTTTACACAGGAAACGCCGTATATGGTATTTGGTAAATCGTATTTTACTCAGGAAACGCCGTATATGGTATTTGGTAAATGGTATTTTACCGTCAGGAAACGCCGTATATGGTATTTGGTAAATCGTATTTTACTCAGGAAACGCCGTATATGGTATTTGGTAAATAGTATTTTACACAGGAAACGCCGTAGATGGTATTTGGTAAATCGTATTTTACTCAGGAAACGCCGTATATGGTATTTGGTAAATGGTATTTTACTCAGGAAACGCCGTATATGGTATTTGGTAAATAGTATTTGACTCAGGAAACGCCGTATATGGTATTTGGTAAATGGTATTTTACTCAGGAAACGCCGTATATGGTATTTGGTAAATAGTATTTTACTCAGGAAACGCCGTATATGGTATTTGGTAAATAGTATTTTACTCAGGAAACGCCGTACATGTATATGGTATTTGGTAAATAGTATTTGACTCAGGAAACGCCGTATATGGTATTTGGTAAATGGTATTTTGCTCAGGAAACGCCGTATATGGTATTTGGTAAATGGTATTTTACTCAGGAAACGCCGTATATGGTATTTGGTAAATGGTATTTTACTCAGGAAACGCCGTATATGGTATTTGGTAAATGGTATTTTACTCAGGAAACGCCGTATATGGTATTTGGTAAATGGTATTTTACTCAGGAAACGCCTTATATGGAATTTGGTAAATGGTATTTTACTCAGGAAACGCCGTATATGGTATTTGGTAAATAGTATTTTACTCAGGAAACGCCGTATATGGTATTTGGTAAATAGTATTTTACTCAGGAAACGCCGTGATATAACTGAAACATTGTTGAAAGCGGCGTTCTTATTTCAATAATTGCTAGGGGTAAACAGTAAAATCGGTTTAATGCTGTTTTATAAGTTTTTTTTTTATTGTTAAATCATTTTTAGAACTGAAAAATGTGCATAAAAGAGAAACTTATTGGACTAGTCTATATTATAGGGATATATATCCTGGTTTGCAAATAATACGGACTCTTCTTTAACCTTTTCCCACTTACAACATATCTGAAACAGACGCCTTTGAAAACATTTCGGCAAAATAATAGAAAATAGGAACTTTCTATAAATGAAAGCATAACAATTTAATCAATCTGAAAACATTTTGGCAAAAGGGAAAATTGGTCATTATGAGCAATTTCCCATTTCGCCACAAATATTTCAAAAGTCGTCTGATGCAGCTCGGCGTCAGAAAGGGTTGAATATAGTTAAAATAATTGTATTGCACTAAAATTGAATATGTCCGTTTTGTTTAATGTTGTTAGTAATGGCTGCCCTCCTTGGCGCTCAGGGCTGCGGGGTTAGTATTATAACTGACTGACTGGTGTCAGGATACATGGACAAGTAGTACTGGTAACCTACCCAGGGAACGCCGTGATATAACTTACTAAAATAATGTTGAAAGCGGCGTTAAACACGAATCAATCAATCAAATGTTATAAATTTACCGTAAAACATCGACTACCTTTACCGTGTCGTGGTAACACTGACGTTATGAATTGACGATGGGATTACACTGGAGCTTTAAGACGATGTCCGGACTTAACAATCATTCTTCACATTTTTTAATTGACAATCGTAACGTCTCGCTTATTCACCATGAGAAAAAGTTCACTTCCCTTTCGACGCCTAGTTAGTTAACTGTCGGAATTAGAGAGCATTGGTTTTTTTTTTCTTTTCAACGACTCTCGACATCCGCATAGCATCTCGAGAGTCATCATCGGCTGCATATAATGAAAAACATATCCATGTACACCATCTGACAAAAAAATGGAAATGTAGCCTCACTAGTTTTGTATGTCAATATGTCTTTAAATGATATCAGAGCGGAATCATCACAAGTCACGAAACTCGCTAGACATGGCTCTTGTGTAAACCATCATATGTGCCGTCCCGCCAGAAAACCAACATTGTGGACTCTGCGTAAAGTTTCAACCCGGATCAGCCTAAGCATGCCGCGCAGGCTAACCCAGACAGACACTTTTCACCTCCTGTATATTCGTATCACTACTCTATACATATATCCCTCTGAGACGGAATGTGTCGGCCCGGATTAGCCTACGCGGACTGCGCAGACTGATCTGGGTCGATGCATTACACAGATACCATGATGTCGATTCTCTTGTGTAAACCATTATATGTGAATACATTTGTACACAGGCAAGGATCGTGTCAATAGTGTCAAGTAGTACTCGTGTGCGAGCATTGACCACTCAAGCGAACCCGAGTGGTTAGCGCCGGGAAATTTCGCACCAGGCGGCACCGGTTCGATTCCCAGTCGCGTCGCAGTAGTCATGGTGGAGTGCCCTTTTTGAAAGGCACTTTTCCTAGCCTAGTGCTGGTTTGTTTACCCAGGGAGCATGAATAAGTGAACTGTCACCGTAATATAACTGAAATAATGTTGAAAACGACGTACAATCCCAATAAAACAAATCACCTAGTATGATACAGAATCTCGGCTGTGCATTCACCTGTCGTACTGTAAACGCCGTCGAGTCTCGGTAGCTCGGTATGAGTCATGAAACAGAAAATGCGCAGGAGGCGAAATGTGTCTGTCCGGGTTAGCCTGAGCGACATGCTTATTCTGATTCGGGTCGATACTTTACGCAGAGTCCACACTGTTTGTTATTTTCGTTATTCGGGTCATATGTGGAAATCAGCCCGTTGCTAGGAAGGACTTCTGTGAACGACTATCAAAGGTGAGAGATAGCAATGAAACGCATGGTTAAATGAACTGCAGCCGTTAGTTATATGATGGCGTTTATCCCCAAATCAATCAATTAATGCGTGTACGCTGTCTACCCAATTTAAGTGCCACGGCTTTTAATGTTTATCAGAATCAATGATAAGTTAATCCACCATTAAAGCCAGCTAATCAAAGATGATAGATCTCTGACGTGACTTATCAACGTCTGACACAAATTTGGTATCTTCTCTTCTCTTCTAATTCAATCTAACATGGTATTATATATAAAGATGACGAGGTCGCTTTCTTTCGTTTTGGTAAGCACCTGAAACTCTTAACTAGTATAGAGTATTGTACTATATATATAAATTGATATATACTTACTTATTCTCACATTTAAGGTACACATTTTTAAGTTTAATTTCGGTAAAAATCTGCAACCCTATCTCGATGTCATGCATTACCTAGAAAAATATAAATTAGCTTTTTCTATCGTCGCGTTTCTCCACTACGTTTCCTTATTGTTATGTGGTCATTTCGTTACCTATCTACCATTAACCAGGAAGCAGATGTAAATGACATTTTATTTATTTATTTATTGGGGTTTTACGCCGCTTTCAACATTATTTCAGTTATATCACGGCGACAGTTCACTTATTCATGATCCCTGGGTAAACAAACCAGTACTAGGCTAGAAAATGTGCCTTGCCCAAGGGCACTCCTCCATGACCGTAGTGCCGCGACTGGTGATCGAACCTGGGACACCCGGTTTCGAAATCCCCGACGCTAACCACTCGAGCACATTGTATTCCTATATATTGACAAACAAAATTTAATGTATATGTTCATAACTAGTTGTGTGTTTGTAAGATTGTATGTACAAGATCGACATTTTGTCTTTTGTGAATAGAATCTTGACAGTGTCATACGCATACAATTGAGCCATCCCACGAGATAACCAAGATTATGGCCGCTGCGTGATGTATCGACCCAGATCAGCCTGAGCAGTCCGCGCTGACTTATCCGGGCCGACAACAGAAAATCCACAGGAGGCGAAAAGTGTATGTCCAGGTTAGCCTGTATCGCAGGCTTAGGCTGATCCGGGTCGATACTTGACGCAGAGTCCACACTGTCTCCGTGTTCTAATGGTATAAGTTTAAACCTATTTGAGCCGTTCCACGAGAAAACTAATATTACTCTATATATATACCTCTATCCACCTGAGACGGAATGTGTCGAGATTAGCCTGCGCGTACTCAATGTCGATATATTACGCAGAGTCTATAATGTTGTTTTTCTCGTGGAACGGCTTATTTATTTTACATCGATTGCGAAACAATCTTTCAGCTTGTATAATCATTCTCGATGTCTGCTTCCTGTGGTCTTAACCAATACTCGCGCCGTAAGTGTGGACATATCATTAAGTCAGAACCCGCTCATCACGTGATTCGAAACCTTTGGAACTAGAGGCCGGAGCTTTACCGGCCCACCACTGACTTCCCGATCTGAAGCCCAGGGTTCGTACGACGTTTGCAATATGCTCAGTTAAGTACTGCAAACCTGTACTAAGACCACCCTTGTATAACAAGTCCCATCCAGAACAGATTCCGATGTGGAGTGACATCTTCAAATCAACTGATCGGGAATCCCTCGGTAAGCTGAAGCCACAAACCACCACTTTGAACACCTTGTAGCCAGATTTGCGAACTGAGATTAACTAATCCAACTGCAAACCACTTCACGTGGAGTTAAAATCCTCTCAAGATATGTTTCCGAATCCAATACCTAGCGGTTGATATTGTCAGTAAAGAGGATTGTCGCGCGAGTATGACCTAACCTTGCCCTATGATTTCAATTCGATCTTTGCCTGTAGAATGTAGGTCCATCTGTTCAGTCCTTTCAGAATCTACAAGAGTTGACAGACTCTTCTAACAACGTTGTGTTAGTAATATATGTGTACAGTGTATATCAGCCGTTCCACGTGAAAACCAACATTATGGTCTCGAAGATATGACGTATGACACTATAGGAGCCATCCCAAGAGAAAACCAACAGTGTTGACTCTGTGTAATGTATCGACCCAGATCATCAGGCTAATCAGGGCCGACACATTCCGTCTCAGGGGGATGGAGGTATAGAGTAACGAGTCCTGAAACAGAAAATCCACAGGTGGCGAAAAGTGTCTGTTCGGGTTAGCCTGCGCGACATGCTTAGGTTGATCCATTACGCAGAATCCACAATGTTGGTTTTCTCGCGGGATATATACATATCTGCGTAATGTATCGACCAGATCAGCCTGCGCTGTCCGCGCAGACTGATCCGGCCGACACATTCCGTCTAAAGGGGGATAGATAGAGTAGCGATTCCTGAAACAGAAAATCCACAGGAGGTGAAACGTGCCTGCCCGGATTAGCCTGCGCGGCGGGCTTAGGCTGATCCGGGTCGATACTTTACGCAGAATCCACAATGTTGGTTTTCTCGCGAAACGGCTCATAATTATATTGATCAGACTGTGCGAATGCTGCGCAGGCAGATCTGTATCTACACTGTTCACATGGGTGGGATCAGTTATACTTATCAAAAAGGTCCCGAGTCGACGATTAGAACGCTAAGCCCAAGCATCATTCCATCACTTTGAAACCCTTATAATTGAGCCAATGCATAAGAAAAATGAACAATTTGGCCTTCGTGAACATTATAGATCCAGACCAGACTGTGCAACATCCACAACGTATGATCAAGATATACACTGTTCACATATTACTTACACAAGCGTGCTTTAAGATTGTGTCAACGTGTGTAGATTATGATGATACTGAGCAGGTGGACAAGATGATCTGAACCTACGCTGTTCAGAAATACCCACCATGTACGTGTTCACATGCACTGGCTCTATTGATCTTTGATGCAGCTTTGTAGCAAACAGATTAGCTAATCCAAAGACATACTACTTCAGGCATGAGTTAAACCCAAACAAAACCTGTTTCAGAAGCCGATAACCACTATTCTTTGATTATTGTGAAATGTTTGGATTATTAGGATAATATATTCTTACGCCCTAGAGGTTTCCAATTGAGTGTGATTATGTGATTATGTATTATTACGCACTTGACTTTACTACGGGTTGTAAATATGGTTTTAGTTTCTAACGCAATGATGTGATAAACCTGGCATTTCGAAACCCAGCGTACTTCGATTATTGATATGAAGGATGGACTCGCGATATACTTGTATTTACGTGCAAACAAACATATATACCTGTATTTACGAGCATAAAACCACAAGTACCGGTATTTATAAGCATACACACAAACATACTGGTATTTACAAACATGCCAACAAATACACGAGAATACAGACATATATATCGGTATTTATAAGCATACACACAAACACACCGGTATTTACAAACATGCCAACAAATACACGAGAATACAGACATATATATCGGTATTTACGTAAGTACAAACATATATACCGGTATTTACGAGCATAAAACCATACGTACCGGTATTTATAAGCATACACACAAACACACCGGTATTTAAAAACATGCAAACAAATAGACGAGAATACAGACATATATATCGGTATTTACGTAAATACAAACATATATACAGGGATTTACGATCATAAAACCAAATATACCGGTATTTACGAGCATAAAACCACATATACCGGTATTTATAAACACACACACACACACACACATAGCGGTATTTACAAACATGCAAACAAATACACGAGAATACGGACATATATATCGGTATTTACGTAAATACAAACATATATACCGGTATTTATAAGCATACACACAAATATACTGGTATTTACGAGCATACAAACAAAAACACCAGCGAGACGATGGGCCTAAATCCACGTCTTTTATTTCACCGTTTGGCATGATTTGAATTTAACCCATTACTTCACATGAATTTTCAAATGCCTGCTTTATAATCATCAGACGAACAATTTCAACAATCTAGAAAATCTGAAAGATTTATATTGATAAAGAGTTGAAAATATTGCCATAAAAGGTGAAATTGCTCGTTTTGAGCAATTTCACCTTTTATAGCAATGTTTTCAAAAAGTCATGTTCAATGGCAGGTGTTTAAATATCGTCTGTGTGAGGTAATGGGTTAATGCAGTTTTCAACATTGATTCAATTATCTCACAGCGGCCCGGTTTACATAACCACGTGTTTCTCTCGCCCTTTCTCTCAACAATTTCTTTCTTTTTTAATGTCTTTGGGATGACTCGACCGAGGATCGAACACTGTTCTGACGCTCCCGATGTGGATGGTCTAACAACTACACCACAGAGGAGACAATCTCCCGATGTGGACGGTCTAACAACTACACCACAGAGACAATCTCCCGATGTGGACGATCTAACAACTACACCACAGAGGAGACAATCCCCCGATGTGGACGGTCTAACAACTACACCACAGAGACAATCTCCTGATGTGGACGATCTAACAACTACACCACAGAGACAATCTCCCGATGTGGACGGTCTAACAACTACACCACAGAGACAATCTCCCGATGTGGACGGTCTAACAACTACACCACAGAGACAATCTCCCGATGTGGACGGTCTAACAACTACACCACAGAGACAATCTCCCGATGTGGACGGTCTAACAACTACACCACAGAGACTATCTCCCGATGTGGACGGTCTAACAACTACACCACAGAGACAATCTCCCGATGTGGACGGTCTAACAACTACACCACAGAGACAATCTCCCGATGTGGACGATCTAACAACTACACCACAGAGGAGACAATCCCCCGATGTGGACGGTCTAACAACTACACCACAGAGACAATCTCCCGATGTGGACGATCTAACAACTACACCACAGAGACAATCTCCCGATGTGGATGGTCTAACAACTACACCACAGAGACAATCTCCCGATGTGGACGGTCTAACAACTACACCACAGAGACAGTCAAACCGTTGTTTAAAGACCACCCATGGTATTAGAACGATCTTGTCTTTGTTTATAGGTGGTCTTTAATTGCAGGGTCATTTATGCAGAAAATGAGTTTTGGGGAAACTAAACGTATGGTCGCTATCGACAGGGAATTGCTATTCCAAGGTGGTCTTTAGCACAGGTTAGACATGTGGTCTTAAGCACAGGTTAGACATGTGGTCTTTAGCACAGGTTAGACATGTGGTCTTTAGCACAGGTTAGACATGTGGTCTTTAGCACAGGTTAGACATGTGGTCTTTAGCACAGGTTAGACATGTGGTCTTTAGCACAGGTTAGACATGTGGTCTTTAGAACAGGTTAGACATGTGGTCTTTAGCACAGGTTATACATGTGGTCTTTAGCACAGGTTAGACATGTGTTCTTTAGCACACGTTTGACATGTGGTCTTTAACACAGGTTTGACGTGTGGTCTTTAGCACAGGTTTGACATGTGGTCTTTAACACAGGTTTGACGTGTGGTCTTTAGCACAGGTTAGACATGTGGTCTTTAGCACAGGTTAGACATGTGGTCTTTAGCACAGGTTTGACATGTGGTCTTTAGCACAGGTTAGACATGTGGTCTTTAACACAGGTTTGACGTGTGGTCTTTAGCACAGGTTAGACATGTGGTCTTTAGCACAGGTTTGACGTGTGGTCTTTAGCACAGGTTAGACATGTGGTCTTTAGCACAGGTTAGACATGTGGTCTTAAGCACAGGTTATACATGTGGTCTTTAGCACAGGTTAGACATGTGTTCTTTAGCACAAGTTAGACATGTGGTCTTTAGCACAGGTTAGACATGTGGTCTTTAGCACAGGTTAGACATGTGGTCTTTAGCACAAGTTAGACATGTGGTCTTAAGCACAGGTTATACATGTGGTCTTTATCACAGGTTAGACATGTGGTCTTTAGCACAGGTTAGACATGTGGTCTTAGGCACATGTTAGACATGTGGTCTTAAGCACAGGTTAGGCATGTGGTCTTAAGCACAGGTTAGACATGTGGTCTTTAGCACATGTTAGACATGTGGTCTTTAGCACAGGTTAGACATGTGTTCTTTAGCACACGTTTGACATGTGGTCTTTAACACAGGTTTGACGTGTGGTCTTTAGCACAGGTTTGACATGTGGT
This sequence comes from Serripes groenlandicus, assembly GCA_031761405.1. Lineage (NCBI taxonomy): Eukaryota > Metazoa > Mollusca > Bivalvia > Cardiida > Cardiidae > Serripes > Serripes groenlandicus. The sequence goes on from JASEVX010000014.1 coordinate 45,274,983, forward strand.
CTTTAGCACAGGTTTGACATGTGGTCTTTAGCACAGGTTTGACTGTTTATCTTAAATATATAATCAACGTCTCGCGCTTTGGCGTCTCACTGCATCTGCGTAACGGGATTATTCTTCTAATAATAAAATTGAGGTGAGGAAATTCCTAGTGGAGTTAAATTTCTAAAAGTTTGTCAAACGATCACTCTTGGACTAACTAGACAGACAGGCAGTGAAGGGAAGGCTCTGATTAGATTGTGTGTATAGACAGGCTCGCGTGAGTCTTCACTGCATGCACGCAGAATTACATCTGAGACCCTTTTAATATGACGGAACAAGAACTCACTGGAGTGACTAAACGTTGCATTGTGTACAGAGACAAAGAAGTGACTTGGCGTGACCTCGATGCGTCAGGTGAATTGAGGCTAATCCGGTCCGACAATCTCCGTATCAGGGGTGATAGAGGCGAGGCATAAAGTAATGATTCCTGAAAAAGAAAATCCACAGGAGGCGAAAAAGTGTCTGCCCGGATTATCCAGCGCGGCATGCTAAGGCTGATCCGGGTCGATACTTTACGAGGAGTTCACACGGTTAGTTTTCTCAAGGAAAGGTTCAATAATAGCGAAGATCCAAATAAAATGAATTAAGGTGAAGCAATTCTGCTTTCTGCCCTATTTGTCGCGTATTTGACGTATTTGACGAATTTGACGTATTTGCATCGGAAGACTATTGAAAACAAAATTGCAAAATGAGGAATTGTTCTTAATGAGTTATTTCTCATTTTATCAAAATGGTTCAACTCTTTCACATAACGATACTTTTATTTCTGGTGATTTTTCACATTTTTGTTTAGATGTTTTCAAATCTGTCTGATGTTGATATGTCGTATGTGGGAATAGGTTAAGAAACATATTCAGAATATTGCTTACTACAAGTATGGAAATAAATATCATTCTATATAGCACCATACTACTGCATATATATCAACTTGTCAATGATTGCACCTTCCAATGTATGATATCATTACAATATCATATACGTGTGTTTATATTGTAAGCGAATAAGATCGGGGAAACACAATGCTGGTTTTGTTTAGGTTGGTTGTAGGAGTACAACTCTGACCGCTGATAATAAAGTTGTTTAACCCTTTCCCTCATAACACACATCTGCAGCGGACGACTTTGAACTCATCTAGTAAAACGTGTTGGAATTCTGTATAGCTAAAAGAAACAGTATTGAATAAACTTGAAATTTGTATGCCAGCATATTTTCAAATGTCGTCATCAGAAAGCGTCTGTATGTAAGGAAGATTTTATTTGGTTGGGGTTTTACGCTGCTTTCAACATTATTTCATTTGTATCACGGCGACAGTTCACTTATTCATGATCCCTGGGTAAACAAACCAGTACTAAGCTAGAAAATGTGCCTTGTTTTACGCTGCCTTTAACATTATTTCATTTATATCACGGCGACAGTTCACTTATTCATGATCCCTGGGTAAACAAACCAGTACTAGGCTAGAAAATGTGCCTTGTTTTACGCTGCCTTTAACATTATTTCATTTGTATCACGGCGACAGTTCACTTATTTATGATCCCTGGGTAAACAAACCAGTACTAAGCTAGAAAATGTGCCTTGTTTTACGCTGCCTTTAACATTATTTCATTTGTATCACGGCGACAGTTCACTTATTTATGATCCCTGGGTAAACAAACCAGTACTAGGCTAGAAAATGTGCCTTGTTTTACGCTGCCTTTAACATTATTTCATTTGTATCACGGCGACAGTTCACTTATTTATGATCCCTGGGTAAACAAACCAGTACTAAGCTAGAAAATGTGCCTTGTTTTACGCTGCCTTCAACATTATTTCAGTTATATCACGGCGACAGTTCACTTATTCATGATCCCTGGGTAAACAAACCAGTACTTGGCTAGAAAATGTGCTTTGTTTTACGCTGCCTTTAACATTATTTCATTTGTATCACGGCGACAGTTCACTTATTCATGATCCCTGGGTAAACAAACCAGTACTAGGCTAGAAAATGTGCCTTGTTTTACGCTGCCTTTAACATTATTTCAGTTATATCACGGCGACAGTTCACTTATTCATGATCCCTGGGTAAACAAACCAGTACTAGGCTAGAAAATGTGCCTTGTTTTACGCTGCCTTTAACATTATTTCATTTGTATCACGGCGACAGTTCACTTATTCATGATCCCTGGGTAAACAAACCAGTACTAGGCTAGGAAATGTGCCTTGTTTTACGCTGCCTTTAACATTATTTCAGTTATATCACGGCGACAGTTCACTTATTCATGATCCCTGGGTAAACAAACCAGTACTAGGCTAGAAAATGTGCCTTGTTTTACGCTGCCTTTAACATTATTTCATTTGTATCACGGCGACAGTTCACTTATTCATGATCCCTGGGTAAACAAACCAGTACTAGGCTAGGAAATGTGCCTTGTTTTACGCTGCCTTTAACATTATTTCATTTGTATCACGGCGACAGTTCACTTATTCATGATCCCTGGGTAAACAAACCAGTACTAGGCTAGGAAATGTGCCTTGTTTTACGCTGCCTTTAACATTATTTCATTTGTATCACGGCGACAGTTCACTTATTCATGATCCCTGGGTAAACAAACCAGTACTAGGCTAGGAAATGTGCCTTGTTTTACGCTGACTTCGACATTATTTCATTTGTATCACGGCGACAGTTCACTTATTCACTGATCCCTGGGTAAACAAACCAGTACTAGGCTAGGAAATGTGCCTTGTTTTACGCTGCCTTTAACATTATTTCATTTGTATCACGGCGACAGTTCACTTATTCATGATCCCTGGGTAAACAAACCAGTACTAGGCTAGGAAATGTGCCTTGTTTTACGCTGCCTTTAACATTATTTCATTTGTATCACGGCGACAGTTCACTTATTCATGATCCCTGGGTAAACAAACCAGTACTAGGCTAGGAAATGTGCCTTGTTTTACGCTGACTTCGACATTATTTCATTTGTATCACGGCGACAGTTCACTTATTCACTGATCCCTGGGTAAACAAACCAGTATCAGGCTGGGAAATTTGCCTTGCCCACCATGACCACAGCGCCGCGACAGGGGGATCGAACGTCCGCGTCCAAATCCCCGATGTTAAACATTAGGCCACGGAGGATTCCTGTGGAAGGAAGAGTACACTAATTCAGTGACTTCCTAGATAAGAATGCACCCCTTTTTTAAAAGCCGTTGGTTTAATTGTTTCTACGTGGTTATAATCAAAATAATACAAACAATGAAAACTCTGACAATGGACAAAAGACCCGTGGAAATAGATAGCTTGAGAGCATTGCGAAAATAAAATATTATCAGGCGACTAGATAAGGAGGTGTAAACAGGTCTTTCTTCCATGATATATCTGTTAGCACTCATAAAAACCTATGTTGTGGGTACTCAATAGAATCGTCTCGTTGAAACGATGCTTTTGAGTACCCACAACATAGGCTTTGTAGGTCCAATAAGGATTTTAGCCTGATCTAGGGCGCATTTTTGGTTTTATTTGTAACTCTTCAGTCAAATTGCTGCAGGAGTTTATTTGCTGGTTTTCGAAAGAATCTTTCGGTAACTTGCTTTATAAATGTATTCGGGTGTAATGTAGCTTTCAACACTATTTCAGTAAAGTCACATCGGTTATTTCACCTATTCATGGTTCCCTTAGCGCTTTTCGCTACACCCCATTCTCCCCCATGCTACCGGCAGCCATCCCACACATATGTGTGCCGAGCCCCGGTAACTCAGTCGGTAACTATATGGAAAAGCAGCCAGTTGCTTGGAAAGTCTGTAGTGTGGAGTACTAGTGTGAGACAGCCAGGTACGCATGAGTAGGCCGCCGTGATATGACAAATTGTAGAAAACGGCGTTAAACCCCAACCAATCAATCACGCAATCAATCAAAGCCACACATATGTGTTTAATCGTAACCTCATCACACTTCCTTTCACACTATTTAACCCTTTTCCTCAAATAGACGCTTTCTGACGCTTCTGCAGCAGACGGATTTTTGAAAACATAGTGACAAAAAAAGAAATTGCTCAAAACGAGCAATTTCTCCTTCTGCCACAATATTTTCAACTCTTTTCACTTTTAAGCTCGACTTTTCGAAGAAAAGGCCAGCTATACTACTCGCCTCGGCGTCGGTGTCGGCGTTTGTGTCACACCTTGGTTAAGGTTTTTGTATCAATTCCCTTTCTTGTCGAAACCATTACAGATACTGCTTTGAAACTTACAACACTTGTTCACCATCATTACCTCCATCAATGTATCGTGACACGAGCGCATCAGTCATCATACTAAACCTGTAATCCTGAGCGCCAAGGAGAGAAGTCACTGCTTCCATTTTCAAAGTACTGAAGTCACTTCGGTGTGTTCACCTATTTACATTCTCCGCCATGTTACTGGTAGCCATCCCATACAGAATTGTTTTATTGTGACACAAGCGCATCATTCATAATACTAACCCGACCTGTGTTCGAACCCTGATTTCTCGCTGTTTATGTACAAAGTATTTTGTATGACCAGGGTCAAATAGCACCAACCTTACTAAGCGATCAGTAATACTTAAATACTTAAAAGGCATATTTCATCATTTTTGTTGCCCTAATAAATTGTAATACATTTATGGTAGAATGCATTTAAGTAAATGACTAAGTTGACATAAACTGTTATCTTGCTGACTAACAATACTCGTTAAGAAATGAAATAGTTTGGCATTTTTATTAGGGAATCAAGGAATCAAAAATAATGAAATACGCTCTTAATTATTTAAGTATTACTTGCTGGAATTGGAGCCAGACCTTGGTTCGAACCCTTATCTCACGCTCTCTTTGACTTCTCCACGGAGACCTTGGAAGTGGTATAATTGTCTGCAGGAACTCAACAGGTTTAACTTTGTTTTGATATTAATTAAGATATGTTCAGCATTTCAAAAGTCTGGCTACCGTAAGATTGTCGAATTACTCTCAATCCGAAAAAGGGTCAAATTACGACGGAGCACGTGTCGAGTTACGATTTATGTCTATCTCGCACACTATCAGATACGTTGGTTATTCTTTTCCAACAAACGACATTCGACTTTGAAATTAATTTATTCACACAAATGAAAAGTCTTAAATGAAAGAAAAAATATTGAATAGAGGTGACAACCTTGTTGCAAAAGGAGAACAATTCTCGTCATAATCAATTTCTCCTTTTTCCAACAATGTTTTCATATTTCGACAGCTTCAGAGGCATCGGAATGTTAAAACAACCGTTGAATCCGATACGTCGGTTAAAACAATGGAGATTTTAAACTGATCAAATCAATTGTCGACGAGACATTATTCGCCATTAATGACCACAATGAGAAACATTATGGGAACTTGAAATTAAATAGATGGATTGTAAGATATTTGACCTAGTTTTGTAATCAACTTGGAATACACAAAAGTAGTCTTCATTGTATATTCCCATTATTGTTATTTATTTCATTACCATCCTTCAAAAATACGTATTATTTAACATTTGTGTATTGATTCCTTGTAAATTATAGCTGAAATAAACAGATAATTACATTTCCGATATTTTTTATTACAAAACGGGTTAAGTCTCAACAATTGGTATTACGGGTTCTTGCTATACTTGTATGTATTATGCATTTTGTTCTGTCTTAACCTTTTGAAATAAGACCTTATTAAAATTAATACATAGGTTTCTTGTTATTTTAAATTTAAATATACAGTTTAATTCAATTGTATTACAAAACGGGTTGCTACAGATTTATTTTTATTACAAAACGGGTTTTTATTACAAAATGGTTTGCTACAGGGCTCCTTCGAGCCAATTGCTATAGAAGGCGAAATCCGAAGACACTTATCATTTTGAGACTGGAATCTAAATTTACACCATAGGGCAAAAAATAAGAGACAATACAGCGAAAAAGTAAATGACAAATATTCTGACATGGCGACTGATTTTTCGAGTGGAGCAAACCGTACGCTTCTGTAACGGAAATTGAGTCTCTTGCTAAAACCCGATTAATTGTTTATGGAGATGATATCACACGCCCTGCCTGATATATTGATCTAAGGTATCACTATCCTCCAGATACACTACAACAGTATTCAGTTATATCCTTGTTATTGATATACTATAACACTATGCCACAACCATACTGGCAGGACATGTAGGAAAGTATACCAACTGTTCCTATCAAGAGCTTAATTACACACACTATATCAACCCTACACATGTCAAAGATGACAACTATTTGACTGTGCTTACTCAACAGATGACATTTAGACTGTTTAAAGAAAGTGAGGAATTGTTCCTTTTCCTTTAAACAATCTGAAATAATAACATTTCAAAATCTGTATTCATACAGGTATTCTCATACATAGATGACTAAAATCATGCCTAGTGAAATACAATGAATATGATTTTCTAATATTGAACAGTTAATATTTGGTAATTTCTACAACAATTTCACAATTTCTGTAATTGGCCTTACATAGTTTACTAGTTTTCCATTCATAATCACTATTAATTCTAGTTTTCTTACTAGTCCATCGTCACGTGGCAAAACGCGTAATACTGTTCCTAGAGGCCATTCATTTCGCACAAAAGTTTTGTCTCTCAGAAGCACAACATCTCCCTGTTGGAAACATTGAGTTTGTGTTTGCTATTTCGCTCTTGGCTGAAGAGTGTGGATGTATTCTTTCCTCCAACGCTTCCAAAGTGTCTTTGATGTCAACATCAATCTGAGTGAATGTTTCAAAGTCATGTCCAGACTTCTGAGTAAGAAGCACAGAAGGTGTAAGTATAAAAGGAGATTCGGCGTCGGCCGAAACTTGAACTATGGGTCGCGCGTTCACTATCACCATCACTTCGACCATTAAGGTTGATAATAATACCTCACGTGTCAGTTTGAGTTTATTGTCCGAAAGCATTGAATATAATATTCGTCTCGATACACCGATTAAACGCTATTACGATCCACCCATATGAGACGAGTGCGGAGTATTAAAGCGCCATATAGATCCTCATTGGTATAAATTCTGCTTAACAGGTTCATCTTCAACACTGATTGCGTTAATCTGAAGGTCATCTGTAGCTCCTACAAACTGTTTCCCTCTATCTGATCTAAACTCTTGCACTTTACCTATAAAGGCACAAAATCTTCTCAAAGCATTTATAAATGAAGAACTTGACATTTCTTCCACAAGTTCAAGATGAATTGCTCTCGTTGTTTGACATTCAAATAACACAGTCCATCTCTTTGAAGATGATGAGCCTCATCTTGTTCGACGCGACACAATATCCCATAGGCCCAAAATATCGACGCCTACAAAACTGAATGGAGAGGCTGGTGTCAGTCGATCTTCAGGTAAATCTGACATTTTCCGGTGGGCAAGCTTTCCACGCAATCTTTTACCACTTGAAACACTTGTAAATGAGAAGGTTTATAAGTATTTTCCCCCCAATAATCCAATATCCAGCTACTCGGAGAGCTCCCTCTGTAAAATGTCGACTAAACTACTAAATTGGGAATATCAACATCTTTCAAATGCTGGTGAAAGACGACAACTTCTGGCGTGGTAATTTCAGATCTTGTATTTGAAATGTCGCTGCATTCTAACAATGTAGGTCGATTTAATGTGAAGCTAGTGTCAATGGCGGAGACAGCTAATCCTTCAAGTAGTCTGACCTGAGTTTGATATGTGCCTGCGCATGAATGTAATGTATAGGTAATGATATCCATTTTCATGGGATTAAACAATTCTAGTCTGCACATTGAACGATTGCTTTGGTCATCGAGAATCGCATATATTAGTTTGAAATTGTTTGGGTCATTTACAGGGAACAATTTGACCAAGACATTTTTGGCGCAATATCTACCATGGAACTCTGTTCCACAAACATTTGTACATTTAGTCTTCACCGACGTTTCAATCGGACTTTCCGTAGTTAAAACGGTGCCTTTGTACGACTTCTCCCTGCCATGCATGGTGTTTGCTCTGAATCAAAATGTAGAGCAGAGGGATGATGATCAATTTTGCACTTAGTACAAATAACAACAGTTGAACAGTTTTTAAATACATGAGTGTCACTCTCACAGAATGTATAACATATGTTTTGTTCGCAGAGAAAATCCTTTCTTTCCCCCAAAGATCTTGCTTGAAATTGTCTACACTGATTTAGGGAGTGGTTAGTCTTGTGTAATGGGCACAAATTCTGATTTGAGTCATGTTTAATGTCTGTTGTTCTGACGTTCACATATACTTCTTGGCATAATTAATTGGTTCGGGACCAGTCCTTGCAGTGTCTATGTATTTGAAAGCAGGGTCATTAAGCATTGAACTTATCTTCCTTACGAACTGACAGACTTCTGAAAATGGTGCAAATGGGACGTATTTGTTTCTTTTATAGATTGTAGCTCTTATTTTCCACTTGCGCTGCACATGAACTGGCAACTTACTGACACTTGGGATGACACCAGAGGACGAGTTGTATTAACTAAAAGGTATCTTGTATCTAGGATCATCCATTAATGATTCAATCTCAGAAAGAATGTCTGACAATTCAAAGAACTTCTTAGTGTCTTTGTTTGATAATATTTACAAAGCATTAAGTCTATTTTTAGAGCCGCTTCTACCATTTCTGGTGATCTATATCGTTCATTCAGAGTCTCCCATAACCGTTCCAAGCCTTTTAAAGGATCTGTCGCATCTGATGCTCTGATGCTGGAAGCATAGCCCCTGGACTCTGGGTCAAGCCATTTTACCATCAAATCGAACTCTTCTGCTAGAGACAAACCTTAATCATACACCACACTCACAAACATACCGAAAATGTCTCTGGTCTATCGTTAAATGGTACAAGCTTCTTTGTATTTGTAAATCTCTTCGCAAAACGAAGTTCACCAGTTCATTCCCCCTGATGATTGTTGGGACAAAATGGAGGGTTTCGAGTGTGGGTTCAATTCACGAGTGTATGTGTCTTCTAAATGCTGATTGTATTCCTATAATTGCTCATTATTTACAACACTGTCTCTTTTTACATCACTATTTGTCAAGTGTTGTTGAACATATTGTTGTGTACGATCATGTTTGTCTATGATGGGTACATCGACTTGTGATTCAACACTGTCATGATCATATAATTCACTTGTGTATGCTTCATATCCAGCTTGCGCCACGGAGGCTTCATTTCGTGTACCAAGTAGTTTAATCTGAGCTTCGATTTCACTCTTCCTTCTCTATGAATCTGCAATCAGCCTTTTCAATTCAAATTCATGTTCTTCATATTTTAAACGAACCTTTGCTGCTTCGGCCTTTGCTTTTTGTCGAGCCAGATGGAGCTAGCCCTACTGCTGCCTCTGGAACTCGAACTGGACATGTCCAGCCAGGAGATGTCTTCTTTGACAGAAGCCGCACTTATGTTGTCGTCTGTGACGTCTCAACTCATCTTGTAGTGTTTAATGGTCTTTTTACTGTAAAGTTTTCTTTCACTTTATTTCTCAGAAAGTAGTAAAATGCTGAAAAATATAAAATTTCAAAGCTACAGTAACTTGTTATGATATTAAGTCCTGTGGGATAGAGATCTTTCTCTGTATAAATCAGTTACAGAATGACTCCCAATGAAAACACCAAAATCTGATGAAAGTCTACATTGTTTGCAAGTCGTATGAGTACGTGATGCGTGCCATTCAAATCCCACTCGAAAATGCATACAGAGCATGTGGATAGAATATAAATGTCTTGCATCACCAAGAACGAGACAGAGAAAATAAGGATTAAATTCTGTGATTATGCCTGGCCATTGTAAGTAAAGGGAAACAACCACTACTCAACAATTACAAAGTTTACCAAGAGTTAGCTCCCTTGAGCTGTAGCACTCTTGCCAGAAATGACAACAGAAAGGTTTTGGCAATGAATGATCAATATCTGAGCAAATACAAAGCGTGCAGATACAGATCAGACAATACCAAAGTTTGAAGCTTAAATATATATCTTGTATCTACTACTTATTTAACAATAAACCTGATAAATTGTTATTAGAGATGACATCACAATATTCATGTATGTTTAATGAAATATTTCCTTATTAATAGACTTTTGAAATTTTAATTACAAAACGGCTCGATTCTGAAAATTACTAAACATGCAATGTAGGAAATATTAGTTTGTCTTTCATTATTTCACCAAGTTTTGCTCAACATATTACTAGTCCAACAGATTGAAACACTTACAAAACATGCAATGTAGGTGATGTAAGTTCGTCTTTCATTATTTCACAAAGTTTTACTCAACTTCCCTAGTCCAACAGACTGACACACTTACCAAACATGCAATGTAGGAGATGTAAGTTCGACTTTCATTATTTCACAAAGTTTTACTCAACTTTCCTAGTCCAACAGACTGACACACTTACCAAACATGCAATGTAGGAGATGTAAGATCGACTTTCATTAGTTCACACTGTTTTGCTCAACAATACTGTCCTGAGTCTGACGTTTACGGTTTATGCAAATGCATTTAAATCTGTTATGCAGAGGAATACATACGGGGGAGTAAATCGGTCGTTTCCCCACAGTATCTATCTTATTACTCAACCAAATCCCATGGTGTGGTAAAACGATTCTGCGCCATTGACCACTGTAATGATACATTATGTTCCAATGGTATCTTTATAAATGAATGTAAAGTTATCGAAGTTGAAAACATTGTAACAACAGGAGAAATTGCTCATCATGTCTTCAAAAAGTTGTCTTCTGCAGAGGTGTCACAAAGCATTTACAAGTTGGAAAGGGTTAAGAATATGAAATATTTCCTGACTGTTTCATTTGGCTGCGCATCCTGAGATAATGGCAAAACAATCTTGTCCTCTGTTGGGTATGTCTAGGAAAATATGTGATAAAGTACAATTATATCATCTGATATACATGTCCAAAAAAACCTGCAGTACACGACTTTAAAAACATCTAGGCACAAATATGTCATAGCTTCATAAAGGACAAGTATAACTGCTTTGCGCATTGAAACAAATGTATTTCCGGTCCACTTTGTTTTAACCCTTTCCTACCTAAAGACCCATTTAGCAGCAGACAACTCTTTAAAACATTGAAAAACGACCAATTTCTCCTTTTGCAAAAATGTTTTCAACTTTTTTCAGTAATTTTACCTACCAATGTTAGAGATGTTCCATCAATGTTGGTAGACGTTTTCAAAGTATTCTACTGATGTGCTATATGTGGTAAAGCAGAGCTTAAGATAAGGAGCGGTTTGCATGTTCTAACGTTAGCCACTTTGGCGCAAATACCGGTAAATTTCATCTAGAAATATTGTAAACGCTAAGTACATTTTATCTAAATACGCCTCATAAATCACTTAATGTGATAAATAGAATATGTTGTGAGTGTTTATTTATTAACACTTTTAATAAACTCGCTAACTAGCTGAACATGACCTCGGCATAAGTATTGGCGGCATTGTTATACGGTTTACTGATGAAATTAAATTAGCTTTGGAAAATCCGATTTTCTTGTTGTCTTTCGTCATGTGATAAAAACAATCTGACATTCGTTGTCATTTCATAAAAAGTTTTATATGAAATTACAACTCCTGTCAAATCCTATAAGTAAACATGGGGTTTGGTTGAGTAATAAGAAAGGTATTGTGGGTGAACGACCAATATACTCCCCAGTATGTATTCCTATGCATAATAGATTCAAATGCATTTGAATAAACTGTAAACGTCAAACACAGGACAATATTGTTGAACAAAACAGTGTAAAATAATGAAAGTCGAACTTACATCTCCTACATTGCATGTTTGGTAAGTGTGTCAGTCTGTTGGACCAGTAATGTTGAGTAAAACCTGGTGAAATAATGAAAGACGAACCTACATCTCCTACATTGCATGTTTGGTAAGTATGTCACTCTGTTGGACTAGTAATGTTGAGTAAAACCTGGTGAAATAATGAAAGACAAACTTACATCACCTACATTGCCTATTTGGTAAGTGTGTCAGTTTGTTGGACTAGTAATGTTGAGTAAAACTTGGTGAAATAATGAAAGACAAACTTACATCTCCTACATTGCATGTTTGGTAAGTGTGTCAGTCTGTTGGACTAGTAATGTTGAGCAAAACTTGGTGAAATAATGAAAGTCGAACTTACATCTCCTACATTGCACGTTTGGTAAGTGTGTCAGTCTGTTGAACTAGTAATATGTTGAGCGAAACTTTGTGAATTAATGAAAGTCGAACATATATCACCTACATTGCATGTTTGGTAAGTGTGTCAGTCTGATGGACTAGTAATGTTGAGCAAAACTTGATGAAATAATGAGAGAAAAACTTACATCATCTTCATTGCATGTTTGGTAAGTGTGTCAGTCTGTTGGACTAGTAATGTTGAGTAAAACTTGGTGAAATAATGAAAGACGAACTCACATGTCCTACATTGCATGTTTGGTAAGTGTGGCAGTCTGTTGGACTAGTAACGTAGATACAGGCTGCGCATTCAAGGCCGTCTACAGAGAGAATAAAATGATATCCCTTTTTTAACTATTTTGTTTATTACATGTATATGTACGCAACCTAATGTTTTATGACTTTTTAGGAATCGTCCGCTTTAAAATAATTCGAGACAAATACTGAAAACTGAAACAAGAGGACCATTGGGGCCCTGTAACACTCACCTGAGTACCATGGCTCTGTTTTATAAGGTTTCTATGAATGTTACTTGAAGAATTAACTTGATAAACAAGTCTAACAAGCGTCTTCTACAGTTGTTTCACTTCAATATAACCAAAGCTTAGATATCACCAAGACACAGATTCTCACAAAGTTTCAACGTTTCATCATGCTTATGTAAAAAAAGGCTATATTTATTCACTATATTTTAAGTAATTTTCGCCTAATTACCTAATTGTTTATTAAATGACTCAATATTGAACTAATCAAGTCAAATATTCTAACAAAGTTTCTAATTGCTCAAATCAAAAGAGCGTCAACTTACCTAGGTTTTGACCCAACACGACCTATAGTTAAGACAATTATTCTGACATCTTTTCCTGGTTTTAATATTCAATATTGAACTAATCAAGTCAAATATTCTAACAAAGTTTCTAATTGCTCAAATCAAAAGAGCGTCAACTTACCTAGGTTTTGACCCAACACGACCTATAGTTAAGACAATTATTCTGACATCTTTTCCTGGTTTTAAAATCAATCAATACAGCATCTTAAATGTTCAAATGTTTGTTTCTCAAAGTTCAACTAGGTGATCTAGTTTTGACAAAATATCGACCGTTTTCGAACTTTACATAGATGCTATCAACAAAACATTCTGACATGATTTCAACATACTCATGTTAAAAATGCGGCATCATGAATGTAAAATTAAAGTCTTCAAATTGGCCTAGTGACGTAGTCTTTGACCCAACATAATCCATATTTGACATTGGACCACAAATCTTTAAGACTTACAAGCTAAATAAATTTCATGTTGGATGAAAACAGTGGCCTCTAATATGTTAACAATTCATTGTTTACGACGAATTCGGACAAAAGGCGAACGGAATGACTGTTTAGGTGAAATAAAAATGAACGTATAATTTTGATGCAGAAAAGAAAACTTTTTTGGAAATTCTATTTCACATTATTTCTTGGTTCGAATACCATTGGACGAGGCACATTGGATAACCTAGATTTTTGGCCTGGGGCTTTAGCTCCTGGTCATAGTAATAATACCATTGTTTTTCGGAGTTGGCAGCATGCCAATTGCTGTTAGCACAAAACAACGCGAGAAAAAATGCGCGAGAAAAATAGTTCATCATGGATTCAACAAAACTGCATTTAAAGGTTAGGATCTCCCCCATAAATATCATTTTTGGGATAGGGGCGTTTCGCCACTATCTCATAGCGAAGCTGCTTTCGAAAAGTCGGATTAAAAGCTGCAACCGCAGTCCACATGTGTATACCTACACCAAAATCGAGTTTTGATTGGTTATAATCTGCCTTTTCAACGATTTCATTGGTTCGACCGAATCACAAAACCCTCCGCTTGCATAACTTTATGAGACAAAATAGTTTCTATGAATGAAACTCACTCTGAACTATGGTTGACCTCAATGTCAGTAGTGTGAGGTAACGTCGACCGTTCTGTGACCCCATTAGTTTACAACAGTCGACTTATAGAGAAATGTGCAAAGCACTGTAAATACAATTATTGAAAGGAGTTGAAACCATTGTGGCAAAAGTAGAAATTGCCTACGAAAAGCAATTTCCCCTTTTGTCACAATGTTTTCGATTGTCGTCTGCTGCACATGCGTCTGTAAGCGTCTGTAGGCGGAAAATGGTTACATCCCTCCCATGGAAGCGGAACCCTTTCCGTGATACTATAACAGTTCGAATATTTAAAAAATATTGTTGAAAATGGAGCTATTGCTGACAATGAGCAATTCCTCCTTTTCACACAATGCTTTCAAACACGTTTCAAGTTAATTCTTTTCATATTTAAACGTTTTACTATGGACGTTCTTTCCCGCTTTCTCCCTTCCGGACACATTTTGAATAACATGCTAGAGATGAATGATTACGAGCAATTTTGCCTTACATCAAGGGGAAAAATATATAGTTGAAACCTTTGTGGAAAAAGAGGAAATGGGTCATGATAAACAATTCTGCAGCCGTCTGCTGCACATGCGTCAAAAAGCGACTGTAAGCGGGAAAGGGTTGAACCGTTCCCGTTATAGCTACTTGGTTACAAACAAATGTTGAAAGTATATTTGCAAACGGAGCAATTGCTGACAATGAGCAATTCCTCCTTTTCAAAAACAATGCTTTGAAACATGAATCAATTTGTTTCTATAACCTAGATAACGAAAACATTTGTCTACAGTTATTATTTTAACCTTTGCCCCTTTTAGACACATTTGACTAACCTTAACAGATGAATGATAATCAACAAGTTTGTCTTTTTCCACAATGTTTTCATCACTATTCAAAATCATACTTTTATTAATTCAGGTCAATAGTTATGCCTTAGTTCAATGTTGTTTGCTGTATATTTAGTCTATGTGGTCAAGGTTAAGGAATACTGTAAACAAACTTGTTACAACATAATTCGTCCAAAGAGAGAGGTCCTACTGTGTATACATGCCATGAAATAATGTTACAAACGGTCTCACCGCTACTGGGGAATTGTTGGTTAAAAAAGGTCGCGTTTTGTGTTGAATATTCTCATGTGTCGCTGTATGTAGACCCTACTAGGAAATAGAAATTAAATCTACAAATTATAGATAAGTTAATTTCAACATTGATTGATTGGGATTTAACGCCGTTTTTAACATTTCTTCAGTCATATCACGGCGGCCAGTTCACCTACAAATGTATTTCCTGGTTTTCTCAAACCAGTACTCCTCACAACAATCTTCCCAAGCAACTGGCTGCGTTTCCACATAGACTTAGCCATTGGTGAAAGACGAATGACGCATGTCGCATTGACTTTTGTCAAGCGTCGGAAAGAAATTTGGCCGAATTTGTCAACACATCCGAGTTATAACCGCAAGGTCAATATTTATTTTATTATTGAGAAGCTTCTAGCGATTTTGGGACTAAAATTATAATGTATATGCATTTGCGTTAATTTAAGACTCAACGTTCATCAACGTGTAATATAGTCCTAGATGTATCTGTTGACAAATAAACTAGAAATGTAGACTAAATAGGTTTTTGAAAATTAACCTTGACGGTCCGGTCCCGTTTCGGAGATACAATTAAATTGCAAATACTTTACAAATACCATAATCTAAGCTGACGTGTTTTGACGCATCGAACCAGTCTTCTGTAATCAATACTTGAGTTGTCTCCGTCTGTAAAGCTTGGAGGTATAATCCGGCGTCCGGCCGGCTGTCTGCCAGAATGTGCATTCGTCCGTCCGTCATGGATTGCATGTATTGGTTAACACGTTGTTTCTGTATGGCAGATTTATTTCAAAGTGGTCACAATTATACCCGTCTGATCAGGAGAACGGCAAAGTACTAGGTACATAACTCTGGTCTGTTTTTTCAGTTATCTCCATTTTTCCTTATTTAGTTCAGCGATTGTCTCAATTAACTTTCATTGTATCAATTTCAAACTTGGTTTGTATGTAACTTATGACCTACAGATTTGCAGTGCACCATTACCATAAATTTAGCATGCTGCGTTTGGAGTGTGTATATTTTTGTCTTTCAATGTTCTCCCTTATTATATGCAACACATGCGTTCCGTGAAATTCCCTTTTTCGTTAATGAGTGCTTCCCCAAGATTTGTACTTCGTCAAATCTAATCTGTTTTTTAGGTGTAAACTCAATTTTTTCATTTCTTCGGTTATTGTCTCAATATATGTCCAATATATCAATTTAAGACTTGGTGTATAGGAAACTCAGAGCTGCAATTGTGCAGTGCAAAAGAAACATAACTCTATCATGCTTTCGATCGTCTTTCATTTATCAGCATGATTACAATATACATTGTGGATCTTTAGTGATTTCTGAACTAGAAATATTTTAATTAAGGGTAGCTGCTCGGTTTTTTTTTGTAAATCTTTTGTCCTTCGATATTTTGTTTATACAAGAAAAAGGTAAAACTTTGACAAATGAGGTATATGTTATTGGCAGGCAATATGTGTTGCTTCAAACATTTTTGGTTTGGTTTGTTTAAAGGTCATTGTTTCATTGTTTCAACAATGTTTGTCCATATGATCTATGCCATATGATTTCAATTTACATATGCCCCCTATACCATTAGCGCTTTCAGCGCTTTGATTAATGTTGTTGGAACATCAGTGAAAAACTTAAGGCGTGAGAACTCCAATATAAATTTAAGAAATGTTTTAGAAATGAATGCGCCGAGAGACCAACTATGGACTCTTGTTAACAGTATTAACATTCGCGAAGAGGAACGGAAAAGAATATGTAGTGGCAGATGTAGCGATAGCCCATAATAGGGCCCCTGCCCGCCTCCCCAACCTCACGAAAGAAGTCACGTGAAATATACGGTGGCGGATTAACCGAGGCCGTAGGGCCCGTGCGTCGAAAAATTGATGGTAAACAAAAAAAAAGCGTGGCAAATGTAGTGCCGGATTTAGCGGGGGCCCATAGGGCCCGTGCCCGACTACCCCCATCCCACGACACACCGACCCGGTCGTGCATCATACATATCTGGCGAGCGCCGGGCTAAATTCGCCGTTCATAGCCCGGCCAGACATCGGGCAGACATTGACCGGTGAAAGGCGACGTCTGGCAGACCATCCAATGTGTCTCGCAGGTTATAAAAGCCGGGTCATCGCATTATTAATCAGATTCAAGTCGCGCTTTTCACAGAAGGTAGCAATTTAACACACAGTTTATCACAAAAGTGTCAGATTAACAGTACTAAAAGATGTCCTATAAAAGAAGGGAGGAATGAAGGAGAAAGAGAGGGCAGTACCCACAAAAGTAGTAGAGTGAGAGTAAAGGGAATGAGACCTCTCCTCTTCAGCCACCAATGCACCAATAACTAAGTTGTAGAGGTAGCGTGCAAACGCAAACCTCTCCCTCAATCGTGCTGTGCAGGTGCCCGCAAATGCTGTGGAGGTATCAACGGCAGTTTTGTTAGAATGCTTGTCTTAATGATATCTAAGTCAAGTTCGAATATGTGTCATATTGGGTCAGAAACTAGGTCACTAGGCCAAATTGAAGGGAAATCTTGTTAACATAATAGAGGCTGCATTTTTATATTGAGCATTTTGAAACTGTATCAGAATGTTTGTCTTGATGATATGTAGGCCAAGTTCGAATATTGGTCATGTCTGTTAAACAACTAATTCATTAGGCCAAATTGAAGGCCAAATGAAGGAAAATCTTGATAACACACTGGATGTTGCATTTTGAATCTTTGTCATAATAATTGTCTTGATGAGTTTTGCATATTTCTCCCAGTCTAGTACATGGTTTAGAGAACTATTTCAACTTGATGGAATGTGTTTTAACTTTATTTAACATATTTCTCAATATAATAATGCAGAAACTTCAAAATATTCTGCCTAAACCTGCTGTCTAATTTCTCTTTTATTCTTCATGTCTTAAATGTTTATACTTGTGAGCTCTTGCATTCAGGTACGGTGGCACAGAGGTGACATGTGTATGTTTTAATTTTTATTTTACTAAGTCGTGCGCACGAGATACTACGTCATGCGCACGAGATAATTAAGTCGTGCGCACGAGTTACTATGTCGTGCACAAGAGTTACTAAGTCGTGCGCACGAGATACTATGTCGTGCGTACGAGTTACTAAGTCGTGAGCACGAGATGCTATGTCGTGCACACGAGATACTTAAGCCGTGCGCACGAGATACTATGTCATGCGCACGAGTTACTAAGTCGTGCGCATGAGATAAGTAAGTTGTGCGCACGACATAATTAGCCAATCAGAATACACTTTACATACATGAATGTTGTTTGAAACGATTTTAACCCAGCAATCACGAATACGGAATCCGGCGCGTGATATAACTGAACTTATGTTGAAAACTGCAAAATAACTCAAATAAAATAAAACTTAATATTTATTCACAATATTTTATAATAGTTTAAAATCGTTTTTAATATCGTTTACTGCTGTTTATCTTTACTATCGAAATAAAAGCACTGCAGTGCTGACGGCCTGAGGGCTGCTGAAAGGTTGGATTTTTTGACACACGGGTCCGGGCCCTACGGTCCCCCAGTTAATCGGCCACTGTATATTTCACGTGACTTCCTTCGTGTGAGGGGGGGGGGGGGGGGGGGGAAGTCGGGCACGTGCCCCCGCTTAATCCGCCACTACATTTGTCACGCGTTTTCTTTGTTTACCATTAATTTTTCTACGCACGGGCCCTACGGCCCCCCGGTTAATCCGACAACGTATTTTTCACGTAACTTCTTTCTTTGTTTCCGTTCCTCTTCGCGAATGTTAATAATGTTAAGAAGCGTTCATGTTTGACCTCTCGGCGCATTAATTATTTCTTAAACTTATATTGGAGTACTCACCCCTTACGTTTTTAACTGATGTTCCAACAACATTAAAATGATATTTATGTGGGAGATCCTAACCTTTTAAATGCAGTCTTGTTGAGTCCATGATGAACTATTTTTCTCGCGCAGTTTCTCATGCGTTGTTTTGTGCTAACAGCAATTGGCAGGCTGCTAATTCCGAAAAAAATGGTATTACTACTATGACAAGGGGATAAAGCCCGAGGCCAAAAAACCCTTTGCTTAAATATACAACTATGAATTAATGTAATATTTCCCTTTCAGCCTCAAGCGGATACAAATTGATAGCTGCAAACAGTTTCTTATACATTCTTTAAATAACCTTAATATTTCCCCACATATAGACGTGTTTTAACTCCTCTGCAGCATATTATTGTTTTAAACATTACGGCAAAAAGCAGATATTCTTCAAAATGTATCCTTTTTCTCTAGAGGATTTCAAAGTCCTCTGCTACAGATTGCTGTAAGTGGGAAAGGCTTATATCAAACAATTATGAAAAGAACAATTATAATTTAACCCTTTCCCTCATATAGACGCTTTCTGATGCCTCTGCTTCATACGACTAATGATCAATTTCTCCATGGTCCACAATGTTTTCAACACTATTCAATAATTGTACTTTCATTTCGTGTTTATGAGTAGATATGATCACAGTCGTCTGCTGCAGTTGTGTTGTATGTGGGAAAGGGGTTAAGTAAAGACAAGGACAAGACGAAAGATAAGACATCTTGACCGATTTCAGGTTGTCCTAACACACGACTATTGAGATTGTATATTGGAAACGGAAGGTTAAGTTAGGACAAGGCAAGGACGAGAGATAAGACATATGGGCCGATAGTAGATGGCATAACACACCGAGCACTCGAACATGTCCTATTCGAATCAATCAGTCAAACTACAGCTTTGGACTAGCACTAACCTCGAACACTGTGTGTTCGGCCAATCTGGATACACCTCTTCTTGCGACATCGCGACGTAACACCAGTTACAGTTTTGGACTAGCACTAACCTCGAACACTCAGTGTGTTCGGCCAATCTGAATACACCTCTTCTTGCGACATCGCGACATAACACCAGTTTTCTCAGCCGAATACTATTTAGGTTTCTTTCTGACATGAAGAGTCGATTGACTTTACCCTATTTCACATACACACGCTTTCTGGAGCCTCTGCAGCAGGCGACCTTTGAACACATTATAGCAAATGAAGAACATGCTCATTATGAGCAATTTCTCCATTTGCCGCAAGGTTTTCAACTCTATTCCATAAATATATTTCCTTTTTTTTTAGAGACTTTCCATATCTCTGACAAAATAAATTCAGAGTCGTCTGCTGAAGATTTGTTGTATGTGGGAAAAGGTTAAATCCTCTGAAGGTCGGTTTGCGCGTGGTGTTGTTTAAAGTATGTTTAATGCAAAGTAGGGCAACGTTGCAGTATTTAGAAAATCGTGTTGACCTTTAACCCCTTCCCACATGCAACCAATCTGCAGCAGACGACTTTGAAAACATAAAGGCATAAACCAAGAAAATGTTAATGAACATATAATTACTGAACAAAATTGAACAAAAAATTGTGGCAAAAGGAGAAATTGCTCGTTTTGAGATATTTCCCTTTTTGTAATAATGTTTTCAGAAGTCATTTGCTGCAGAGGCGTCAAAAAGCGTCTATATATGGGAAAGGGTTAGGATAACTAAAATCTTATAAACAAGACATGTCACTACGAAATCAAACCAGATTAGGAAAGATGTACGTAAGATCAGTACTGGAAACTTTGTTTTTGTATGTCTAATTATTGTCGTTGCGTATATAAATAATGTATAAAGTTAAACAAGTCTGTGCTATTAGTTAGTTCACTATTACACACATGGAACATCACTGATACATCAAAATCTAACAATATCAACGAGTAGATGTCAAGTTAGTATCGTCTCCTTTTAACCACGATATTTACGCCAATTTCTTATGACTTGAATGGGGGCCTATCAATCTATGCGACTCTCGACTCTCATTCTCTCCAACGTGTCTGATCTGGATTGCACCTCCCCCTTTAGCTACCAAAGCGAACTTCAGTTCTTTAAATATCAGACAAAGTCACATAATAAGTATAAGCACATCCACTCTCAATATGGGAAAATATCGTTCCAAGAGTCAATGATCAACATCTAGTGAAGCGGCATCCGAAAGTGCGAACACGTATGGTGAAGTCATATGATAGCATTTTAAATTGGTTGAAAATACTTGTATGTCTAAAAACATCTACATCATCACATAATGGTCAGGACCAGATAATCTTTTTTGAGAAATATATATCCAGTGGGCTCGTGATATCTCGAAGTCGAAATGGATCCATTAATTACTTCGAGTTATCATCGTGTTCGGGTTATCGACGTGTTCGAGTTATTGACGTGTTCGAGTTATCCACGTGTTCGAGTTATCCACGTGTTCTAGTTATCGACGTGTTTGAGTTATCGACGTGTTGAAGTTATCGACGTGTTCGAGTTATCGACGTGTATAACACATACATTATTCGAGAGATCCCTCGATTACTGATTGAAACAGTGCACTTGAGATAACTTGACCTCTAAATGGATCCATAAATTATTCGAGGATTTACTTGGTTTTGGCTACATTAATTCATGTATTTTCAGCTTCGTTATTCTGTTATACTTAAATGTGTATTACAAGAAGCATTGCAGGGATAAAATCATGTAACAAAATAAGCACAGTTCTGATTGCATTGTCTGATCGCTATTTACAAATTTCAGACCCGTTCGAGTAATTAGCTTGAGCTAGCCAAATGAGCGAAATCCTTATCATTGAACAAATAGTTATTGAATAGAAATGATAACATCGTGGTAAAAGTAGTACGTTCACATTATGAGCAATTTCGCCATTGATACAATTTTTCCCCAAAGTGTCTACTGAAGATTGGCGTCAAATGTGAGAAGCCGACATGTCAAGTCGACAACTGTGTCAAAGATAATACAAGGTCAGACGGATCTAGTGATCTTTTGTTGTGTCGGCTGCTTATTTAAATGCCTTGCCACGTCTTGTATTTCGCCATTATAGTATCAACTTTGTAACGTTAAACTATGCTTCTGACAACCTGTCTGGTATTTTGTTTTTTTGCGGCTTCCAGTAAGTTAATATTTAATTATTAATTGATATATTGATCAACTGTTTAAATGATACGCAATTAAAAAAGGTAAAAAAAATATTTGAGGCAAAAGTTGGTTTTTTGAGATACAATATTAAAATCATTGTGATAAAAATAGAAATTGCTCGTTATTAAGAATGAGTTCGTTTAACAAAAAGTGTCCGCACAAGTGTCTGCTGCCAGGGCGTATAATGCTGTATATATCTGGGAATTCTTTATTATTTCGTTTCCATGGCTTTAACAATTAAGCTTTCTTACTTCAAATAATACAATAAAAATAAATTTTCTCGTAGTAAATTGAAATTTGGACTGAATGTCATCATAAAAATGTTCAACATGCAGGCACACTTTGACGATCTACAGTCGACGACTTCTTCAAACATTATTAAACAAAAGGCAATTGTTCATAATAAGCAGTTTCCCCCTTTGTCCACTACTTTTACTGCTTAATCAAATTATAATACGAAAAAAAATGGGTTTTTTCGCTTATAGTTAACAGGTGTGAGATTTTTTTTTTTTTTTTTTTTTTTCAATAACCCATGAAGCTTTCTGAAATGAAACTGGAAAAATCCATGGGGGCCGCCATTTTGGATATGTATAAAAGGCAGACGTAAAACACAGATTGAAAATTATTGTCGTCTTTTTAATCATTTTTTTAAATCGGTATTTTGGGTATGTATAAAATGAGCAGAAAAACACGGATTGAAAATTATTGTCGTCTTTTTAATCATTTTTGTTAAAATCGGTATTTTGGGTATGTATAAAATGAGCGGAAAAACACGGATTGAAAATTATTGTCGTCTTTTTAATCATTTTTTTAAATCGGTATTTTGGGTATGTATAAAATGAGCAGAAAAACACGGATTGAAAATTATTGTCGTCTTTTTAATCATTTTTTTTAAAATCGGTATTTTGGGTATGTATAAAATGAGCGGAAAAACACGGATTGAAAATTATTGTCGTCTTTTTAATCATTTTTTTTTTAAATAGATATTTAAGATCATTAAAATGAATAAACATTTGTACGAAAAGTTAAAACATAATAACATAAATATGTTTTCCCGTTCGTCAAAAAACCGACAGCATTAGCCTTCTACGCCCGAACCTAAATTTTGACTGTATCGTTGCCAAAGAAGGACGTGACGTCATTTCCGTTACACTTCATCTTGGCGTAACGTCAATGGAGCGACGTCGTTTCCCGCAAAAAAAGTGGTATCAACATGAAAGACCCCAAATTCCTATACATGAGCTATTGCCACACTCATTCAAAGTATAATTATTTATCAAACATTGTGGCAAAAGGATAACTTTCTCATAAGGAGCAATTGTTCTTTTGGTGACAATCTTTTCCTAAATCGTCTGTTGCATAGGCCTCAGAAACTGTCTCTAATAGGGAAAGGGTTTAGCAGAAATGTGACCCCTTACATAATTTGTTCCAGTCATATTGACTGGTTGAAAAAGGTAGTCGCCAGATGGCATCAGAAAAGGGCTGATCTATTTGCTTATTTACCATAATGCTGGTGATCGATTAAGGATCATCTTGGCCCTCATATTTTAACCTCGTTCATTATAAATGTATTCCTTGATTTTCTGAAAGTTTTTACTTTATTATTTTCTGTTCGTAATAATAGACGACAGCAATACGAATTCCAAATATGTTTTGATAATGCAAGAAACATGACATTAACATTATTATTGTCTAGTCAATTACTTATAAATCCTTTTTGTATGGCCAAAGTATGTTCTTTAATTTTTGTTTATAATTATCTTGCGTTTTTTCGTAAATAGGTAGCACCTATAGATATATTACTTTCATTAATACAGATTTTCATGCTTTTGCATAAAATGTTTCAAATTCGTCTGTCGGAGGTGTGCTGTATATGGTAAAGTATTAATTGGCTAGGTAATTTCTAGAAATTAGCATGATGGGTACTTTACTTTAAAGGTGCTTATCTTGATCTAGTCTTTCACAATTATCAAATTTTACCTTTTCCACTGGATGGGCTCATATGTAAATTAATCTAATGTTGAGGTGATCAAAATCATGCAATAAACTCTTAAGTTGTTCATTACATATTTCATGTTAACGTTTTATTCGTTCATGAATACGTTTTTATGGGCCATCAATTGTTATAAATTATGTCAGTCACTGTTTTCTGTACAATTATTTCTCAGTTGTTCATTATTTGAACCTGTCATCCATTTTATCGTTTCAGGCGTTCATGAATTCCGATTTTAAGTCCATCTTTTTTATAAACCAACAATTGTTAATAATTACGCCAATCACGTGTCTGTCCTAGAATCGATCAGTTGTTCATTATGTTTATGTTTATGCGTTCATGAATATCGATTGTAATAAGTCCATCTTTCTATAGACCAACATTTAATATGAATTAAGTAAATCAACGTTTTCTGTCCAAGAATTGTTCATTATTTTGACATGTCTTTCATTTTAATGTTTTAAATGTTCATGAATACCGATTATACGTCCATTTTTGATATGTCCTACAATTGTTTTCAAGTATGGCAAGAAATGTTCCGTAGTTCATTGTTTTAACCACTTTTTTAAAAATTATTTTTACCTTTTATTGTTTATAAATTCCACGTTAATTTGTAAACATGAATTAACGTCCATTTTTAAAAGGCAATAAATTCTTTTTAACGATTTCGATTAAGACGAGTTCTTGAAGAGACTTCGTTAATTTTGCACACAATCGGATAGTGCACACAAGCGGATAGGGCAAAGGCTGAGTTTCCACATAACCTATTTGTACTATTTAGACATGGTTAAATCACCAACAATTATCAAATCAGTTCCAGTGCATTCTGTACATATTTTAAATGGAATTCAACACATTGTTTAATATTCAATGCAGACTGGTGATGGTACACAACCATTTCTAGGCAAACACAGGTTTATTAGGGACTACTTCACTCGATCAGGCGAATTCCAGTGCATCCTATACATATTGTAAATGGATGTATTTGATATGATTTGACACAAAACCAAATAAAACCAACGCTATCTTAAGGTGTATAGAGGTAATGTACTTTTTTCTATTCCACCATCTAGGTGCCCTTGATTGTGCGAGATGTGGAAACGTAACAAGTCCTCAAAGCTGTCAACATTTTGAAACATGTAATAGCGGAGATGTAAGTTCGTTTTCCTTCTTTTTAATATAGTTAAAGCCTTTTTATTATACATGGTATACCTCTGTACCAGTGTCTTTCATTGTCGTGTCCCCTGTATATGTGTCTGTCTGTCTGTCTGTCTGTCTGTCTGTCTCTGCCTCTCACCGTCGCTCTGTCTGTCTCTGTTTTCTATATGTATGTCTCTTTATGTCTGTGTCTGTCTGTCTGTCTGTCTCTGTCTGTTTCGCATTCTTCTCTCTGTCTGTTTCTGTCTCTGTCTGTCTCTGTCTGTTTCTCATGCTTCTCTATGTCTGTGTCTGTCTGTCTGTCTCTGTCTGTTTCTGTTATATTCTACAATTATCATTTTAACATAATGATAATATGTTCGTCTTTTCGCATAAAAGAGAAATGATATATTGTATTACCGTTGCAGTGTCACATGAACATGCGAATGTGTAGCCAGGGTGTATGCATAAGGGTTACTATACTACTTCAATGCATATTCCGAATTTTAATAGTTTTGATATAAAAAGCGTAAAAGGATCAAATCAGACGAAAATGAACCTTTGTTGTGCTTTACAGTTGCACATTTTTGGTAGAATTGTAAAAGCAAGGCTACCATAGTTTCAAATGAGAATTTGAAGTCACGTGATGTAACTGACTGTGAACACCATTGTTATCATATCAGTACGCCAACAAAAAAGTGCTAAACATTCTATACTCCATTACGAATGCACACATAAGCAAATGTTAAATAAGTGAAATAAATTCCACTTATTCTAGGTAACCAAATAAAATTACAAGTCTCTGAATGTGGAAATATAATATTTAAGTGTAATAAAGGATGAGGATATCATTACGGCAATCCAGCGGTATAAGAAAAGGCGCAAGATGACAAGATTTTAAATCTACATTCTTATGAAAGTGCTTTTCTGATTTCTGATTTCAAACTAATTTAGCGGAACTGTTCATTCAGTTACCCTCTACATGTTTTAGTCTTATTGATTGGTTTATAGGCGTAGAAACCAGATGGCATCTAAAAAGGGGAACGTTAAGCTTCAAATAACATCTCATCCTTATACACTGGACACAAAAAAACAAGGAATATTCTTTTAGCAGTCCTTTTCTTAATTATGTTCAAACTTATGTGTAGAACTCTTGTTTGTGCGCTATCTGAGAAAGGGAGTAAAATGCCCAATATTCATTATTCTTGTCCTATTCCAGTTATTTAATAGAACAGTTTCTTCGGAGACTCTGCATAAAAATTG
Organism: Serripes groenlandicus; assembly: GCA_031761405.1. NCBI lineage: Eukaryota > Metazoa > Mollusca > Bivalvia > Cardiida > Cardiidae > Serripes > Serripes groenlandicus. The sequence continues at coordinate 45,301,614 of JASEVX010000014.1, forward strand.
TTCAATCCATGTCGGTTGGTTGAACAAAGAGGAGCGAGGCGGCATCAGACAAGGGCAAAATTACAACATTTTAAAACTATTCTTACGAAACTGCTTGTCTTATTTGTTTTCTCAGTGACCCTCTACATATATTTACATATTAAATATAATCTCATTCTAAGTTAGTCTTACTGTAACGTGTTAAACGAGTTAAACTTGTTTTATTGCAAGTTTAAATGTTCCAAATCTAAAACATGCAATAGTTATACGGCTAGATTACGAGATAACAACACATATATTGCGATTGCACTTTCAGCACGACACCTTTATAATGCCTTATGTATTAAATGTAAACTCCGGGGACGACTTAACGGTTCTGTGACATAATTATGTGGCTGTTTTATGTGACGACTTTGGCAACACTTTGCACTCGTAATACACATGCTTGTCTTATATATAAAGGAAAACCCCTTGGGAAGACCTAACAATTCTGTGATAAGTTACACAATTATGTTGCCGTTTTATGTGACCACTTTCGCAACACTATGCATTCGTAATACACATGCTTGTCTTAGACCTCACTGTTCGTAATTGCATCAAGACACTTTATTGTCATATATTTTAGCGTTGCTACACTTCTTCACATGGCACAGGTATGGGCATGACCTTTGACCTGGGATGTAAGACCGAATCCGTAAGTAACATGTCTTTTAAAATAATTTATTTGTCTTGTGATAGTCCATGTATTTCAAGAAGGAGACTTGATGTAAAACAAAAGACAATGGCTTCTTCTTCATCAATCCGTGACATCCTTATATATGACATATTACGTTGCAGGAGCGATAAATGGGTTCGCATTGCACGACTCGTAGCGTGCGAAAATCCATATCTCACTCGACCACGATACTAAATGGGTTCGTATTGAACGACAAATAGCGTGGAAAATCGTTGTTTTACGAGACCGTAGTTCGAGTAAGATATGGATTTTCCCACGCTACGAGTCGTGCAATGCGAACCAATGTATCGCTCCTGTAACGTAATTTACCATTTAATATATACCTACAATCTTTAACAGTGACAAAAGTAACACATATACGGATTAATTTTTTTCTATTGAGATTACAATTTTTTAAACGTGAAGTAAAGTGTATGAATGGTGGATGAATATTTAATATACTATATAGGCCACGCGCCTTATAACGTATTCTAAAAGGTACGCCCCGCTCAATAACATAATCTCTTCATATTCGACGTTCAAAAAGGTACCTGGAACCTTATTCTTAAAATTCAGTGTCAAAAATATAATTAGGTGCTTCTACAACATCAAAATAGACCATTTGACTTAATTTCAGAGAGTCCAAATCCGTTTCACTATAGAACCTATCCCACATTTTCAATATTCCTACGAGTTGTACACTCAGCCTGAAATATAAACAACATAAATTGCAGGCGACAGCTTAAATGTAGATGGATCTCGATTTCAGCGCGTAATTGAAATAAATATGTTCAAATAAAGTAATAAATATAATGCGTGGAAGTCAGTTTCATTGTTTTTTTGGAGATAATTACTAACACAATCTTTATTTGCGGGTTTTTATTTAATTTGACGCGAGGGTTTTGTTACTCAAAATAGAAACGAATTTTAAAAAATAGTACTGGTTGTCTGCATATTTTATACTATGTAGCGCACATTCAAAACGGGAACTTTGCTGAAAGTAGTCCGCGCATAGTCTGACGTCACACGACGGTATTTTACATGTGTACAATACGGAATTTTAATATATCATGCCGGAACTGCGCATGACAAGCTGCATGTTTTTGCGCCAGTATATGTACAAGTGTATATTAAATACGAAATATTACGTTGCAGGAGCGATGAATGGGTTCGTATTGAACGACAAAGAGCGTGGAAAAGTCGATATGAATTTTCTCAAGCTACGAGTCGTGGAATACGATCCATTTATCGCTCCTGTAACGTAATTTTCCTTTCATTATATATATACACTCTATTGAGAGTGAAACAAGTAACACATATTTAGATTCAATTTATTTTTTATTAAGATTACGTTTTTTTTTAAACGTGAAATGAAGAGTTTGAATGGCAGATGGATATTTAGTACAATATGTAGGCCTCGTCCTATATAATGTTTTCTAATAGGGAGAAAATGACAAACACAATATTTATTTGCGGGTTTTTATTAAATTTGACGCGAGGTTTTCGATACTAAAAATAGAAACGAGTTTCGAAAATAGCACTGGTTGTCTGCATATTTTACTATTTAGCGCAGATTCAAAACGGGAACCTTGCTGAAAGTAGTCCGCGAACTGTATGACGTCACACGAACCGTATTTTACACTTGTACAATACGGAATTTTAATATGTCGTGTCTGAACTGCGCATGACAATATGCATGTATTTGCGCCGGAAAATGTACAAGTATATATAATAAAAGTTATTATTTTGAAATGTTAATAAATGTAATTTCCTGTATGGAAAATGTTAAAATTGGATGTTAGTGTACCCGCATTTCATAAAATACCAAATCATAATAGTCGGTACAATGACTCGACAACTATCAATTTTCGCAGCCTATTCAAACTAAGATCATATCGAAACTAAATATCGTAACATTCTATTTATTCGCGGTAACTTGAATATGATATAATTCCAATATATCGTTTAACTCGAACCAAATATTTAACCTATCTGTCTTTTGCAAAAGAGCTATGAAATTCGATTTTAGTTTGGTTCTGTTAGGTTAATTTTAATTCTCATTTTATATTTATTACAGGAATGTCTCGGGGGTGCTTCGGCATCTCTCGTGGGCCGCTCCCTTGGACCACAGCAATGTATCCAGTGCTGTGCAGAGGACCATTGCAACCAAAAGATATGCTCAGTCGGCTCTCAGGGTAAACGTTTACTTTTGGCGTTACAGTGTCGCGATCTGCTTCACAATATAATTATACTTTATTTACACTTCGGTTGAGTTATGTATGATAGAATTCATCGTGATTTTTTTCGTTGAGGTATTTGTCAGTAAATAATATTATATTTCCTTACACAAAAGATGTTTCATTTAGGATTTGGACACATAATGCCTGATTTATCAATTTTGTTGAACGTTATCCGCTCACTTACTTATTCTACAATGTTAAAGTATTATCGCAAACGCTCATTTTTCTTTTTCAACGTGCAATTATGTCACTTTTCCAGTTATACCACGGCGTTTGCTGAGTAAGTTACCAGTACTACTGGTCCATTTATTCTGACCTCAGCGAGTCAGTCGTGATGCTTACTCTACAATCCTTAACGCCAAGGAGGGAGAGCAATTTCTATCATTTTCAAAGTATTAGGTATGACCGGGCGGTCGTACAAGCATCAGCGGCGTGAAAACGTGCATTTAACATACCAGATAATCCAATCACCAAAATAGCCTCTCTCCGTCGTTATAATTAGACTTGAACAATTCCGTATTTTATTTTTACCTCTTACCGATTTCTTATCTATTTTATTTCAGTCATAAATGAAGTGGGGGCTTGTGAGAATGACCCGAAATTTGATTGCCAACATATGAGTACAGTGTTCAACATATGTAGCGATATTCACCATGCTAAAATCGTATGTCGAAAGTGGTGTGGTCTCTGCAACTTAGGTAATACCTTTGACCGGGAAGAATGTTGTGTGGGGGACTGGTATGCGAATACTAGGAAACACATGGCTAAGTGAACTTGTCGGCGTTTTATAACTGTTGAAATCTATGACATAGTTCAAATAAATCTATCAATAGGTCAACTATCCTGGTTTTAAAGTTTGAAATCGTTGTCCAAAAACCTTACTTAATGTCGTTGAACTTCATGTGAATGTATATGAATCCAATAATAGGTCATATATTTGCTTAAACTTCAACCAATTTTCTGAAAGATTTATTAATTATTAAAACAAGAATCAAGAAATAGGTTCTCTGTTGGACTTGACATCCTTGTATTAATTTAACTTATGTATATAAAGAAATATAACTTATTTTATCTTTTACAGTGGATGGCGCTTGGGGCCTGTGGTCTCCATGGACTGCTTGTGATGTCACGTGCGGGACAGGTAAATTGACGAGATCACGCACGTGCACGGACCCGGCACCTGCTCATGGGGGATTGTCATGTTCTGGCAACAATACGGACATAAAACCATGTACACTGAGTGCATGTCCAAGTAAGTTATGTTTTGTTTGTATACAGACTTCTTGGTTTTAACTGCGTACGGTATTATACTATCATAACATTCATTGTTAGTTAATAAATATATATTCTTAAGTTACATTTAAATCATAAACAATGAAATAATGTTGCAAATTAAATAAAAAAGAAAGAAAATCACGGCAAGTAAGTTTATTTTATATTGTACAAAGAGATCATTAACCGCCATACGCTAGTTGTTATCATTGTTATATACTTTGTTTAGCTACTTTGGCGAACATTGCAGCCGCCGTGCGGGTTCGAAAATCCCTTTGCGACAGAGAATATCCTTTGTTTTTTAGAATTCCTGAGAAATCTCATGTTTGAACAACCGATTTACAATTTGAAAGAAGCTGTTTTCTCAATTTGTTTATATTCATTGTTCATTTCAGTTCACGGTGGGTGGGGTAGCTGGCAGACATGGAGTTCCTGTTCAAACACGTGTAGTATTGGTACCAAGTCACGACGTAGGTCATGTGATAATCCGGTCCCACAGCTTGCCGGGAACCACTGTTTTGGCGATAACGTTGACTTCCGGTCGTGTTTTATGAAGAGCTGTGTCGGTAATTTAGTTATTTCTAGTACGCTTATAACAGACCGCCTCGGTGGTGTAGAGGTAAGAGCGATGATATCAGGATAAGTCTACAAGCAGTGCTTGTAATTAACCCATGAAACGTCGTGATATGACTGAAATACTGTTGGAAAACGACGTCAAACACCAAAGAAAGAAACACAACAAGATGTTTATAGCAATAATAGAAACTACCTTGCATGTGCATGTATTCAGTTTATGTTTTTATTTCGTTTCCTTCCTGTGTAAAAAAAAAAAAAGTATGTTCACTTTCACAAATCTTACATAACGATCAAGTGAATACGAGTACTGATAACAAGTACACGCCTTCATAGTATTAAAGAAATACATATGAGCGGTGCTAGAGTAAAGCCAACTTAACGTAAGACTAACACATGTTGGAAAACCTGCCTGCGTTTTCGTGCACAGGATCTAAATAAAACAACTGTTTAACATAAGTTTCTTGAAACATTGTACGACTAATCAGCGGACAGTGCTGATCTGGTTCTACATTAGTTGTAAATACATTACGGTTGTTTTGCGCTCATATATTCTAGGTTATTATATACATGATGTCATACATTCACGTAATGAAAAGGTAGAGACTATGATTTTATCCGAAAGTAGGTCAGATGTGTAAAGTACAACATCGTCTCGAGTTATGCCTGTAGTCCACCCAAGTTAAGACATGTCGAAGCTTAACTTTTTAAAACTGTCTTTGTATTTACAATTTACGATTTCGTTGTGTATACTGTTCTACGCCCCTTTATACATTATTTCAGTTATATCATGGCGTCTTCTGAGTAAGTTAGCAGTATTATTTGTCCGTTTATCCTGACACTAGCGAGTTAGACGTAATGCTTAGCCCACAACTCTGAGCGCAAAGTAGGGGAAAAAAATAGTACTATTTTTGAAATATTTGGTATGACACAGATGGGGATCGAAAGCGACCTTCCGCGCCCGTGGCGGACACTCTAACATAACCTCATAGAAGAGGTCAAACAATGTTTAGAACCATAGTTATTAAGGGACTTCTTGGTCTTTAAGTTTACAAAGTAGCGGTTCCATATGTCGATTGTGTTTCTATTTATAGACGGAGGTTGGTCATCCTGGTCTCTGTGGTCCACGTGTGTGCTTGGTCTGAAAACAAGAACCAGAGCCTGTAATAATCCACAACCCTCACAGTTTGGAAAAGTCTGTGTTGGTGATTACACGGATCATATAGGGTGTGAGTATGAGTTGTTGTCTGAATGGATTGATTGATTGCGTGGTGTTTTACGTCGCTTTCAATAAGTTTTCAGTTATATCATAGCGATTATTGGTTGGGTAACCAGTACACGTGTTCACGTGGTCTGAATACGAGATCCAGAGCTTGCTATAATCCACAACCCTCACTGTTTGGAAGGGACTGTGTTGGCGATTACAAGGAAAATACACTATGTGACACCAGTGAGTCAGTCTTAAAGCTTATTTCACAATCCTGAGCGCCAAGGAAACCAGCATAACTACAATTCTAAAGTACTGGTATTAACCGATCGGGGATTGAACCCGCGACCTCGCGCACCCGAGGCTGACACTCTACCACTTCACCACTGAGGCGGTACAAATAGACCGTTAATGAATAAATGAAAGATTAAACAACAAAAGCGTCGTATGGCCCTTCATCGGTCCCCTAACTTGAGTACTTTGGCCAAGTAAAAGTTCTGCCAAATTATCTCGAAATCAAATAGGCACAGGCAGCCATGTTTTCGACAAATCAATAGGATTGAGACTATTTTGTAAAGGGTCCCATTAGAATATTCTGTTAAATTATCTTGAAATGAGAGGTTTAAGGAAGAAGAAATTTAAAGATTTGTCTTCATACTCCATTTCAAATACAACATTTCGTTCATGTCTTTTAACCAGTCAATAATGTGTAGAAAATTTATGAACAATGTCTGCCACATTCCCTTTATTCAAACCAGCTTTTTTAGAGGAGAATAAAGTTTAAAGTTTAATCTTTTTTTCTGAAGCCGACTGATAGCCATTGTTAAAGCCAATCCATACGGTTTAAACATTTTCTGTAGAAGGTCACCTAACGAACATTTCTGCCAAAAGATCTTGACACCAGACAAAGAAAACAATTTCAGAGGAAAATAATTATAAGATTATGTCATTTATCCACGCTATGATGCCACAGTTACCCGACTTATAAAATAGAATTTGAATTACTTATGGAGTACCACTAAAGGAAATTTCCTACGACGTATGGTTGAACCAGACAAATACAGAGGAACAGAATTTAAACGTTATACCAATTTACCCACTGATGTCACAGTTAGGTTAAAAGAATCGATTAACCTGATACATTTTGAAAGGGAACCATCTAAGTAAATTCCTACCACATTTGGTTTAACTTGGTCTTGAACGGAGTATCTTACAGAAAATATATAGAAGAGCCTATCACTGTTATGTTACCTTTTTAACGATATTTTACTTGCATTATCTATTTTCAGGTAGACACACTATTGCCTTTACAGTGACTCAGCCAAATACAACCCTTATAGACGGACGACCATTCTTCGAACGCATCGTAACCAATGTGGGCGGTGGATACGATCCGAACACGGCCAAGTTTACGTGTCCTTTATCCGGACTTTATCAGTTTACCTTTAATCTCCAATCAAGTGGGAAGTATCGGGTATCCTGTTATATACAGAAAAACGGAGTTTTCCTTGTGCAGGCTATGACTTCAGGTGACGGTACTTACGACGCAGCTACGACAAGTACATATGTACAACTGACTGTCGGGGATGTCGTCAATCTTGGGAATTGTGGGAACTGGGAACACGTACATACAGCCCAAAGCGTTTCGTTTAGTGGAGCTCTTAAGGAAGGGTAACCACTTCCCCACATTCAACACATCTGAAGCAGACAACATTGAAAACATAAAGACCAGAATAGAGAAAATCTCCGATAACTATGAAAATTTCATTGTTGAAAAGAGTTGAAAACATTGTGAAAAAAGGAAGACTAGCATATGATGAACAATTGTCTCGTTTTACAATGTTTTCAAATGTCGTCTGCTGCCGATGCGTCAAAAAACGTCTGCAATTGGGAAGGGGTTAACTGTTTAATTTAAATAAAGTGGGGTTAATAAAGAATATATAGTGACGACAAAGTGCAGTGGTCTTGGTGTATGTGATAATTCGAATATATCGTTTAACTCGAACATGTATGTGATATTTCGAATATATCGTTTAACTCAAACATGTATGTGATAATTCGAATATATCGTTTAACTCGAACATGTATGTGATAATTCGAATATATCGTTTAACTCGAACATGTATGTGATAATTCGAATATATCGTTTAACTCGAACATGTATGTGATCATTCGAAAATATCGTTTAACTCGAACATGTATGTGATAATTCGAATATATCGTTTAACTGGAACATTTATGTGATAATTCGAATATATCGTTTAATTCGAACATGTATGTGATAATTCGAATATATCGTTTAACTCGAACATGTATGTGATAATTCGAATATATCGTTTAACTCGAACATGTATGTGATAATTCGAATATACCGAACTCGAACCAATTCCTGGAACGGATCTGTCTTTTGTATTAAGCTTAGCAGTCGTTCTAACTGCTGCTGTGCTGTTTTCTTTAAATGAAATTTTCACTGGCTTGCATTTCATGATTAACATTAAAGAATAAATTAATTGCGAATTTTTTATATTTTGTAAGTGTTTTATAGTGTTTTATTCTACTTTAAACAATCGTTCAGTTATCTCATGACGAAATGGGTTTTATAGTATTTTATTTTGCTTTAAACAATCGTTCAGTTATCTCATGACGTAATGGGTTTTATAGTGTTTTATTTTGCTTTAAACAATCGTTCAGTTATCTCATGACGAAATGGGTTTTATAGTATTTTATTTTGCTTTAAACAATCGTTCAGTTATCTCATGACGAAATGGGTTTTATAGTATTCTATTTTGCTTTAAACAATCGTTCAGTTATCTCATGACGAAATGGGTTTTATAGTATTTTATTTTACTTTAAACAATCGTTCAGTTATCTCATGACGAAATGGGTTTTATAGTATTTTATTTGGCTTTAAACAATCGTTCAGTTATCTCATGACGAAATGGGTTTTATAGTATTTTATTTTGCTTTAAACAATCGTTCAGATATCTCATGACGTAATGGGTTTTATAGTGTTTTATTCTGCTTTAAACAATCGTTCAGTTATCTCATGACGTAATGGGTTTTATAGTGTTTTATTCTGCTTTAAACAATCGTTCAGTTATCTCATGACGTAATGGGTTTTATAGTGTTTTATACTGCTTTAAACAATCGTTCAGTTATCTCATGACGTAATGGGTTTTATAGTGTTTTATTCTGCTTTAAACAATCGTTCAGTTATCTCATGACGACATGTGTTTTATAGTGTTTTATTCTGCTTTAAACAATCGTTCAGTTATCTCATGACGTAATGGGTTTTATAGTGTTTTATTCTGCTTTAAACAATCGTTCAGTTATCTCATGACGAAATGGGTTTTATAGTGTTTTATTCTGCTTTTAAACAATCGTTCAGTTATCTCATGACGTAATGGGTTTTATAGTGTTTTATTCTGCTTTAAACAATCGTTCAGTTATCTCATGACGTAATGGGTTTTATAGTGTTTTATGCTGTTTTAAACAATCGTTCAGTTATCTCATGACGAAATGGGTTTTATAGTGTTTTATTCTGCTTTAAACAATCGTTCAGTTATCTCATGACGAAATGGGTTTTATAGTATTTTATTTGGCTTTAAACAATCGTTCAGTTATCTCATGACGAAATGGGTTTTATAGTATTTTATTTTGCTTTAAACAATCGTTCAGATATCTCATGACGTAATGGGTTTTATAGTGTTTTATTCTGCTTTAAACAATCGTTCAGTTATCTCATGACGTAATGGGTTTTATAGTGTTTTATTCTGCTTTAAACAATCGTTCAGTTATCTCATGACGTAATGGGTTTTATAGTGTTTTATACTGCTTTAAACAATCGTTCAGTTATCTCATGACGTAATGGGTTTTATAGTGTTTTATTCTGCTTTAAACAATCGTTCAGTTATCTCATGACGACATGTGTTTTATAGTGTTTTATTCTGCTTTAAACAATCGTTCAGTTATCTCATGACGTAATGGGTTTTATAGTGTTTTATTCTGCTTTAAACAATCGTTCAGTTATCTCATGACGAAATGGGTTTTATAGTGTTTTATTCTGCTTTTAAACAATCGTTCAGTTATCTCATGACGTAATGGGTTTTATAGTGTTTTATTCTGCTTTAAACAATCGTTCAGTTATCTCATGACGTAATGGGTTTTATAGTGTTTTATGCTGTTTTAAACAATCGTTCAGTTATCTCATGACGAAATGGGTTTTATAGTGTTTTATTCTGCTTTAAACAATCGTTCAGTTATCTCATGACGAAATGGGTTTTACTCTGTTCAGAGGCTGAACGAGGGACTTCTTTTCACGACTCTCTATTATTAAAACCATTCCACTGAGAAATAGGTCTTAACCCTTTTTCACACGCTGACGACGTTTTAAAACAGCGTGACAAAAGGCGAACTTGTTCATCATGATCAATGTCTTCTTTTAACACAGCGTTTCAATTAATTGTACATAAAATATAATACAGTTCTTATATTTATAGAGATTATTCACATGTTTGCCCTTATGCAAAGGACTAGATAACCAATATTATAGGTTATTGCATCAATATGGGAAAATATTGTGTTGGACGAGTTCCTTCGGCTGAGTTGCCCGAGCTTGCGAGGGCACTCCGCCGTAGGAACGAGTCCTAACACAATAGATTCCCATAATCATGCAATAACCTTTTTATTGTATAATTTGATATTGGCTATTTAAAATGTGTCGTTTTGTTTGTTTTAAACACGTCACACTTATTAGAAAATTAACAGTCGTTTTGGATTGCTCAGATAAATAAACATTAACGATATCGCGCATTTATACTCTCCTTTACGCTGGTTGCTAAGGTCGCGGAAAATATAATTTACGAACCGCCATTGTTGTCGACTCGAAATTGGAATCGTCGACAAAATGATGTGTAACGCCTTTTCTAACAGTGTTTTTCATTAAGAACTCGTGTATTATCTTATTCTTGTATTTACGCCTGGACATTTGTTTTTGTATTACGATTTAGATGCCCCTTTAAAAGGGCCTTTTGACCTCGCAGTATGTTCAGTAAAGCGAACACACATCTTTGATATACATATAAAGGCTACTGCGTTGATAAACTTCACATCGGAGGATAACAAAACAAATCCGAAGACCTACCTTTAAAACAATCATTTGCTTATTCATCCTAGCAGTTATGAATCCCTCTTTATTTGTTGATACACTTATAATAGATCGTCAACGACAATCAAAACAACACTCGAGCAATATTAGTGATGTACACATCACATTATTACGTCAGAAACTACGTACGTATTTACTAGCATAGCTAACGCTATAAATAGACCAGATTGGGTTTTGTGTATGTCTATCGATTTTTCACTACGTGTCATCTATAAAAGATCTACCAAACAATGTACTACGAACCGTATAAGCACAGCTTTTCCCTAGGACTATCAGAGAATCGAACCTTGAGCAGATCACATCTGTAAACTGATTCAAGTCCCGTCTACATTGATACACAGCCTAAACAATACAGCTGGTTTTTTTTTATTTCATTTATATTTGTTAATATGCCTAATTAGTTGTTTTAACCATTTTAAGGCTTCACTTGCCTGCGATGCACTAAGCCGTGACAGTAACAAAGTAGAAGTAGAAGTTAGCTGGATTTCTAAATCACGAAAGGTTGGATGAGAGCGCTTTGTAACGTTAGTGTATGGAAATAGTTCCGTCCTTAGCGTCACGTGAAAAAGATTCCAGTGCAATATCAACCCGTGCAATATCAAATGATATTGCATCCTTTGTTCATATGGAAACAAGAGGGAACAATATCAAAGTATACAATAAGGGATTAAACTAGTCTTCTCCCAACAATATCTATATTATGACTCAACCAAAGCCTTTGCTGTGGGTACTACAACTAATCGTCTCGGTGAGACAATTATTTAGAGTACCAACAACAAAGGGTTTGAGTGCAAAATATTGATTTTGTAATGGGAAATATACATCTTATCAAGAGCTCTTCCTTATGTTTTCAATATCGTCTGCTGCAGATTTGTTGTATGTGAGAAAGGGTTGTTCATGTTGCTCGTGCGTTCGCGGTTACTCGAGTGAGTCTATATGTGTACGAGGTCGAGTCTATATGTGTACGAGGTCGAGTCAAACAGTTCCCGGACTGACCATTTATCACATAGATATTGACGTCTTATCATGATGAAAAGTGCAAAGTAGGCCTATATATTTCAATATAGGTGAAACGTAAAGGAACACTATTATAAAGCTTGCATTAGATTTTCGTTAGAACTATTCTTTTAGTCATATATGAACTATGCTACATAGCACATTGAAATATGAAGTCGTTCATACTGTCTTCCTCTGTTGTTCAGTATGTGGCGCCATTTCATCGCGTACTGTTGTAAGACGTCAAGTCAGCGGTCACTCTATAACACTATCGACTCATTACGTTCACCATCAGAATGAAAGTAAGTTAAAGGAACAACAACTCTGCGAAAGAGAATGTTCAGCGGTGGTATTTTTTCAAAACATCTGCAGAAAATCAACGTCATCCGTTCCATGCGTACATTTAATAGCAATAGATAATACATCCGACGTAGAAACGCAGATGTTTTCAATCTCCGGGTATATATTTTTACACATAACCATGTCATACTAAAACCGACATTTAGAGGGTTTGAAATCAATTGACATGCTACGTGACGTTTGATTGACATATGCATGTATGTCTTGCGTAGGATCATTTCAAATGACAGACTATGCGTAGAGGTATTGTGTGTTTTCCCCTAATTTCAAATGACACAAGTTCAACTCGACCTATTATTCGCTGCAGGAGCAAACGCTCGAGTAGTCCGGTACTCCGCTGATAGTAAATAAGTACTTCTGATATAATTCAATGATGAAGTCTGGTTCCCGTCCAACTAAAGTAAAATAATAGGTCTATCATGAACCAACATAAATTGGTTACCTCCCTTGCAATGACGCTATCGCATAATATATAGGTAACCAGTTTAGAACCTCCCCTTATATGCCGCTTTCGTATACGTGTATATATACTAAACAAGAGAAAGTTGATGCAACGCATCAATGTCGCCGGAAATCCATACTGCAGTGATGCATAACACTTACATTATAGTAGATTGGTTACCTCCCTTGAAATGACGCTATCGCATAATATATAGGTAACCAGTTTAAAACGAATAATCGCGACTGGATAAGTCACATCCCATTATATGCCGCGTTCGTATACATGTATATAATAAATTAATAAGCGGACCAATACAACTTGATGTTTGGAATCAATTTGTGAAAACTTTAGCAATCGAAGTCTGAAAGGTTAATTTGACTAAAGTACATAATCTGACTAAATGTATGCATAGCGTTAATAGGATATGATTTTAATGAGATTGTCTGAAAGGTTAAACACGTTTTATCGAACTGTACTTTTATTTTGATACCATGTTGATACCATTTTGATACCATTTTGATACCATTTTGATACCATTTTGATACCATGTTGATACCATTTTGATACCATTTTGATACCATTTTGATACCATGTTGATACCATTTTGATACCATTTTGATACCATGTTGATACCATTTTGATACCATTTTGATACCATTTTGATACCATTTTGATACCATTTTGATACCATTGGCCGCCATTAATGGTGCATGACTGACCCGACAATGTAATGATAGGGGCAGATAACTCAATACTATCGCTCGCATAGCATAGCGAAGTATTGGTCTTGATTTCAATAAGATTTCGTCGTCAGCAGACGATTTGTCAAAACATCTTGAAAAATGAGAAATTGAGAATTACGCCTGACACAGTGTGTTCAAATCCTTTCAATTATGAATTTCATTTTCATGTTGTTGTCTTTTACAACGGCCATCTTTCAAAAAACGTCTATAGGAGCAAGGAAACCCCTTTTTTCAGATTAAGCAAAATAAGTGGGAAAGGGTTAGTTTGTGTTCACTGGTCTTCGAACCTCTGTCATCTATTCAGATCCGTCAATTTCCTACATGCAACATATTCTGACGTTTCTACAGCAGACAATTTTTGTTTACATTGTGACAAAAAGGAAGTAATTGCTCTAACTGATCATTGTCTCATTTTGTCACAATGTATTCAAGTCTTTTCATTAATTATACTGTAATGTATAGAGTTTTGTGGCAATAGTATTGCCTAGATGTGTTCAAAGTCGACACCTGTAGATTTGTTGTATGTGAAAAAGGGTTAAAGTGACTGTTTCGCGCTTTTGAGGTCGCAAGTTTAATTTAACAAGCAACGAGTCTCGGTGGTGTAGTGGTAGAGCGTCCGCATCAGGTGCGGGATATCGCAGGTTCGATCTTCGGCCGTGCCATATCGAAAAACTGTAAACAATGGTAGAAATAGCTTTCCCTCCTTGGTGTTAAGGGTTGTGGGGCTAGCATTACGACTGACTCGCTGGTGTCAGGATAAATTGACAAAGAGAACTGGTATTTTACCCAGGAAACGCTGTGATGTAACTGAAACATTGTTGAAAGCGGCGTTATTATTTAAATAATTACTAAGGGTACAAAGTGAAATCGGTTTAATGCTGTTTTATAAGTCTTTTGTATTGTGTTAAATCATTTTAAGAACTGAAAAATGTGCAAAGAGAAACTTATTGGGTTAGTCTATATTATAGGGATATATATCCTGGTTTGCAAATAATACGGACTATTCTTTAACCCTTTCCCACTTACAACACATCTGAAACAGACGACTTTGAAACCATTTAGGCAAAATAATAGGAAATAGGAACTCTCTATAAATGAAAGTGTAACACTTGAATCAAGCTGAAAAACATTTTGGCAAAAGAGAAAATTAGTCATTATGAGCAATTTCCCATTTTGGCACAAATATTTCAAAAGTCGTCTGATGCAGCTCGGCGTCAGAAAGGGTTGAATATAGTTATTGTATTGCACTAACATGGAATATGTCCGTTTTGTTTAATGTTGTTAGTAATGGCTGCCCTCCTTGGCGCCGAGAGTTGCGGGGCTAGTATTATAACTGACTGACTGCTGTCAGGATACATGGACAAGTAGTACTGGTAACCTACCCAGGGAACGCCGTGATATAACTTACTAAAATAATGTTGAAAGCAGCGTTAAAAACCAAACAATCAATCAATCAATTTTGTTAAATTTACCGTACAACATTGACTCCCTTTACCGTGTCGTGGTAACAGTGACGTTATGAATTAACAATGGGATTACACTGGAGCTTTAAGACGATGTCCGGATTTAACAATCATTCTTCACATTTTTTAATTGACAATCGTAACGTCTCGCTTATTAACCATGAGAAAAAGTTCACAATGACATTCATAATGACACTCGCCATCCGCATAGCATCCTTGAGAGAGAGTCTTCATTTGCTGCATATTATGTACACCATCTGACAAAGAAACTGGAAGTGTAGCCCCGCTAGTGTTGTATGTCAATATGTCTTTAAATGATGTTCGAGCGGAATCTTCACAAGACACGAAACTCGCTAGACATAGCTCTTGTGTAAACTATCATACGGGCCGTCCCGCCAGAAAACCAACATTGTGGACTCTGCGTAAAGTATCGATCCGGATCAGCCTAAGCATGCCGCGCAGACTAACACAGACAGACACGTTTTGCCTCCAGTAGATTGTCTGTTTCAGGAATCATTACTCTATGCATTTATCCCCCTGAGACGGAATGTGTCGACCCGGATTAGCCTGCACGTACTGCGCAGGTTGATCTGGGTCGATACATTACGCAGAGTCCATAATGTTGATTATATTGTGTAAACCATCACATGTGTATACATTTGTATACAGGTAAGGATCGTGCCAATAGTGTCAAGTAGTACTCGTGTGCGAGCAGTGACCACTCAAGCGAACCCGAGTGGTATGCGTCTGGAAATATCGCACCAGGCGACACCGGTACGATTCCCCAGTCGCGACGCAGCGGTTATGTTGGAGTGCCCCCTTTTGCAATGCACTTTTCCTAGCCTAGTTCTGGTTTGTTAGCCCAGGGATCATGAATACGTGAAATGGCACCGTGATATAACTGAAATAATGTTGAAAACGACGTACAATCCCAATAAAACAAATCTCCTAATATGCAGAGGCTCGTCTGTGTATTCACTGTTCGTATTGTAAACACTTTCGAGACCCGGTAGCTCGGTATGATTCCTGAAACAGAAAATACACAGGAGGCGAAAAGTGTCCGTCCGGGCTAGTCTGTGCGACATGCTTAGGCTAATCCGGGTCGATACTTTAAGCAGAGTCCACACTGTTTGTTATTCTCGTTTTTCGGCTCATATGTTGAAATCAGCCCGTTGCTTGGAAGGACTTCTGTGACCGACTATCAAAGGTGAGAGGTAGCAATGAAACGCATGGTTAAATGAACTGCAGCCATTAGTTATATGATGGCGTTTATCCCCAAATCAATCAATTCAATGCGTGTACGCTGTTTACCCAATTTAAGTGCCACGGCTTTTAATGTTTATCAGAATCAATGATAAGTTAATCCACCTAAAAAAGCCAGCTAATCAAAGATGATAGACATCTGACGTGACTTATCAACGTTTGATACAAATGTGGTATCTTCTCTTCTCTTCTAATTCAATTTAACATGGTATTATATATAAAGATGCAGAGGCCGCTTGCCTTTCGTTTTGGTAAGCACCTAAAACTCTTAACTAGTATGGATTATTGTGCTATATATAAATTGATTTATACTTACTTATTCTCACATTTAAGGTACACATTTTTAAGTTTAATTTCGATAAAAATCTGCAACCCTATCTCCATGTCATGCATTACCTAGATAAATATGAATTAGCTTTTTCTATCGTCGCGTTTCTCCACTACGTTTCCTTATTGTTTTGTGGTCATTTCGTTAAATATCTACCATTAACCAGGAAGCAGATGTAAATGACAAACAAATGTAACTAGTTATGTATTTGTAAGAGTGTATGTACAGGATGGACATTTTGTCTTTTGTGAATAAAATCTTGACAGTGTCATACGTATATGAGCAGTCCCGCGAGATAACCAACATTATGGCCGCTGTGTAATGCATCGACCCAGATCAGCCTGAGCGGTTTTCTCGCGGGATGGCTCATATAGTCTATGAACATTCGGCCGTCTCCGAGTTCTAATGGTATAAGTTTAAACATATTTGAGCCGTTCCACGAGAACACCAACAGTGTGGACTCTGCGTAAAGTATCGAAACAGATCAGCCTAAGCATGCCATGCAGGCTAACCTGGACAGACTCTTTTCGCCTCCTGCGTATTTTCTGTTTCTGTTTCAAGAATAATTTCTGTATACCTCTATCCCCCTGAGACGGAATGTATCGACCTGGATTAGCCCGCGCGGACTGAGTCCATAATATTGATTTTCTCGTGGAACGGCTTATTTATTTTACATCGATTGCGAAACAATCTTTCAGCTTGTATTAATCATTCTCGATGTCTGCTTCCTATCGTCTTAACCAATACTCGCGCCGTTAGTGTGGAAATATCCATAAGTCAGAACCCGATCATCACGGGATTCGAAACATTTGGAACGTGAGGCCGAAGCTTTACCACTGTACCACTGACTTCCACAGCCTGAAGCCAAGGGTTCATACTACGTTTGAAATATGTTTAGTTAAGTACAGTCAAACCTGTGCTAAGACCAGCTTTGTATATCAAGTCCCTGTTTGTCGCAAGGATATGGTGGGCAAGGCACATTTCCTAGCCTAGTACTGGTTTGTTTACCAAGGGATTAGTGAATAAGTGAACTGTCGCCATGATAATCCCTGAAATAATGTTGAAAATGGCGTAAAACCCCAACCAAATAAAATCTTCCTTACATAGAGACGTTTTCTGATGACGTTATTTGAAACTATGCTGGCATAACAATTTTCAACTTTATTCAACACAGTTTCTTTAAGCGAGTCCCGGTAGCTCAGTCGGTAACGACGCAGGCTGTCAATCCAGGGGTTGTGAGTTCGAATCCCGGCTCGGCCAACTTTCTTTCCGACGTTTGACATAAGTCATTACGACATGCGTCATTCGTTTTTCACCAATGGGCTAAGTCTATGTGGAAAAGCAGCCAGTTGCTTGTGCAGATTGTTCTGTGGAGTACTGGTGTGAGAAAACCAGGAAACACATGAGTAGGTGAACTGGCCGCCGTGATATGACTGAGAAATTGTTATAAACGGCGTTAAACCCAATTCAATCAATCAATCAATCAATGTTTTAGCTATACAGAATTCCAACACGTTTTACTAGACTAAAGTCGTCCGCTGCAGATGTGTGTTATGAGGGAAAGGGTTAAACAACGTTATTATCAGCGGTCAGAGTTGTACTCCTACAACCAACCTAAACAAAACCTGTATTGTGTTTCCCCGATCTTATTCGCTTACAAAACCACGGATATGATATTATAATAATATTAAACACTGGAAGGTGCAATCATTGTAAAGTTGATATATATGCAGTATTAGGATGCTATATAGAATGATATTTATTTACAAACTTGTAGTAAGCAATAATCTGAATATGGTTCTTAACCCTTCCCCACATACGACATATCTACATCAGACAGCTTTGAAAACATCTAAAACAAAAATGTGAAAAATCACCAGAAATAAAAGTATCGTTATTGGAAAGAGTTGAACCATTTTGATAAAATGAGAAATAACTCATTAAGAACAATTCCTCATTTTGCAACATTGTTTTCAAGACCCTTTCGATGCAAATAAGTCAAATACTTCAAATACGTCAAATACGTCAAATACGTGATAAATACGTGAAAAATAGTGCAGAGAGCAGAAAGCAGAATTGCTTTACCTTAATTCATTTGATTTCGATCATCGCAATTATTGAGCCTTTTCACGAAAAAACTAACCGTCTGGACTCTTCGTAAAGTATCGACCCGGATCAGCCTTAGCATGCCGCGCAGGCTAATCCGGGCAGACACTTTTCGCCTCCTGTGGATTTTCTGTTTCAGGAATCCTTATTCTAAGCCTCTATCCCCCTGATACGGAGAGTGTCGGTCCGGATCAGCCTGCGCGGACTGCGCAGGTTCATCTGCATCGATACATTACGCATAGTGTTTGTTTTCTCGTGGAACGGCTCAATTATATTCAAATAGTCCGACTCACCTGACGCTTCGAGGTCACGCCAAGCCACTTCTTTGTTTCTGTAGACAATGCAACGTTTAGTCACCCCAGTGAGTTCTTGTTCCATCATATTAAAAGGGTCCCAGATGTAATCCTGCTTGCGTGTGCGCGAAGTCTCATGTGAGCCTGTCTATACACACAATCTGATCAGATCCTTCCCTTCACTGCCCGTCTACATGTTTAGTTACTCCAAGATTGATCGTTTGACAAACTTCTAGAATGTTAACCTCACTTGGTGTTTCCTCACCTCAATTTGGCCTTCCCATAATCACGTTACGCAGATTCAGTGAGACCCGAAAACGCAGGATGTTGATCATAAGATATGAAGTGAAACCTGTGCTAAAGACCATCTTTGAATAGCAATTCCCTGTCTATAGCGACCTTACTTTTAGTTTCCCAAATAGTAATTTTCTTTATAAATGACCCTGCAATTAAAGACCACATGTGAACAATGACAAGATTTTTCACATCTAATGGATGGTCTTTAGATACAGGTTTGACTTTTTATACCCATCGTCTCCGCGGTGGAGTGATTAGACCGTCCACATCGGGAGCGAGAGAACAGTGGTCGGTCCTCGGTCGAGTCATCCCAAAGAAATTGTTGTGAGAAAGTCGAGAGAAACAGACATGATGAGATAGAGGAAACAATAAATTATAGGTTGACAAGTTGACTCGAACATGCGTTAACCCTTTTACACATACAACAAATCCGCAGCAAACGACTTTAAAAACATGGTGACAAAAACCTAAAAATTCTCCATAAAAGATCGCTTGATTGCTAAATAAAGCTGAACACATTGTGGCCAAAGGAGAAATTGCTCATATTGAGCAATTTGACCTTTGTCCATAATTTCTTTTCAAAGGTCGTCTGCTGCTATCGTGTCAAAATGCGTCTGCAGGTGGGAAAGGGTTAACTCAAATGTATCGTTTAATTAGAACCTTTTCCTGGAATAAACCTGTCTTTTTGTTGCCTTTCAAGGTAAATGATGAGGTAAGAAAATAAACAATATTGTACAGTTGATTAATGATAACCGTCGAACACACGTTTTCTCGAATATACGAGTTCCTGGAATATACCCCTACTTTGGTTGCCTTTCAAAGTAAATTCTGAGCTATAAAAATAAACACTCGGGTACTTAGTAGACAGTGGAGTACCAGGTCTACTTCGGTTAGAAAATAAAATGATGTTGAACTAATTATAAATCGAACGTTTACTGGAGTATACCATTTTTTAGAATAAACCCGTCGTTTGGTTGCCTTTCAAAGTAGATTTTGAGATATGACAAGGGGAACCAACACTCGGGTACTTAGTGGACAGTGGAGTACCAGGTCTACTTCGGGTATAAAATAAAATGATTTTGAACTAATTATAACTCGAACACACGTTTACTCAAGCATACCATTTCCTGGAATAAACCCGTCGTTTGGTTGCCTTTCAAAGTAAATTCTTTGTTATGAAAAGGGGTACTTAGTGGACAGCGGAGTACCAGGTCTGCTTCGGAACATTAACAATAGTGTACAGTGGACTAAATAAACTCGAGCACACGTTTACTCGAATATTCTATTTTCTGAAATAAACCCAGCTTTTTGTTAATCTTTAAAGTGAATTCTTAGATATGATAAGGGGAACCAACACTCGGGTACTTAGTGGAAAGAGGAGTACCAGGTGTGCCTCGGAACATAAACAATATTTTACAGTGGACTTTTTATAACTCGAACACAAGGTTACTCGAATATACCATTTTCTGGAATAAACCCGTCTTTTTGTTCCATCTTAAAGTAAATTCTGAGGACGAGGGGAACCAACTTACTCGAACACACGTTTACTCGAATACATTTTTTAACTCAAACCATGTCTGGAAATCGGCATGTCACGTCTGTGTGACAGCAGTTCTGAGCTGTTTTCTTGATACAAGTTGATCACTGGCTTATAACAAATATTTATGCATGCATGAATTATGAATGATTGATTGTTTGGTATTTCATTCTAATTTCAGCGATGTTTCAATTATTTCACGGCGTTTCCTGGGTAAGTCACCAGTACTATTCGTCCATTTATCCTGGCACTAGCCAGTCAGTCGTTATGCTAATCCCGCAAAACTAAGCCATACATTTAGCGGTAAAGTGAGACTACTGTGAGCCGGATGTTGTATGCCTGTGTGCGGCTTGTCATCATTAATTCAATCAAATGGAGCCGAGTCTCGATAGCTCAGTCGGTAGCGAGGCGGGCTGTCAATTCAGGGGTTTTTGAGCATGATGCCCTGCATGACCAACTTTTGTTCCTACGTTTGACAAAAGTCAATGCGACAAGCAACATTCGTCTTATACCAACAGGCTAAATAGTCTTTTGGAAGTATTCCTGTTGCTTAGAAAGACTGTTTGGGTGGCATACTAGTGTTAGAATCGAAGAAACACATTGGTAACCTTGGAAACCCGTGATTTGGCTGAAACATAGTTGCTAACAGCGTTAAACTCTAATCATTTAACTCTTTCAGCGCCGAATTGTTTAAAGAAGACTCTTCCATGTTCAAAATCGGGCGTCTCCATTTCTCATGTAATACATGTTTGGACTATTTTGATAACTAAAAGGCAAACAATGCTGATTTCAGGTGAGACAGCTCGTTACGAGCTGACTCACCTGAATCAGTATTGTTTGAAAAAACCTCAATATTGCCTTTGGCGCTGAAAGAGTTAATCAATTAAACACACATACAGACTTACGTGTTTTTTACCATCTTATTGAAAACCATATAAATTCTTGACATATAGTAAAACCGGTTATGAGCATTACATTGTGCATTTTCAATGAGTTTCCCCACACGCATGCAGTAAGCAATGATATGATATGTTAACCCTTTCCCACATACGGCATATATGCAGCTATCAAACAATCAGTAACAATGGATACAGTCGCAAATAATCATGTATCGTCTCAATCATGGGTTCTTTTATCGGCATTCTCCTTTTTTGTAAAATGACCACACAAAAATAAATGTTGCACTTTGCGCCGTCAATTAGTAAGTTAAATAAGTTAAATTGATTGTTTGGTGTTTTACGCCGCATACAACAATAATTCAGCTATATCACGGCGGTTCCTGGGTAAGTTAACAGTACTACTGGTCCTTTTCATCTAACACCGGCCCGTCAGTCTTAATGCTGTACCCCGACATCCTGAAAGCCAATACTACCATTTTGAAAGTCTTTGGTATGACCCGGATGGGGATCGAACCCGCTAGCTCCCGCACCCTCTCTTTCGACATCGAGTTATCGTGAGTTCATCCTTCATAACAATAAGCAAAGTACGCTGGGTATCGAAATGCCAGGTTTATCATATCATTGCGTTAGAAACTAACACCATATTTACAACCCCCAGTAAAGTCAAGTGCGTAATAATACATAATCACATAATCACACTCAATTGGAAACCTCTAGGGCGTAACAATATATTATCCTAATAATCCAACATTTCACAATAATCAAAGAATAGTGGTTATCGGCTTCTGAAACAGGTTTTGTTTGGGTTTAACTCATGCCTGAAGTAGTATGCCTTTGGATTAGCTAATCTGTTCGCTACAAAGCTGCATCAAAGATCAATAGAGCCAGTACATGAGAACATATACATGGTGGTTTTTTCTGAACAGCGTAGGTTCAGATCATCTTGTCCACCTGCTCAGTTTTATCATAATCTACACACGTTGACACAATCTTAAATCACGCTTGTGTAATCAATATGTGAACAGTGTATATCTTGATCAGACGGTGCGGATGTTGCACAGTCTGGTCTGGATCTATATTGTTTACGAAGGCCAACTTGTTCCTTTTTCTCTTTTTCTCTTGCATTGGGTCAATTATAAGGGTTTCAAAGTGATGGAATGATGCTTGGGCTTAGCGTTCTAATCGTCGACTCGGGACCTTTTTGATAAGTATAACTGATCCCGCCCATGTGAACAGTGTAGATACAGATCTGCCTGTGCAGCATCCGCACAGTCTGATCAATATAGTTATGAGCCGTTTCGCGAGAAAACCAACATTGTGGATTCTGCGTAAAGGATCAGCCTATATTGTCATACGTCATATCTTCGAGACCATAATGTTGGTTTTCACGTGGAACGGCTCATATACACTGTACACATATATTACTAACACAACGTTGTTAGAAGAGTCTGTCAACTCTTGTAGATTCTGACAGGACTGAACAGATGGACCTACATTCTACCGGCAAAGTTCGAATTGAAATCATAGGGCAATGTTAGGTCATTCTCGTGCGACAATACCCTGTACTGACAATATCAACCGCTAGATATTGGATTCGGACACATATCTTGAGAGGGTTTTAACTCAACGTGAAGTGGTTTGCAGTTGAATTAGTTAATCTCAGTTCGCAAACCAGGCTACAAGGTGTTCAAAGTGGTGGTTTATGGCTTCATCTTACCGAGGAATTCCCGATCAGTTGATTCGAAGATGTCACTCCACAACGGACTCTCTTTCGGGTTGTACTCCACAAAGGAATCGGTTCTGGAAGGTATCCCCGAACGCAATCGGTTCTGGATGGTATTCCCGAACGCAATCGGTTCTGGATGGTATCCTCGAACGGAATCGGTTCTGGATGGTATTCCCGAACGGAATCGGTTCTGGATGGTATTCCCAAACGCAATCGGTTCTGGATGGTATTCCCGAACACAATCGGTTCTGGATGGTATCCCCGTACGGAATCGGTTTTGGATGGTATTCCCGAACGGAATCGGTTCTGGATGGTATTCCCGAACGGAATCGGTTCTGGATGGTATCCCCGAACGCAATCGGTTCTTGGTGGTATCGGTTCTGGATGGTATCCCCGAACGCAATCGATTCTGGATCGTATTCCCGAACACAATCGGTTCTGGATGGTATTCTCGAACGCAATCGGTTCTGGATGGTATTCCCGAACGGAATCGGTTCTTAGTTGTTGTAGCTAAGAATAGTTCAGAGGCGACAAAACGTATGTACCCATGTAAAGAGACTAATCTGGTCCTTGTTCACAGGTGGTCTTTAATTGCAGTGTCGTTTATGCAGAAAATGAGTAATTTGGAAATTGAAAATGTGGTTGCTGCAAACAGGGACTTGTTATACAAAGCTGGTCTTAGCACAGGTTTGACTGTACTTAACTGAGCATATTGAAAACGTCGTATGAACCATTGGTGTTCAGGCTGTGGAAGTCATTGGTGCAGTGGTAAAGCTCCGGCCTCACGTTCCAAATGTTTCGAATCCCGTGATGAGCGGGTTCTGACTTATGGATATTTCCACACTTACGGAGCGAGTATTGGTTAAGACGACAGGAAGCAGACATCGAGAATGATTAATATAAGCTGAAAGATTGTTTCGCAATCGATGTAAAATAAATAAGTCGTTCCACGAGAAAAACAATATTATGGACTCTGCGTAATATAACGACTCAGATCTGCCTTCGCAGTCCGCGCAGGCTGATCCGTTTCGATACTTTACGCAGAGTCCACACTGTTAGTTTACTCGCGGAACAGCTCAAATAAGTTTAAACTTATACCGTTAGAACACGGAGACGGCCGAATGTTCATAGACTATATGAGCTGTCCCGCGAGAAAACCAACAGTGTTGACTCTGCGTCAAGTATCGACCCCGATCAGCCTAAGCATGCCATGCAGGATAACCAGGACATACACTTTGCGCATCCTGTGGATTTTCTGTTTCAGGAATCATTACTCTATATCTCTATCCCATTAAGACGGAACGTGTTGGCCCCGATCAGTATGCGCGAACTCCGCAGGCTGATCAGGGTCGATACATTACGCAGCGGCCATAATGTTGGTTATCTCGCGGGACGGCTCAATTATATATACGTATGACACTGTCAAGATTTTATTCACAAAAGACAAAATGTCCATCTTGTACAAACAATCTTACAAACACACAACTAGTTATGTATATATACATTTGTTTGTCATTTACATCTGCTTCCTGGTTAATGGTAGATATTTAACGAAATAAGGAAACGTGGTGGAGAAAAGCGACGATACATGTGTTTGTCATTTACATCTGCTTCCTGGTTAATGGTAGATATTTAACGAAATAAGGAAACGTGGTGGAGAAAAGCGACGATAGAAATAACTAATTAATGTTTGTTCTAGGTAATGAATGACATAGAGATAGAGCTGCAGATTTTTACCAAAATTAAACTTAAAAATCTGTACCTTAATTCTGCAGATAAGTAAGTATAATATCAATGTATGTATAGCACAATAGTCTATATTAGTTAAGCATTGCAGGTGCTTACCAAAACGAACGCAAGCGACCTCCCTCTTTCTATATAATACCATGTTAAATTGAATTAGAAGAGAAGAGAATATACCAAGTTTGTATCAAACGTTGATATCTATCATCTTTGATTAGCTGGCTTTATTGGTGGATTAACTTATCATAGATTATGATAAACATTAAAAGCCGTGGCACTTAAATTGGGTAGACAGCGTACACGCATTAATTGATTAATTTGGGGATAAACGCCATCATATAACTAATGGCTGCAGTTCATTTAAGCATGCGTTTCATTGCTATCTCTCACCTTTGATAGTCGTTCATAGAAGTCCTTCCTAGCAACGGGCTGCTTTCCACATATGACCCGAATAACGAGAATAACAAACAGTGTGGACTCTGCGTAAAGTATCGACCTTAGCATGCCGCGAAGGCTAACCCGGACAGAAACGTTTCGCCTCCTGCGCATTTTCTGTTTCAGGACTCATACCGAGCTACCGGGACTCGACGGCGTTTACAATACGAAAAGTGAATACACAGACGATATTCTGTATCATACTAGGTAATTTGTTTTATTGGGATTGTACGTCGTTTTAACATTATTTCAGTTATATCACTGCGACAGTTCACTTATTCACGATTCCTGAGTTAACAAACCAGAACTAGGCTAAGAAAAGTGCCTTGCAAACAGGGCACTCCAACATAACCGCTGCGTCGCGACTGGGAATCGAACCGGTGCCGCCTGGTGCGATATTTCCCGGCGCTAACCACTCGGGTTCGCTTGAGTGGTCACTGCTCGCATACGAGTACTACTTGACACTATTGACACGATCCTTGCCTGCATACAAATGTATTCACATATAATTGTTTACACAAGAGAACCAACATTATTGTCACTGCTCGCATACGAGTACTACTTGACACTATTGACACTATCCTTGCCTGTATACAAATGTATTCACATGTGATGGTTTATACAAGAGAACCAACATCATGGTCACTGCTCGCACACGAGTACTACTTGACACTATTGACACGATCCTTGCCTGCATACAAATGTATTCACATATAATTGTTTATACAAGAGAACCAACATTATGGTCACTGCTCGCACACGAGTACTACTTGACACTATTGACACGATCCTTGCCTGCATACAAATGTATTCACATATAATTGTTTATACAAGAGAACCGACATCATGGTCACTGCTCGCACACGAGTACTACTTGACACTATTGACACGATCCTTGCCTGCATACAAATGTATTCACATGTGATGGTTTACACAAGAGAAACAACATTATGGACTCTGCGTAATGTATCGAACCAGATCAACCTGCGCAGTACGCGCAGGCTAATACGGTTCGGCGTTTCCTGGGTATATTACCAGTACTATTGATCAATTTATCCTGACACCAGAGAGTCAGTCAGTTATATCACGGCGTTTCCTGGGTATATTATCTGTACTACTGGTCTATCTATCCTGACACCAGATAGTCAGTCAGTTATATCACGGCGTTTCCTGGGTATTTTACCAGTACTACTGGTCTATTTATCCTGACACCAGCGAGTCAGTCAGTTATATCACGGCGTTTCCTGGGTATATTACCAGTACTATTGGTCAATTTATCCTGACACCAGAGAGTCAGTCAGTTATATCACGGCGTTTCCTGGGTATATTACCAGTACTATTGGTCAATTTATCCTGACACCAGCGAGTCAGTCAGTTATATCACGGCGTTTCCTGGGTATATTACCAGTACTACTGGTCTATTTATCCTGACACCAGAGAGTCAGTCAGTTATATCACGGCGTTTCCTGGGTATATTACCAGTACTATTGGTCAATTTATCCTGACACCAGCGAGTCAGTCGTAATGCTAACAACCCTGTGCGCTAAGGAGGGAAAGCTATTTCTACCATTTTTTACAGTCTTTGATATGGCCCGGTCGAAGATCGAACCTGCGATTTCCCGCACCAGATGCGGACGCTCTAACCTCTACACCTGTTTGTTAAATTAAACTTCCGACCTCAAAAGCGCGAAACAGTTACTTTAACCCTTTCTGACGTACAACAAATCTACAGGTGTCGACTTTGAACACGTCTAGGCAATACTATACAAAACTCTATAAATTACAGTATAATTAATGAACATACTTTAACACATTGTGACAAATTGAGAAATTCATCAGTATGAGCAATTATATCCTTTTTGTCACGATGTTAACACAAGTCGTCTGCTGTAGAAACGTCAGAATATGTTGCATGTAGGAAATTGATAAAGATACCCTATTCATCATGGCGGATCTGAATAGATGACAAAGGTTCGAAGACAAGTGAACACATACTAACCCTTTCCCACTTATTTTGCTTAATCTGTAAAAAAGGGGTTTCCTTGCTCACTAGAAGTTTATTGAAAGATGGCCGTTGTAAAAGACACCAACATGAAAATGAAATTCATAATTGAAAGGATTTTAACACATTATATAGTATGCGATAGCGTCATTTCAGGGGAGGTAATGTTGGTTAAAGATAGACCTATTATTTTACTTTAGTACGCCGGGAACCAGACTACATCATTGAATTATATCAGAAGTACCTATTTACTATCAGCGGAGAACCGGACTACACGAGCGTTAGCTCATGCAGCATATAATAGGTCGAATTGAACTTATGTCATTTGAAATTAGGGGAAAACACACAATACGTATACACATAGTCTGTCATTTGAAATGCTCCTACGCAAGACATACATACATATGTCAATCAAACGTCAAGTTGCATGTCAAACGAAAAACCGACCAGCAACATATACGACCAGCCCCGATCGAGGTTAGCCGGTTTCTCGTTCGTATCTGATCAGGGTCTATCCAATTTGCCATGTAACCGTACAAGCACCACTGATTTCAAACCCTCTAAATGTCGGTTTTAGTGAGACGTGGTTATGTGTAAAAAGATATATATTGGGGATTGAAAACATCTGCGTTTCTACGTCGGATTTATTATCTATTGCTATTGAATGTGCGGATGAAACAGATGACGTTGATTTTCTGCAGATGTTTTGAAGAAATACCACCGCTGAACATTCTCTTTCGCAGAGTTGCTGTTCCTTAAACTCACTTTCATTTTGATGGTGAATGTAAAGAGTCGATAGTGTTATAGAGGAACCGCTGACTTGACGTCTTACAACAATACGCGATGAAATGGCGCCACATACTGAACAACAGAGGAAGACAGTATGAACTACTTCATATTTCAATGTGCTATGTAGCATAGTTCATATATGACTAAAAGAATAGTTCTAACGAAAATCTAATGCAAGCTTTATAATATTGTTCCTTTACGTTTCACCTAAATTGAAATATATAGGCCTACTTTGCACTTTTCATCATGATAAGACGTCAATATCTATGTGACAAATGGTCAGTCCGGGAACTGTTGACCTCGTACACATATAGACTCGACCTCGTACACATATAGACTCGACCTCGTACATATAAACTCACTTGAGATACCGCGAACGCACGAGCAACATGAACAACCCTTTCCCACATACAACAAATCTGCAGCAGACGATTTATATAACATAAGGGAGAGGTCTAGATAAGATGTATATTTTACATTCAAAAATCAATATTTTGCACTCAAACCCTTTGTTGTTGGTACTCCAAATAAATGTCTCACTGAGACGATTAGTTGGAGTACCCACAGTAAAAGGTTTGGTTGAGTCATAAGAGATATTGTTGGGAAAAGACCAGTTCACTCCCCCTTGGTTATCTATAGCTAGTCCCTTGCTTAAGGGCAAACATGTGGATAATCTCCATCAATATAAGAACTGTATTATATTTAATATACAATTAATTGAAACGCTGTGTTAAAAGAAGATACTGATCATGATGAACAAGTTCGCCTTTTGTCACGCTGTTTTAAAACGTCGTCCGCGTGTGGAAAAGGGTTGAGACCCATTTTCCAGTGGAACGGTTTTAATAATAGAGAGTCGGGTAAAGAAGTTCCTCGTTCAGCCTCTGAACAGAGTAAAACCCATTTCGTCATGAGATAGATAACTGAACGATTGTTTAAAGCAGTATTAAACACTATAAAACACTTGCAAAATATAAAAACTATATTTTCAGATTCGCAATTTATTTATTCTTTAATGTTAATCATGAAATGCAAGCCAGTGAAAAATTCATATAAATAAAACAGCACAGCAGCAGTGAGAACGAATGTTACGCTTAATTAAAAAGACAGATCCGTTCCAGGAATTGGTTCGAGTCAAATGATATATTCGAATTATCACAAGTCATACTTGTTCGAGTTACACCAACACCACTGTATGTGATTGCAGTAGCTTTGTCGTCACTATATTTTCTTTATTAACCCCACTTTATTTAAATGAAACAGTTAACCATTTCCCAATTGCGGACGTTTTTTGACGCATCGGCAGCAGACGACATTTGAAAACATTGTAAAACGAGACACTTGTTCATCATATGCAAGTTATCCTTTTTGTCACAATGTTTTGAACTCTTTTCAATAATGAAATTGTCATTGATTTCGTAGATTTTCTGCTTCAGATGTGTTGTATGTGGGGGAAGTGGTTACCCTTCCTTAAGAGCTCCGCTAAACGAAACAGTATTTGATTTTTATACGTGATCCCAGTAAGCACAACTCCCAAGATTTACGATATCCCCGACAGTCAGGTGTACATAACTACTTGTCAAAGCTGTGTCTTGATAATTGTCAGGTGAATTGTGAGCATACACATACCGTTAGCTCCGTTTTTATATATCCAACAGTGTACCTGATAATTCCCCAAGGAAAGAACATAAAAAATAAACAGACAAAGTCCCGATACAGGACACGTAAACTTGGCCGTGCTCGGATCGTATCCACCGCCCACATTGGTTATGATGTTTGTGAAGATTGGTCGTCCGTCTATAAGGGTATTATTTGGATAAGTCACGGTAAAGGCAACAGTGTGTCTACCTGAAAATATATAATGCAAGTAAAATATCGTTAAAATTTTTACATAACAGTGATAGTCTCTTCTATATATTTTCTGTAAAGGCTGCATTTCACCAAGGATTGTTTTTTCCAATCGGCCCGATCTGGACCAGATTGTCCCCGATGAATCAATTTCTTTGATCGTCGTCCTGAATCGCCTCCAATCGTCACCTTTTTTGACCCGATTGAGTCCCGACCAATGGACCATGGCGGTGGGGACGAATCACGGACGTTCCTCGCGTGATCGACATGTTTCCGAGGCGCAAGTATGCGAAAGTACGCGCAAGTACCCGCAGGTACACGGCAAAGGCACGACCCTCGGTAGAGAGCGGCAGAGGCTATACGAAAGCTCCAGAGGGCGGGCGAGACAAGGGGACCTTCAGGGGACCCTCGGACGACCAAGACGACCACGGGCCGACGTTTTTTGATCTGCTACTGTTTTTCAACATGTTCAAAAACAGAAGCCGATCACTTTTTCGGTACCCGACCCTCGGAGGACTGAGGCAATCGCGCCAGATCTTCCCTCGAAGATAAAGGGTAGTGCTCGACAGTGCTCGCAGGTTCCCGACTATTTTCGCAAAAATCCGGCCGATCGACCAAAGAAAGGATCGCGTATAACAAATCCTTGGTGAAATGGCCGCTGAAGATACTTCGTTCAAGACCAAGTTAAACCAAATGTGGTAGGAAGGTTCCTTAGGTGGGCCTCTTTCAAAATGTATCAGGTTATTAGATTGTTTTAACCTAACTGTGACATCAGTGGGTTTAAATTCTGTTCCTCTGTATTTGTCTGGTTCCACCATACGTCGTAGGAAATTTCCTTTAGTGGTACTCCATAAGTAATTCAAATACTTCAAATTCGGGTAACTGTGGCATCAGAGCGTGGATAAATGACATAACCTTATATAACTATTTTCCTCTGAAATTGTTTTCTTTGTCTGGTGTCAAGGTCTTTTGGCAGAAATGTTCGTTAGGAGACCTTCTACAGAAAATGTTTAAACCGTATGGATTGGCTTTAATAATGACCATCAGTCGGCATCAGAAAAGGGATTAAATGACAAAACTTTAAACTTTATTCTCCTCTAAAAACGCTGGTTTGAATAAAGGGAATGTGGCAGACATTGTTCATAAATTTTCTAAACATTATTGACTGGTTAAAAGACATGAACGAAATGTTCTATTTGAAATGGAGTATGAAGACAAATATTTAAATTTCTTCTTCCTTAAAACTCTCATTTCAAGATAATTTAACAGAATATTCTAATGGGACTCCTTACAAAATAGTCTAAATCCTATTGATTTGTCGAAAACATGGCTGCCTGGGCCTATTTGATTTCGAGATAAGTTGGGAGAAGTTTTATTTGGCCAACCTTACTCAAGTTAGGGGACCGATGGAGGGCCACACGACACTTTTGTTGTTTGATCATGTAACCTTTCATTAATTGTCCATTTGTACCGCCTCGGTGGTGTAGTGGTAGAGTGTCAGCCTCGGGTGCGCGAGGTCGCGGGTTCGATCCCCGATCGGGTAATACAAAATACTTTAGAATTGTAATTATACTGGTTTCCTTGGCGCTCAGGATTGTGAAATAAGCATTAAGACTGACTCACTGGTGTCACATAATATATTTTCCTTGTAATCGCCAACACATTCCCTTCCAAACACTGAGGGTTGTGGATTATTGCAGGCTCGGGTTCTCGTATTCAGACCACGTGAACACGTGGACCACAGAGACCAGGATGACCAACCTCCGTCTATAAATAGAAACACAATCAGCATATGGAAACGTTACTTTGTAAACTTTAAGACCAAGAAGTCCCTAAATAACTATGTTTCTAAACATGGTTTGATCTCTTCTGTGAGGTCCGTCTCGGGTGCGGAAGGTCGCTTTCGTTCCCCATCTGGGTCATACCACATACTTTTAATATGGTATTAATGAATTCCCCTACTTTGCGCTCAGAGTTGTTGGGTAAGCATTACGTCTGACTCGCTAGTGTCGGGATAAACGGACAAATAGTACTGCTGACTTACACCGAACACGCCGTGATATAACTGAAATAATGTAGAAAGGGGCGTAGAATAGTATACATCATGAAATAGTAAATTGTAAATACAAAGACAGTTTTAAAAAGTTAAGCTTCGACATGTCTTAACTTGTGTGGACTACAGGCATAACTCTAGACGATGTTGTACTTGACACATCTGACTTACTTTAGGATAAAATCATAGTCTCTACCTTTTCATTAGGTGAATATATGACATCAAGTATATAATAACCTAGAATATATGAGCGCAAAGCAACCGTAATGTGTTTACAACTAATGTAGATCCAGATCAGCAAGGGCATCCATTGCACTGTCCGCCGATTAGTCGTACAATGTCTCAAGAAACTTATGTTAAGCATTTTTTATTTAGATCCTTTGCACGAAAACGCAGGCAAGTATTTCTCTCACATATGTACGTATTACGTTAAGTTGGCTTTACTGTAGCACCGCCCATATGTATTTCTTTAATAATATGAAGGCGAGTACCTTTTATCAATATTCGTATTCACATGATCGTTATGTAAGATTTTTGAAAGTGAGCATAGGATATTTTTTGTTACACAGGAAGGAAACGAAATGAAAACATAAACTGAATACATGTACATGCAAAGTAATTTCTATTATTGCTATACGCATTTTGTTGTGATACTTTCTTTGATGTTTAACGTCGTTTCCAACAGTATTTCATTCAGTCGTATCAAGAATTTTCATGGGTAAATTACAAGCACTAATATGAAGGCGTATATTTTTTATCAATACTCGTATTCAGATGATCGTAATGTAAGATTTGTGAAAGTGAGCATACAATATTTTTTACACAGGAAGGAAACGAAATGAAAACATAA
Organism: Serripes groenlandicus; assembly: GCA_031761405.1. NCBI lineage: Eukaryota > Metazoa > Mollusca > Bivalvia > Cardiida > Cardiidae > Serripes > Serripes groenlandicus. The sequence goes on from JASEVX010000014.1 coordinate 45,334,937, forward strand.
ACTGAATACATGCACATTGTGTTTCTTTCTTTGGTGGTTTGCGTCGTTTTCCAACAGTATTTCAGTCATATCACGACATTTCATTGGTCCAGGCACTGCTGGTAAGATTATCCTGATATCATCTCTCTTACCTCTACACCACTGAGGCGCTATAAGCGTAGGAAAAATAATTAAATTACCGGCACAACTCTTTATAAAACACGACCGGAAGGCAACCTTATCGCCAAAACAGTAGTTCCCGGCAAGCTGTGGGACCGGATTATCACATGACCTACGTCGTGATTGGGTACCAATACTACACGTGTTTGAACAGGAACTCCATGTCTGCCAGCTACCCCACCCACCGTGAACTGAAATGAACAATGAATATAACAAAAATTAGAATACATCTTCTTTCAAATTGTAAATCAGTTTTTCAAACATGAGATTTCTCAGGGTTTCTTAAAAACAAAGGATATTCTCTGTCGCAAAGGGATCTTCCAACCCGCGCGACACGACGGCTGCAATGTTCGCCAAAGTAGCTACACAAAGTATATAACAATGATATTAACTAGCGTATGGCGGCTAACATAGATCTCTTTGTACAATCTAAATAAACTTAAATTGATAAATCAGGCATTATGTGTTAAAATCCTAAATGAAACATCTTTTGTGTAGGGAAATATAATATTATTTACTGACAAATACCTCAACGAAAAAAACTACCGATGAATTCGATCATACCTAACTTAAACGAAGTGTAAATAAAGTATAATTATATTGTGAAGCAGATCGCGACACTGTAACGCCAAAAGTAAACGTTTACCCTGAGAGCCGACTGAGCATATATTTTGGTTGCAATGGTCCTCTGCACAGCACTGAAAACATTGCTGTTGTCCCAGGGACCGGCCCACGAGAGATGCCGAAGCACCCCCTAGACATTCCTGTAATAAATATAAAATGAAAATTAAAATTAATCTAACCGAACCAAACTAAAATCGAATTTCATAGCTCTTCTGCAAAAGACAGATCTGTTAAAGATTTGGTTCGAGTTAAACTTAATTTGAATAGGCTGCGAAAATTGATAGTTGACGAGTCATTGTACCGACTATTATGATTTGGTATTTTATGAAATGCAGGTACACTAACATCGAATTTAAACATTTTCCATACAGGAAAATACATTTATTAACATTTCAAAATAATAACTTTTATTATATACTTGTACATTTTCCGGCGCAAATACATGCATATTGTCATGCGCAGTTCAGACACGACATATTAAAATTCCGTATTGTACAAGTGTAAAATACGGTTTGTGTGACGCCATAAAGTTCGCGGACTACTTTCAGCGAGGTTCCCGTTTTGAATCTGCGCTACATAGTAAAATATGCGGACAACCAGTACTTTTTTCGAAACTCGTTTCTATTTTTAGTATCGAAAACCTCGCGTCAAGTTTAATAAAAACCCGCAAATAAAGATTGTGTTAGTCATTTTCTCCCAAAAAACAATGAAAATTTAATTTGATGATGTTATTGGGCCTATGTATTAGAAAACATTATATGGGGCGTGGCCTAAATATTGTACTAAATATTCATCTGCCATTCAAACTCTTCATTTCACGTGTAAAGAAATGTTATCTCAATAAATATTAAATTGAATCTAAATATGTGTTACTTGTTTCACTCTCAATAGAGTGTATATATATAATGAAAGGAAAATTACGTTACAGGAGCGATAAATGGATCGTATTGCACGACTCGTAGCTTGAGAAAATTCATAGCGATTTTTCCACGATATTTGTCTGAATTTTAAGAAATAGAGGTTCCAGGTACCTTTTTGAACGTCGAATATGAGGAGATTATGTCATTGGGCGGGGCGTACGGTTTATAACGAGCACAGCTCGTTATGAGGTTTAACCTTAATAAGGGGAAATTTCCTATATTCAGTATGGAAAAAAATTGGGTGCAAACTTACTACGGCCCAGCTCATGAAAGCCAAATGAAATTACATAGAATAAAGCAGGGAACCATGACCGACATTTATTCATATCCGGCCGACGTCACATCCGTCCAAATCAAGCTGGTTCCCGAGATAACGACAACAATATTTTTGTTTACAGTAAAGGCTGATAACCAGAACCTATCGGCTACGAGTTACCTTGCTTTAGGTAAGAATTTTTATCTCTCTCGTTTTCGCAACATACATTAACACAGACAATTTCATGTTGACGTTCTTGCAGGTAAAGATACAAAATCTAGCTGTATTGTTAATCTGAATGTTTTGAATTAATTGACGGATGTTCCTGACGATGGATACTGTCTGATCTAAGATGCTCTTCGTGGTAAATTGGTTTCACTCTCAATGCCAAAAACTCATTCGGGCGGCCAAATATTGATGCAAAAATTGGTTGAACATACACCCTGTGACACAAATCAGAGACATGTATTTATGTCTCTGCCCAAATACACCAAAACAATCAGGGACTGCTCCTGAATAGTTAGAACTGTATGTGAGTCGTGGATCACTGGTAGTTTAGGATCGGAACATAATTTGCTAGGAAATCTGCATAGACAAAATGTTTTCTAGGAAATCTGCATAGAAAAAATGTTTTCTAGAAAATCTGCATAGAAAAAATGTTACATATACCTAATATATTTAGGAAATTCAATCAATTTCGATTGAAAATCGATTTCTCCTTTTCAAAATCGATGTTGTTTTTCTCTGAAATCATGCAGTCGTAAAATTAACCCCGCGATATTTTACAGATGCACCGTTTATCCCAAAACGTGGTTTGCAATTCAAAGACAATTATAAAATATATCTACACAATACAAATCGGTAAAACTTGTATGAATTTGTTCATTTATTCTAACTTTAATATTTTGAAAACAATTTTGTGAAGATGGAGATCATTTGGAGAAAATGATGTTAATGCATCATCCTATAGTATACATGTATGTTTTGGACCAGCTTTTGATGCGTAACATATAAATTGCTGTGACATGCACACTGAACTGAATTTAAATTGTATCTTCTGCAATATTTAAACACATTTTCACAGTTAAACTACTTTCTAACGTTTTCTTACTTGAATACATGTGAAAAGCTTGTTTGTAATGAACAATGTGTAGGCATAATAAAGATCTGCCGATGATCTACTTTTTCAATGTTCTGTAAATGTAACATAAACTGCATATATTTTTTGCTTTGAAGTATCTTAGCCAGAAATAATGACGATATATCAGAACTAAACTTAACTCTATAATTTGTTTAATGTCACTTGATAAGATGTAATCATTTTACAACTGCAACTTTTCAGAAATCTATTTTTAATAAATAACAAATCATGTGATCCAAAACACTCTCACTCGATTCGGAACTCCCTGAATTACCCAGGGAAATAAAATTAGTCCAGAAATGTTCAAATTGGCAATGCATGTGACAGACAACAAATATAAGATGAAAGGTCGGATATTTTGCCATTAAACTCCAAAAGTTTCTTTTAAATTCTCAATTCCTTTATTCAAGCTATCACTATTTGATTCGTTAGTGATCCAGAACTCCCACGCTAACAGTATGATGTAAGAAATAAATATGACCCTATGCATAAATATCACTAAAATAGCACATAAGAAAGTAAATCTATTTTTAGAAGTGTTCTTCGAAGTTCTCGAGTGCAGATTGTTTACACATTTAATGACGTAATATCTTACGTTTCTACTGCATGGCATCCACTTCATTTTTTAGTGCTGAACACATTTGTAATGTGGACGGAAAATTTAAGACTAATGGCTAATCAGCTAAAACTAACAGCTGTTTAGACTAAAAGAACCCAAGAAGAAACGTCCCCAGTGTATTCAAGAGACATATCGGGTGTCCTAAAAAGGAAGTTTGAACAAGTTTTCTAAAAGACTTGACTGGAGACATATCCATGGCCGAGACGGATTTATAAGGGCATGCCTTTTGATTTGTTTTGTTTGTTTGTTTGGAGTTTAAGGTCAAATTACGCTAAATACATCCGCGGACCCTTTGATCTACACTACTGAAGTCCCTAAATAAACTTTTGTTTGTGTAGAAATGAGTGTATACCATCACCAGTGTGTATTGAATATATGACAATGAGTTTAAATGCATTGCGAATGTGTATAGGATGCACTGGAAATGATTGATTTGATGACTTTTATTTTTTTGACCTTGTCTGAAAGTGAAAGTAGAGAATGCTAAACACCGGTTTGTCCGGGACCTTTTTTGTCGTAAATGACGGTAACCATTTTCGCCTGGTGAGTTCTTTCTTGCATAATACATGACCCCACATTTTCTTTGGATTGTTTTAAAGCTAAGAGGTAACTATTTTCAATGATATATGGTGTTCTCTATGGGAAATGCTTAGAAAGTGTGACAATTGATGACTGAAGTTGGTCGATTTACATGGAAACAAAGAAGGAATTTATTTAGTGTATTGTGACCTTAACGCCGCTTTCAACAGCTTTGGTCATATCACGGCGGTCAGTGCACCTACCCATGTTTTCCTGGCTTTCCTACACCAGTACTTACACAACATTCTTTCGAAGCCACTGACTACTTTCTCACATAGATCAGAGGTGAGAGGCGATGGAAAAATCGTCCGAAAGTATGTCGCCGCAACCGGGTATCGAACCTGTGACCTCCAGATCACGAGTCAGATACGCTACCAATTGAGCTACCCGGCCGGGCGTTCCATGTCTTTTGATGTATGTTCTAAAAAAAAAAAATGTTTTTACAAGTAATAAAGGATGTGATAATCAAAATTGAATCTTAACAAGGCACATTGCATGTCAGGACGGTAGCCAGAAATCTCGACCCAAATAATTCTCGACCCCATTATCGGTTTATATAGGTGTGAATGGATGGTTTAACACACAAGTGTCTAAATTGGGGTTGGCTATTCTTAGGAAATTGGGGTCGAGAATTCTGGAAGCCGTCAGGACCAATGCGATGCTTTAAAAGAATCCACTCGCAGCTACACATCATTCAAGTAAGTATAAAAACATCAGGCAAAACAGTTAAATTTTAAGAATTGGAAAATGTACAATTGATTTTAATTCAAAAGCATTTACAGACATATAGTTGCATATTGTCAACAATTTGACCTTTTATCACAATGTTTTCAAACATCATATGCTGTAAGATCAAATGTCATCTTCATAAGACAAATGTAAGTTTCATACCTTCTGGTGTATTTAATTTAACAGAATGATTTTTTTTTATATAGATATAATTCTTCTGTATCATCAGTAATTATAATAATCATATGTCAATTAACCCTTTCCCTCATATAGACACTTTCTGACGCCTCTGCAGCAGGCAGCTTTTTGAAAACATAGTTACTCAAATTCTGCTAAATTCTAAAAATAATGCCCCAAATATCTGAATCAGAATTCAGTGAAGATTGGGATTTTCCGCGCAAATTGAGGAAGAACTGGTTGTATCTCCAGGACATTGAGCGTGATTAAAATAAGATTAAAGCTTGTTTCACAATTGGTGTAAAAAAGATAAGTATAAAGTTATTGGTTTAAAGGAATAATCAAGATAAGAATGTACAGAGGTACCAATTGGTCTAAAACAAAACTGGGTGCAGAACCCAAAGCTTGGCTTTTTGACATAACTAATATACATGTATATTGTTTTCAATTCTGGTCTATTTTTTATTTATTGGGGTTTTACGCCGCTTTCAATATTATTTCAGTTATATCACGGCGACAGTTCACTTATTCATGATCCCTTCTATGTTTAGCTCTACTGGCCAAAGGCCACAAGAGCTTATGCCGTGGTGTGGTCGTCCGTGTGTGCGTCAGTAAACAATTGCTTGTGAACGCGATACAGTCTTCAGCTTTGATTGTATCTCAATCAAACTTATACAGTAGTTAGATATCCATGAGAGCTCGGTTCCTTTCGCAAACCAGTCAGATCCGCCCATGCAAGACTGGATTATGGCCCTTGAAATTATCAAAATTGCTATAATAGAGCTTGTGAACACAATAGAGGCTCCATTTACTATCTGATCTTCACCAAACTTAGTTAGTAGTAAAATATTTATGAGAGCTCGGTTCCTTTCAAAAACCAGCCAGATGTGCCCTTGCATGACTGGATTATGGCCCTTGAAGTTGTCAAAAATGCTATAATACAGATTGTGAACGCGATTAAGTCTTCAGTTTTGATTGTGATTGTATCTCCATCAAACTTATTGTAGATATCCATGGGAGCTAGGTTCCTTTCGCTAACCAGCAAGATCTGCCCTTGCAAGACTGGATTATGGCCCTTGAAATTGTCAATATTGCTATAATAGAGCTTGTGAACGCGATCAAGTCTTCAGTTTTGATGGATCTCAATCACACTTATACAGTACTTAGATATCCATGAGAGCTCGGTTCCTTTCGCTAACCAGCCAGATTCGCTCATGCAAGACTGGATTATGGCCCTTGAAATTGTCAAAATTGCTATAATACATCTTGTGAACACAATAGAGCCTCCATTTTCTATTCGATCTTCACCAAACTAAGATAGTAGTTAAATATTGATGAGAGCTTAGTTCCTTTTGCAAACCAGCCAGATCCACCCATGTAAGGCTTGATTATGGCCCTTAACGTTGTCAAAATTGCTATAATACAGCTTGTGAACGCGATAAAGTATTCAGTGTTAATTGTATCTCCATCAAACCTTTACAGTAGTTAGATATCCATGAGAGCTCTGTTCGTTTTGCTGACCAGCCAGATCCGCCCATGCAAGACTGAATTATGGCCCTTGAAATCGTCAAAATTGCTATAATACAGCTTGTGAAAACAATAGAGCCTCTATTTACTTTTGGATCTTCACCAAACTTAGATAGTAGTTAAATATTGATGAGAGCTTGGTTCTTTTTGTAAACCAGCCAGATCCGCCTATGCAAGGCTGGATTATGGCCCTTGAATTTGCCAAAATTGCTATAATAGAGCTTGTGAACACAATAGAGGCTCCATTTACTATCTGATATTCACCAAACTTAGATAGTAATTAAATATTGATGTAAGCTCGGTTCCTTTCGAAACCAACAAGATGTGCCCTTGCATGACTGGATTAAGGGCCTTGAAATGGTCAAAATTGCTATAATACAGCTTGTGAAGACAATAGAGCCTCCATTTACTATCCGATCTTCACCATACATACATGCTCCGGATTGAAAATATCCAAAGAACTATCCCAGTAGAGCATAGGCCCTCATGGCCCTTTTGTTTAAATATAAGGCTATTTAAAAGGAAAAAAGTAGAAAAAGGTATAAATAGTGTTTGTAATCCCATTCTTTAATTTATTATTTTATTTTATATAAAGACACTTTTATTTGCAGTTATTGTCTGATGTCATGTATTAAAACAGCAGTCAATCATATTCTGTTTTATTTTAAAACAGAATGCATTTAGGAGATCCCATACAATCATGGAATAACAGTTATTATGGTGATTACTGGAGAGGAAATTCATATAAGCAGTTAGTGATATACCCCTTGGTCATTGGTACCTGTCTATACAATGAAAATACCATGCATCTTTGACTGTGGGGTTATATTCTTTCCTGCATACACATCAAAACAGTAAATGGATTGAGATCAACCTGTACACTCATGGAATCACAGCTGTTATGGCGATAATGGGAGATGAAGTTCATATAGGCAGTTAGTGATATACCCGTTGGTCATTGGTACCTGTCAAAACAATGATAATTGCATGCATCTTTGACTGTGGGATAATATAACTTCCTGCATCAACATCAAACAATGGAATATATTGAAAGAAACCTATTTACTGATGGAATTACAGCTGTTATGATGATGACAGGAGAGGAATTTCAGCTGATTACATATAATACTAATGGATTCATACTAGGAAATGTTTATTAATGGATAAGTTTATCAAAATCATATCAAGCTTGTTTTACCTAATTAAATGTAGTATATATAAAGAAAGTCCTGTTTTTTTATTGCACAGTTTGTGTTTTTTATGATCACGTTTTGTCTGATGTCCTTCAGTCAGACGCCATCTACAATTGCCTTGTGAACAATCTACAGGCAACATTTTACAAGATCCAATATGAATGAAAGTTTATCAGTGAATCATCTCTATCAAATCTTGGCCAAGTTATAAACAGGGTCCTGTGAGATAAAAAATTAGGTTTCAATGTCAATTTGAAGGAACATATTGAAAACACTCAGGATGCCTTATTTTAAACTTAAGCATGTTGAAATGTTTTCAAAATAACTGTTTTGATGATATCTAGGCTAAATTTAAATATATTCAGTCATAAACTTTAAATATATTCAGTCATAAACTGGGTCATGTTGGGTCATAAACTAGGTCACTCCACCAAATTGAAGGAACATCTTGTTAATCTAGAAACCACACTTTGCCTTCAGCAGCTTGAAGCTTTGTCAGAATGTTTGTCTTGACAATATCTAGACCTAGTAAGAATAAGGGTCATGGTTGGTCAGAAACTAGATCACTAGACCGAATTGAAGGAGCCTTTTGTTAACACTCAGACATTTTGAATGCTGCATTTTTAATTTTAACATGTTGAAATTTTGTCAGAATTGGTGTTTTGGTGAAATCTAGACTAAAATATAGGTCATGTTTGATAAAAACAACAATGAGGTCCAATGAAAAACATTTAAGAAAAATCTTGTTAATATGCTTGACCTCAAGGTTTGATTCAACATCTTGAAACTTTGTCAGAATGTTCGCCTGATGATTATTGATATCTAGGCCAAGTTCAAATATTGGTCAAGTCGGGTCAAACATAAGGTCACTAGACCAAATTAAAGGAAAATATTGTTAACACTCTGACAGCTGTTCTTTTAATGTTAGCATGTTGAAACTTTGGCAGAATGGATGTTTTGAACATTGCTTTTAACCCAGAAGCAATGTCACTAAGCCTAATTGAAGGAAAGACTTGTTTTCACTATTGTTCTTTAATTACCTTTCTGTATTGAATATGTTCATGTGATGAATTGAATGTTAAAATTGTTGAAGATTTGACTTTGCACCAAAAGATAAAGTAGGAATAGTGTACAACAGCGGTCTCAGTTCCGACAGCTTGAAACAGATTCCTTTATCATGGTTGTCACATACCTAGAGGTTAGACCCATTAAAGACGCTGTGCTCGTGATGAGGCTTTTCCTTTTTCATATTAATACATAATAAGGGGCGTGGCCTAAGTAGTACAGTAAATATTCATTCACTATTCATACAGTATTCACGTTTAAAAAATTGTAATCTCAATAGAAAAAAATGAATCCGTATATGTGTTACTTTATTCACTGTTAACAGATTGTAGGTATATATTAAATGGAAAATTACGTATACATGGGTTCGCATTGCACGACTCGTAGCGCGGGAAAATCCGTAAGACAATGATTTTCCACGCTATTTGTCGTTCAATACGAACCCATTTAGTATCGTGGTCGAGTAAGATATGGATTTTCGCACGCTACGAGTCGTGCAATGCGAACCAATTTATCGCTCCTGCAACGTAATATGTCATATATAAGGATGTCACGGATTGATGAAGAAGAAGCCATTTTCTGATTTTTGTTATCAAGTCTCCTTCTTGAAATACATGGATTACCACAAGACACATAAATCATTTTAAAAGAGATGTTACTTACGGATTCGATCTTACATCCCAGGTCAAAGGTCATGTCCATACCTGTGCCATGTGAAGAAGTGTAGCAACGCTAAAATATATGACAATAAAGTGTCTTGATGAAATTACGAACAGTGAGGTCTAAGACAAGCATGTGTATTACGATTGCATAGTGTTGCGAAAGTGGTCACATAAAACAGCAACATAATTGTGTAACTTATCACAGAATCGTTAGGTCTTCCCCAAGGGTAGTGTAATCTTCCTCATGGTTTACATTTAAAACATAATGCATTATAAAGGTGTCGTGCTGAAAGTGCAATCGCAATATATGTGTGTTTTCTCGTAATCTAGCCGTATAACTATTGCATGTTTCAGATTTGGAACATTTAAACTTGCAATAAAACAAGGTTAACTCGTTTAACACGTTACAGTAAGACTAACTTAGTAGATAGATTATATTTAATATGTAAATTACCTATCAAATTACCCAGCTTATTCAGATCTTAGATGTAAATGCATACAAGCGAAATACCACGAGAATCCAACAATTTGGAAATTTCATGTGAATGAGAAAGAGCCAGGAAGAGTTAAAGGCATTCTGCAAAGAAGGTCGATATTAAGTTAAGACAGGGATCGAGTTAAAGCAGTACAGTGTGTAATTTATGGCACACAACTGTAGTTCTTATGCTATGCTATCAGTCCGTCGGTGGACGCCTTAGCACATCGCAACAAAATCTAGCTCCGAAAGCAAGGCAGTTTACGCGTCCCCATATACATATAGCTTTGCAGCATGTACATACCCCCTCCAAATTTTAAACTCGTCCTTGAATTTCTCGAGACTGTTTCCTATGTAGCCCCACGTTGGACGACATTGTAACAATCCTCAAAGACCTGACCTAACCTGACTAGAGCTGATACCTTGGATCTCTTGGTCCAGAGGCGAAGATCTACCACGTCGCTACAAAAGCTATCTCTACAGCCAGGCAGTATAAGCGTATTATAAAAACTTAATGTAATCAAAGTACTGAAAGTACTTAAGGTAGAATTGTGATCGGTTAAGAGGAGATGCAGAAGTGCATATAGAAATATTTATCTAATAAAAAATACCCGACATGAAAGACAGGTAATGATACATCAGACCAGAATGAAATATTTCCAAGATCATAAATTCTTGTTGGTCTTGTTAAAATTAATTGATCCCAACTCCAAATATATCATTCGGTCCACATAATACTTTTTAGTTATCATAGTATCCACCAGGAACATTCATGACAGTAAATTGTCTTCATATTCATTGACTGTACTGAACCAACTGATGCATTCAGATTATGCAATCTATTAATATAATAAATTAATTTTTGCACCTCAAAGATGTGTAACTGCTAATATCGGAGAATGTCTAATCAAGAGCGTGAATGAAACTGATAGGAGTGGACACTGTAAATAACACTTATCAATACAGGACGTTTGTTATGATATCAAATATTTGAACAATTTGTAAGAGGACCACCAACGTATCATTCCCGTGAAGTTTGGTTGATATCAGTCCAATGGTTTGGGAGGAGATTTTGTTTAAAGCTAAACGTTCATTTCATCCCTATTCTAATGCAGCATGGCAGTTATGTTTTCAAACCAATCAATATGGCTTGAACAAATTACAAAATTTGACACAAACTTTAATAGAAAAGAAACTATTAAGTTGTGTCATATTGCCCCTTTTCTAATGCCATCTGGCTGTCATGTTTTCAATCAATCAATACGGCTTAAACAAATCTTGTAGAGGGTTACTCATGGAACAGTTGTACTAAACTATCTTGGAATCTGACAAGAGATTTCAGAGAAGAAGAATTTTACAGTTAAGGCATTTTACTCTCTTCCTGCTGTTTTGTTTATAAATTATATATTTGAACACATTTGAAAGAGGATTACCAAAGGAACATTCCTGTGAAGTTTTGTTGAAATTTCCCAATGGATTAGGATGAGATAGCATTTGAAGCTAATAGCTCACTTGACCCATTTGCTGATGCTACTTGGTCTTTCAACCAATCAATATGGCTTTTTGAATTATGAAGAGGGTCACTGAGGAAACAAATAAGACAAGCAGTTTCGTAAGAATAGTTTTAAAATGTTGTCATTTTGCCCTTTTCTGATGCCGCCTCGCTCCTCTTTGTTCAACCAACCGAGATGGCTTGAACAATTTTCATGCAGAGTCTCTGAAGGAACTTTTCTCTTAAATAACTGGAATCGAACAAGATTTCTGAATATTGGGCATTTTACTCCCTTTCTCAGATACCGTACAAACAAGAGTTCTACACATAAATTTGAACATAATTAATCGTAATACTATCCTTATCCTTTATTTCAAATTCTCATTTGTAACTATGGTAGCCTTGCTTTTGCAATTCTACCAAAAATGTGCAACTGTAAAGCATAACAAAGGTTCATGTTCGTCTGATTTGATCCCTTTACGCGTTTTATATCAAAGCTATTAAAATTCGAAATGTGCATTGAAGTATTATAGTAACCCTTATTCATACACCTTGGCTACACATTCGCATGTTCATGGGACACTGCAACGGTAATACAATATATCATTTCTATTTCATGCGAAAAGACGAACATATTATCATTATGTTAAAATGATAATTGTAGAATATAATGGAAAAATGTAGAGGGAAAGTATAAGAAAGAGAAAATTAAAGTTTCACAGACGGATAGAAACAGAGACAGAAACAGACAGAGAGAATAATGAGAAACATACAGATACAGACAGACACAGATAGAAAGAGACATACATATTGAAAGAGAGACAGACAGAGCGACCGTGAGAGACAGAGACAGACAGACAGACAGACAGACATACAAATAAACAGGGAAAACGACAATGAAAGACACTGGTACAGAGGTAGAGCATCCATGTATAATAAAAAGGTTTAAACTATATTAAACAGAAGGAAAACGAACTTACATCTCCGCTATTACATGTTTCAAAATGTTGACAACTTTGAGGACTTGTTACGTTTCCACATCTCGCACAATCAAGGGCACCTAGATGGTGGAATAGAAAAAAGTACATAACGTCTATACACCTGAAGATAGTGTTGGTTTTATTTGGTTTTGTGTCAAATTATACCAAATACATCCATTTGCAATATGTATAGGATGCACTGGAATTTGAGGGCTAGCCTGATCGAGTGAAGTAGTCCCTATAAAACATGTGTTTGCCTAGAAAGTGTTGTATACCATCACCAGACTTCATTGAATATTTAACAATGAGTTGAAATCCATTTAAAATATGTATATAATGCACTGGAACTGATTTGATAATTGTTGGTGATTTAACCATGTCTAAATAGTAAAGATAGGTTATGTGGAAACTCAGTCTTTGCCCTATCCGATTGTGTGTACAATGAACGAAGTCTCTTCACAGAATCGTTTTAATCGAAATCGTTAAGAAGAATTTATTGCGTTCTAAAATTTGACGATAATTCATATTTACAAATTAATGTGGAATTTATAAAGAATAAAATGTAAAAACAATTTTTAAAAAAGTGATTAAAACAATGAACTACGAAACATTTCTTGCCATACTTGAAAACAATTATAGGACATATCAAAAATGGACGTATAATCGGTATTCATGAACATTTAAAGCATTAAAACGAAAGACATGTCAAAATAATGAACAATTCTTGGACAGAAAACGTTGATTTGCTTAATTCATATTAATTGTTGGTCTATAGAAAGATGGACTTATTACAATGGATATTCATAAAAGCATAAAACGTTAAAATAATGAACAACTGGTCGATTCTAGGAAATACACGTGATTGGCGTAATTATTAACAATTGATGGTTTATAAAAAGACGGACTTAAAGTCGGTATTCATGAACGCCTGAAACGTTAAAATGGAAGACATGTTCAAATAATGAACAACTGAGAAATAATTGTACAGAAAACAGTGATTGGCATAATTTATAACAATTGATGGCCCATAGAAAGGTATTCAGAAACGCATAAAACGTTAAAATCAAATATATAATGAACAACTTAAGAGTTCATTGCATGATTATGATCACGTCAAAATTAGATTTATTTACAAAGGAGGAGCCCATCCAGTGGAAAAGGCAAACGTTGGCCATTGTGAAAGACTATATCAAGATCAGCACCTTTAAAGTAAAGTACCCATCATGCTAAGTTCTAGATAATACTTAGCCAATTAACACTTTCCAACATACAGCACATCTCCGGCAGACGACTTTGAAACAGTTTATGCAAACACATGGAAAATCTGTATTAATTAAAGTATTATTATTTGATTATGAACAATTGCTTTTTGTTTAATAATGTTTTAAGAAGTCGTCCACTGTAGATCGTCAAATTGTGCCTGCATGTTGATAATTGTTATGCTGACATTCAGTCCAAATTGTAATTTACTACGAGAAAATTTAATCTTATTGTATTATTTGAAGTAAGAAAGCTTAATCGTTAAAGCCATGGAAACGAAATAATAAAGAGTTCCCAGATGTATACAACATTATACGCCCTGGCAGCAGACACTTGTGCGGACACGTTTCGTTAAACGAACTCATTCTTAATAACGAGCAATTTCTATTTTTATCACAATTATTATAATATTGTATCTCAAAAGATCAACTTTTGCCTCAAATATTTTTTTACTTTTTTTAGTGGAGTATCATTTCAACAGTTTATCAATATATAACTAATAAATAAATATTAACGTACTAGAAGCTGCAACGAAACAAAACACCAGACAGGTTGAGAGAAGCATAGTTTAATGAACCTTAACGTTACAAGGTTGATAATATAATGGCGAAATACAAGATGTCGCACGGCATTTAAATAAGCAGACGACACATCAAAAGATCACTAGATCCGTCTGACTTTGTGTATTCTTTGACATCATGTCGACTTGACATGTCGGCTTCCCACATATGTCGCAATTTGACACGAATCTTCAGTAGACACTTTGGGAAATATATTGTATCAATGGAGAAATTGCTCTTAATGTGAACGTACTACTTTTACCACGATGTGTTCATTTCTATTCAATAACTATTTGCTCAATGATAAGGATTTCCCTCATTTTGGCTGGCTATTTACGAATGTGTTGTTAGAGGGAAAGAGTTAATCGGTGATGGGAACTTTGCAACATGCCAATTGCAAATCGTACTTACTAAGTAAACATAACAATTCTTTTAGGCAGACGACTTTTAAAACAGTTCTTGGGGAAAGGGAAAGACACTTCATAAGAACGATATATGTCCTTTTCATATGGTGTTAACCCTTTCCCACTTAGGTACGCGTAATGACGAATCTGCAGCAGGTTACTTTTGAAAACATTTGGATAAAAGAAGAAACTGGTAATTATGAGCAATTTCTTTTTTCGCCTCAATGGTTTTTTTTCTCAACTTTATTCAATACTTAGAACTCCATTTAATACAGAGGGTATATAGTTTTTCCTAAAACATTTCGGAGAAGTCTGCTGCAGATATATTGTATGCTTGAATGGGTTACTGTGTATTAAGATTCGAAACTATTTTCAGCGAAGTTGCCAAAGTCATTTCACCAGAATATCATCGCTTTGATAGGTACTTTTGAACCACGATAACTCGAACATGTGATCATTTGCATATTTTGTATAACTCAAGCTAATTCCTCGATCGGGTCTGAATTTTGTAAATAGCGATCAGACAATGCAATCAGAACTGTGCTTATTTTATTACATGATTTTATCCCTGCAATGCTTTTCGTAATACACATTTAAGTATAATAAAATAACGAAGCTGAACATACATGAATTAATGTAGCCAAAATCAAGTAAATCCTCGAATAATTTATGGATCCATTTAGAGGTCAAGTTATCTCAAGTGCACTGTTTCAAGCATGAATCGAGGAATTCAGCGAATAATTTATGTGTAATACACGCCGATAACTCGAACACGTCGATAACTCGAACACGCCGATAACTCGAACACGTCAATAACTCGAACACGTCAATAACTCGAACACGTCGATAACTCGAACACGTCAATAACTCGAACACGTGGATAACTCGAACACATCAATAACTCGAACATGTCGATAACTCGAACACGTTGATAACTCGAAGTAATTAATGGATCCCTTTCGACTTCGAGATATCACGAGTCCACTGTATATGTTTCTCTCAAAATAGATTATCTTGTCCTGATCATTGTGTTATGATGTAGATGTTTAAGACATACAAGTTTTTTCAACCAGTTTAAACTGCTATCATATGACTTCACCATACGTGATACAGCGACACGGAATAGAAATGCATTCTTTGTGTTCGCACTTTCGGATGCCGCTTCACTAGATGTTGATCATTGACTCTTGGAACGATATTTTCCCACATTAAGAGTATGTATGCTTATACTTATTATGTTACTTTGTCTGATATTTAAAGAACTGAAGTTCGCTTTGGTATCTAAAGGGGGACGTGCAGTCCAGATCAGACACGTTGGAGAGAATGAGAGTCGAGAGTCGTATAGATTGATAGGCCCCCATTCAACTCATAAGAAATTGACGATACTAACTTGACATCTACACGTTGATACTGTTAGATGTTTCAATTATGTAGAGACAATACGGAGGCAAAGGTTGTAATAAGAATGGTGTCGCTTAACTTGATAGGCCCCAGTGGAATTATAGGATAATTGCGTAAATATCGTGGTAAAAGGAGACGATACTACACGTTGATAATGTTAGATGTTTCTGTAAATATCGTGGTTAAAGGAAACGATACTAACTTGACATCTACTCGTTGATAGTATTAGATGTTTCATGTATCAGTGTTGTTTCATGTGTGTAATAGTGAACTAACTAATAATACAGACTTGTTTAACTTTATACATTATTAATATACGCAACGACAAGAATTAGACATACGAAAACAAAGTTTCCAGTACTGATCTTACGTACATCTTTCCTAATCTGGTTTGATTTCGTGGTGACATGTCTTGTTTATAAGATTTTAGTTTTCCTAACCCTTTCCCATATATAGACGCTTTTTGACGCCTCTGCAGCAAACGACTTCTGAAAACATTATTACAAAAAGGGAAATATCTCAAAACGAGCAATTTATTTTTCAATTTTGTTCAGTAATTATATGTTCATTAACATTTTCTTGGTTCATGCCTTTATGTTTTCAAAGTCGTCTGCTGCAGATTGATTGCATGTGGGAAGGTTTTAAATGTCAACACGATTTTCTAAATACTGCAACGTTGCCCTACTTTGTATTAACAATACTGTAAACAACACCACGCGAAAACCGACCTTCAGAGTATTTAACCTTTTCCAACATACAACAAATCTTCAGCAGACGACTCTGAATTCTTTTTGTCAGAGATATGGAAAGTCTCTAAAAAAAAGGAAATATATTTATTGAAAACAGTTGAAAACATTGCGGCAAATGGAGAAATTGCTCATAATGAGCATGTTCTTCATTTGCCATAATGTGTTCAAAGGTCGCGTGCTGCAGAGGCTCCCGAAAGCGTGTGTATGTGCGATGGGGTAAAATCGACTCTTCATGTCAGAAAGAAACCTAAATAGTAGTCGACTGAGAACACTGGTGTTACTTCGCGATGTCGCAAGCAGAGGTGTATTCAGATTGTCCGAACACACCGAGTGTTCGAGGTGAGTGCTAGTCCAAAGCTGTAGTTTGACTGATTGATTCGACTAGGACATGTTCGAGTGCCCCATGTGTTATGTCATCTGCTATCGGCCCAGACCTCTTATTTTTCGTACTGTCCGTGTCCTTACTTAACCTCCCGTTTACCATATAGAACCTAACTAGTCATGTGTTAAGACAACCTGAAATCGGTCAAGATGTCTTAACTTTCGTCTTGTCCTTGTCCTTACTTACCCCCATTCCCACATACAACACAACTGCAGCAGACGACTGTGATCATATCTACTCAAAAACACGAAATGAAAGTAAAATTATTTAATAGAGTTGAAAACATTGTGGACCATGGAGAAATTGATCATTAGTCGTCTGAAGCAGAGGCATCAGAAAGTGTATATATGTGGGAAAGGGTTAAATTATAATTGTACTTTTCTTAATTGTTGGATATAACCCTTTCCCACTTACAGCAATCTGTAGCAGACGACTTTGAAATCCTCTAGGGAAAAATAGGATACATTTTGAAGAATATCTGCTTTTTGCCGCAATGTTTAAAATAAAAATATGCTACAGAGGTGTTAAAAACGTCTTCACGTGGGGAAATATTAATGTTATTTAAAGAATGAATATGAAAATGTTTACAGCTATCAATTTAAAAAAGACATTATACTGATGTATCCGCTTATATCCGCTTACGGCTGAAAGCAAAATATTACATTAACTGATTATTTTAAACATTGCGGCAAAAAGCAGATATTCTTCAAAATGTATACTATTTTTCCCTAGATGATTTCAAAGTCGTCTGCTACATATTCCTGTAAGTGGGAAAGGGTTATATCCAACAATTATGAAAAGAACAATTATAATTTAACCCTTTCCCACATATAGACGCTTTCTGATGCCTCTGCAACAGAGAACTGTAAGTTGGTAAGGGTTATATCCAACAATCATGAAAAGTCCAATTATAACATAACCCTTTCCCACATATAGACACTTTCTGATGCCTCTGCTTCAGACGACGAGAGATAAGACGTCTGGGCCGATTTCATGTTGTTTTGACACATGACAAACAGGGGGTTAAGTATGGACACGGACAGGACAAAATATAAGACGTCTGGGCCGATAGCAGATGGCATAACACACCGAGCACTCGAACATGTCCTAGTCGAATCAATCAGTCAAACTACAGCTTTGGACTAGCACTCACCTCGAACACTCAGTGTGTTCGGACAATCTGAATACACCTCTGCTTGCGACATCGCGAAGTAACACCAGTTACAGTTTTGGACTAGCACTCACCCCGAACACTCGGTGAGTTCGGACAATCTGAATACACCTCTGCTTGCGACATCGCGAAGTAACACCAGTTACAGTTTTGGGCTAGCACTCACCTCGAACACTAGGTGAATTCGGACAATCTGAATACACCTCTGCTTGCGACATCGCGAAGTAACACCAGTTACAGTTTTGGACTAGCACTCACCTCGAACACTAGGTGAGTTCGGACCATCGGAATACACCTCTGCTTGTGACATAGCGACGTAACACCAGTTTTCTCGGTCGAATACTATTTAGGTTTGTTTCTGACATGAAGAGTCGATTGACTTTACCCCCATCGCACATACACACGCTTTCTGCAGCCTCTGCAGCAAGCGACCTTTGAACACATGAGCAATTTCTCCATTTGCCGCAATGTTTTCAATTCTATTCAATAAATATATTTCCCTTTTTTTTAGAGACTTTCCATATCTTTGACAACATATTTTCAGAGTCGTCTGCTGAAGATTTGTTGTATGTTGGAAAAGGTTCAATCCTCTGAAGGTCGGTTTTCTCGCGTGGTGTTGTTTACAGTATTGTTAATGCAAAGTAGGGCAACGTTGCAGTATTTAGAAAATTGTGTTGACCTTTAACCCCTTCCCACATGCAAAAAATCTGCAGCAGACGACTTTGAAAACATAAAAAAACGTCTATATATGGGAAAGGGTTAGGATAACTAAAATCTTATAAACAAGACATGTCACTACGAAATCAAACCAGATTTGTAAGATCAATACTGGAAACTTTGTAGTCGTATGTCTAATTATTGTCGTTGCGTATATTAATAATGTATAAAGTTAAACAAGTCTGTGCTATTAGTTAGTTCACTATTACACACATGGAACATCACTGATACATCAAACATCTAACAATATCAACGAGTAGATGTCAAGTTAGTATCGTCTCCTTTAACCACGATATTTACGCCAATTTCTTATAGTTGAATGGGGGCCTATCAATATATACGACTCTCGACTCTCATTCTCTCCAACGTGCCTGATCTGGACTGCACCTCCCCCATTATATATCAAAGCGAACTTCAGTTCTTTAAATATCAGACAAATTAACATAATAAGTATAAGCACACATACTCTCAATGTGGGAAAATATCGTTCCAAGAGACAATGATCAACATCTAGTGAAGCGGCATCCGAAAGTGCGAAGACACAGAATGCATTTTTATTCCGTGTCGCTATATCACGTATGGTGAAGTCATATGATAGCAGTTTAAACTGGTTGAACATACTTGTATGGCTTAAACATCTACATCATCACATAATGGTCAGGACCAGATAATCTATTTTGAGAAATACATATACAGTGGACTGGTGATATCTCAAAGTCGAATGAATGTATATTGTTTTATGGCGCATCGGCAGCTAAGGTCATTTAGCGCTCAATTAAATTTAATTATTCATGATCCCTGGGTAAACAAACCAGTACTAGGCTAGAAAATATGCCTTGCCCAAGGGCACTCCACCATGACAGTAGTGCCGCGACTGGTGATCGAACCCGGGACACCCGGTTTTGAAATCCCCGACGCTTACCACTCGACCACAGCGAAAAAGATCCATTAATTACTTCGAGTTATTGACGTGTTCGAGTTATCGACGTGTTCGAGTTATCGACGTGTTCGAGTTATCGACGTGTTCGAGGTATTGACGTGTTCGAGTTATCGACGTGTTCGAGTAAGCGACGTGTTCGAGTTATCGACGTGCTCGAGTTATTGACGTGTTCGAGTTATCGACGTGTTTGAGTTATCGGCGTGTTCGAGTTATCGGCGTGTTCGAGTTATCGGCGTGTATAACACATAAATTATTCGCGGAATTCCTCTAAATGGACCCATTAATTATTCGAGGATTTACTTGATTTTGGCTTCATTAATTCATGTATTTTCAGCTTCGTTATTTTATTATACTTAAATGTGTATTACGAAAAGCATTGCAGGGATAAAATCATGTAATACAATAGTCACAGTTCTGATTGCATTGTCTGATCGCTATTTACAAAATTCAGACCCGATCGAGGAATTAGCTTGAGATATACAAAATATGCGAATGATCACATGTTCGAGTTATCGTGGTTCAAAAGTACTTGGCAAAGCGATGATATTCTGGTGAAATGACTTTGGCAACTTCGCTGAAAATAGTTTCGAATCCCATTCACGCATACAATATATCTGCAGCAGACTACTCCGAAATGTTTTAAGAAAAACTATATACCCTCTGTATTAAATGGAGTTTTTACGTATTGAATAAAGTTGGAAAAAACCATTGAGGCGAAAACAGAAATTGCTCATGATTACCAGTTTCTTCTTTTATCCAATTGTTTTCAAACGTAACCTGCTGCAGATTTGTCATTACGCGTCCGCAATTTGGAAAGGGTTAACACCATTTTAAAATGACATAAATCTTTCTTATGAACGGGTTTTCTATTTTTTCCCAAAAAACAGTTTTAAAAGTCGTCTGCCTAAAAGAATTGTTGAGTGTACTTAGTAAGTACGTTTTGAATTTGACACGCTGCAAAGTTCCCATTACCGATCAACCCTTTGCCTCTAACAACACATTCGTAAATAGCCAGCCAAAATGAAGGAAATCCTCATCATTGAACCAAATAGCTATTGAATAAAAATGAAAACATCGTGGTAAAAGTAGTACAGTTAAGAACATCATGAAATTGACAATCTGAGCGGAACGTGATTGGATCGTGAGCGTGATTGGAACGAAGTTGGAACGCTTTATGAGCGGAACGGAATTTTGCGCTCTGAACGAAACAATCATAATGATTGCAAAAATCCAATCATTCGCTCATTGAACGGTTGCAACAACTATCCGATAATTATTTTACGAAATTATTTTATTAACCCTTTACTGGATAGCCCAACTGCCCATTTACCTATTTTATCTCCATATATAGGCATTTATCCGATAAACCAATAGTCAATAAACTACTGATAAAAGCCTGTACACTATCTCCATACAGGGTATTGGGAAAATCATAAGAATTTGACACCTGTCCTAATTAAACCCTACTATCTGTATAACATATTGTAACTACCTTTTATATGTCCGTATAAACATTGTGGGAAATTAAATTACCTTTACATTGGTGTAAAATACACTATTTCAGCATGAAAAGAACTGAAGCAAAACAGGAGACGAAAGCAGGGCAATTTTATTTTTTATTTTTTCTTGAAAATGATGAATGTATTTTGCTCATGTCTACCTTTTCAAATATTGTTATTGCGGAAAAAAGAAACAAGTGAAATTACTCCAGAATATAACAACAGCAATTTCAAGTTTAATTTTTTAAAACCAGATACTCCGTAAGGGAAATATGTCTTAATTTATACGAAGTTTTCAAAAGTCAACTCTGTGACATGCAGGAGTAAAATTAGTAAAACTTAATGGAGAAATGACCCATCTTCCTGTCATGATTCAAAGTCGATTTCACGAGAATAAATGTAAAAACCATCCCATATAAATATTTTGAATGTCTAATGTCCTTACGTTTTCATTTCTAACTATTTCCTTTTTGAAGAAATAGATCGGCAATAGAAAATTGTTAACCCAAAAAAAGTCGAATGTAAACACATGTTTGCGTATTTTCCCGTATTCTCAAGGACGATTTAGTTCTTTGTTTACTTACCCTTGGTTGTTGAAACTCATTATTCCAAGCTCCTATAGAGAAAAGATTGTTGTCGGAAGAAGAACAATCATCGGAAACAACTTCCAGATCAGAAATATCTGATTGAATGACGGGGTAAAGCCAACAAAAAAAATACAGCTTCAGTTTTGCGGAAGTGTCATAACTGCACCCGTAAATGACCCATTGTATTGCCCTTCTGATTTACTAGATCAATCAATCAAAGACCCGCCGGTATTGTGTAGATGAAAACAATAACCACTTATGTCAGCTGTTCATCCCTTTCCCCATTACAACAAATCTAAGCAAACGATTGTGAAAATGTCGAGACAAAAATAAAGAAAATCTATAAAAAGGGAAAGTATAATTATTGAATTAATTCAAATCATTGTGGCAAAAGTTATCTATTAAATTTAATGCATTTAGGCTTTCTCCTTTTGCTGCAATGTTTACTCGTCAGCTTTAGTTGCGTCAATATGAATCTACATCTGTGAAAGAGGTATTTCCCAGTAGCTTACTTGATTGTCAAAACTGGTATACACCGGAAATGTGATCGGTCAAACAAAGAACCGACTTTGCACGTGTGAGTAAACCCTTTCCTCTTTCAACAATTATGCCGACAAAATTAAAAACATCTTGACAAAAAATTCAAACTATTTAACCCTTTCTCACGTATAGACAATTTCTACAGCAGAAGAATAGATTTATACAGGGTTGCTTCATTGTGTTTGCATGGGATCATAACATTGTGAGCATTTTATTCTGGTTTTAAATGTCGTCTGCTCCAGATTTTTTAATATGAAGAAAGGGAGAAATGAAGCAGTGTTGTCAAGGTCATGTTTACTGCATGCGTCAGTAATTTTCCATTTGATCTGGGTTGCACGTGGTTTACACATAATAATACCGTGTCAAATGAAAACCCGCCTTCCGATAGTTGGGAATATTCAGATCAATATGCTCTTCTGTTCAGACTGATTAGGATCATCACTGTTCGTAAATCGTCACATAACAATTATCGAAGTCAATTATGATCAAACGCCGGCATTACAATTATATCAATTGATACCAGCTGTTATAAGATTTGGAACAAAACTGATTGCCTATTTTTATGTGTCGCGACTCAATCTGTATATGGTGCATAATGGTAATTTTAGAAACCCTTGTGAAATAATTAAAATTTACAATTACAAATGGAAACGGATATTATGATATGGATATTTTTCATAGGAACAAGGTATTTTCAAGCTTATCATTTCCCGACGCATTTCATTCAACCTGGGTACTGAATTGTTAAACACTATACATGTTTGGACGCTTTTTACTTACAAACTTTATATAGTAACACTATGATTTAAAGTATGAGATCCCTTTGTAAATAAACAAATTGTATGGTGATACACTTTTGGAGGACCTATTCACACGATAAATATACTTTTGAAGCATTCAAACTCCAAAGGCGTCGAAAACGTTTATATTGAAATCGATTAGGGTTTTCGAAAATCGTTTATATTGAGATCTGGATGAAAGCGTTTATATCCGGTGAAGGGTTAATAGTCATATTTGTATACTAAACTTTTGTTTTATAAGACACTCAAGTATCCGATTGAATTAGAATGTAACAAATATTATTAATATGATCATTTTCGTAATACGATTTGTTGTTGATATTTAGGGTTAAGTAAAAAAAATATAAACGAAACGAAATTAATTTAAGCCAATCAAATCGTTGAACGGATTTTGATCGAAAAAAAGCGTTCCGAGTGAGCGTAAAAAAGCGCTCAATCTGAACGGAACGGAAAAAAGCGATCACAATGTTATGAATGAGTGAACGCTTTGAGAGCGGATTGGAACGTGAGCGGAGCGGAACGGAACGGAACGGAGCGGAGCGTGAACGGTAAATTTGTCAATTTCAAGATGTTCTTAACTGTACGTTCACATTATGAGCAATTTCTCCATTGATAATTTTTTTTTCCAAAGTGTCTACTGAAGATGCGCGTCAAATTACGACATTTGTGGGAAACGGTTAAGTCGACATTTGTGTCAAAGATTATACAAAGTCAGACGGATCTAGTGTTCTTTTGTTGTGTCATCTGCTTATTTAAATGCCTTGCCACGTCTTGTATTTCGCCATTATATTATCAACCTTGTTACGTTAAGGTTCGTTAAACTATGCTTCTCACAACCTATCTGGTAGTTTGTTTTGTTGCAGCTTCTAGTAAGTAAATATTTAATTATTGATTGATGTATTGATCAACTGTTTAAATGATACGCCATTAAAAAAAGTAAAACAAATATTTGAGACAAAGGTTGGTCTTTTGAGGTACAATATTATAATAATTGTGATAAAAATAGAAATTGCTCGTTATTAAGAATGAGTTCGTTTAACAAAAAGTGTCCGCACAAGTGTCTGCTGCCAGGGCGTATAATGTTGTATACATCTGGGAATTCGTTATCATTTCGTTTCTATGGCTTTGACGATTAAGCTTTCTTATTTCAAATAATACAATAAGATTCAATTTTCTCGTAGTAAATTATAATTTGGACTGAATGTCAGCATAACAATTTTCATCATGCAGGCACAATTTGACGATCTACAGTGGACGACTTCTAAAAACATTATTAAACAAAAGGCAATTGTTCATAATAAGCAGTTTCACCTTTAACAACTACCTTTACTGCTTAATCAAATAATAATACTTTCATTATTACATATTTTCATGTTTTTGCATAAACTGTTTCAACGTCGTCTGACGGAGATATGCTATATGTAGGAAAGGGTTAATTGGGTAGGTAATATCTAGAAATTATCATGATGGGTACGCTACTTTAAAGGTGCTGATCTTGAACTAGTCTTTTACAATGGCCAACTTTTACCTTTTCCACTGGATGGGCTCCTCCTTTGTAAATCAATCTAATTTTGACGTGATCATAATCATGCAATAAACTCTTAAGTTGTTCATTATATATTTAATTTAACGTTTTATGCGTTCATGAATACCTTTCTATAGGCTATCAGTTGTTATAAATTATGCCAATCATTGGTTTCTGTACAATTATTTCTCAGTTGTTCATTATTTGAACCTGTCTTCCATTTTAACGTTTCAGGCGTTTCATGAATACCGATTTTAATTACATCTTTTTATAAACCATCAATTGCTAATAATTACGCCAATCACCGTGTCTGTCCTACAATCGATCAGTTGTTCATTGTTTTAACGAGTCCTTCATTTAAACGTTATGCGTTCATGAATATCGATTGTAATAAGTCCATATTTCTATAGACCAACAATTAATATGAATTAAGCAAATCAACGTTTTCTGTCCAAGATTGGTTCATTATTTTGACATGTCTTTCATTCTAATGTTTTAAATGTTCATGAATACCGATTATACGTCCATTTTTTTATATGTCCTACAATTGTTTTCAAGTATGGCAAGAAATATTCCGTAGTTCCGTAGTTCATTGTTTTTTAAAAATTATTTTTACATTTTATTCTTCATAAATTCCACGTTAATTTGTAAACATGAATTAACGTCAATTTTTAAAAGGCAATAAATTATTTTTAACGATTTCGCTTAAGACGATTCTGTGAAGAGACTTCGTTAATTTTGCACACAATCGGAGTGGGCAAAGTGTGGGTTTCCACATAACCTATTTTTACTATTTAGACATGGTTAAATCACCAAATCTTATCAATTCAGTTCCAGTGCATTCTATACATGTTTTAAATGGATTTCAACTCGTTGTTGAATATTCAATGCAGTCTGGTGATGATATACAACAATTACTAGGCAAACACAGCTTGTTTAGGGACTACTTCACTCGATCAGACTAGCTCGCAATTTCCTGTGCATCATATACATATTGTAATTGGATGTACTTGGTATAATTTGACACAAAACCAAATAAAACCAACGCTATCTTCAGGTGTATAGACGTAATGTACTTTTTTCACCGTGTCTGTCCTACAATCGATCAGTTGTTCATTGTTTTAACGAGTCCTTCATTTAAACGTTATGCGTTCATGAATATCGATTGTAATAAGTCTATCTTTCTATAGTCCAATGATTAATATGAATTAAGCAAATCAACGTTTTCTGTCCAAGAATTGTTCATTATTTTGACATGTCTTTCATTTTAATGTTTTAAATGTTCATGAATACCGATTATACGTCCATTGTTGATATGTCCTACAATTGTTTTCAAGTATGGCAAGAAATGTTCCGTAGTTCATTGTTTTAACCACTTTTTTTTTTTAAATTATTTTTACATTTTATTCTTTATAAATTCCGCATTAATTTGTAAATATAAATTAACATCAATTTTTAGAAGGCAATATATTCTTTTTAACGATTTCGATTAAGACGATTCCGTGAAGAGACATGGTTAAATCACCAACAATTATCAAATCAGTTCAAGTGCATTCTATACATATTTTAAATGGATTTCAACTCATTGTTAAATATTCATTGCAGTCTGGTGATGGTATACAACAATGTTTAGGCAAACACAGGTTGTTTATGGACTACTTCACTCGATCAGGCTGGCCCGCAAATTCCAGTGCATCCTATACATATTGTAATTGGATGTACTTGGTATAATTTGACACAAAACCAAATAAAACCAACGCTATCTTCAGGTGTATAGACGTAATGTACTTTTTTCTCTTCCACCATCTAGGTGCCCTTGATTGTGCGAGATGTGGAAACGTAACAAGTCCTCAAAGCTGTCAACATTTTGAAACATGTAATAGCGGAGATGTAAGTTCGTTTTCCTTCTTTTTAATATAGTTAAAACCTCTTTATTATACATGGATGCTCTACCTCTGTACCAGTGTATTTCATTGTCGTTTCCCCTGTATATTTGTAGTTATCACATAAATACCCTTATTTTCAAGTTGAGAACAAATCACGGAACAACGATATCCAACATGTGTGATAACAAAAACACGTCATACACGCGACTACTGATGACGTCATTTTGACCTTTATCTTTATTATGTTTATTGTTAAGTTGTTAAATTTTACACATTGAAAAATGCAATAATACGTTATTTTGAATAAATAACGAGTCTTAATTGTTTAAAACATTGTTGTTGTTTTTCTTCTTATTCAAAAATGATGAGGACTACTTTTTTATGCGGTGAATCACAAGTTCTCATGAAGAATAGGTTATTCGGTCTTTGTTTTGATGTTGTCAATATTTTTCATTAAAACACACTGTTTAGGTGATAAAAAGAATCCATCACTCGTTTTTCTTTGGAGAAGATTTCTTAAATTCGTCTCGAAAAAGAGAGTTATTAACCTCGCCAAGAGGCTCGGTTAATAACAGTCTTTTTCTAGACTCATTTAAGAAATCTTGATCTCCAAAGAAAACTCATGATGGATCCTATATGTCTGTCTGTCTGTCTATCTGTCTGTCTCTGTCTCTCACCGTCGCTCTGTCTGTCTCTATTTCTATATGTATGTCTCTTTATGTCGGTGTCTGTCTGTCTGTTTCTCTGTCTGTTTCTCACCGAGGCTCTGTCTGTCTCTATTTCTATATTTGTATGTCTCTTTCTGTCTGTGTCTGTCTGTCTCTGTCTGGTTCTCATTCTTCTCTCTTTCTGTTTCTGTCACTGTTTCTATCCGTCTGCGAAACTTTAATTTTCTCTTCCCTTTACTTTCCCTCTACATTTTTACCAGCCGAGCCCCGGTAGCTCAATCCATGGGTTGTGAGTTCGAATCCCGACTCGGCCAACTTTATTTCCTAGGATTCACAAAAGTCAATGCGACATGCGTCATTCGTCTTCCACCAATGGGCTAAAAAGCAGCCAGTTGCTTGGGAAGATTGTTGTGTGGAGCACTGGTGTGAGAAAACCAGGAAATGCATGAGTAGGTGATTGGTTGTTAAACACGGCAATCAAGCGGTATAAGAAAATTAAGGCGCAAAATGACAAGATTTTAAATCTACATTCTTATGAAAGTGCTTTTCTGATTTCTCATTTCAAGATAATTTAGCGAAACTGTTCATTCTGTTACCCTCTACATGTTTTAGTCTTATTGATTGGTTTATAGGCGTAGAAACCAGATGGCATCTAAAAAGGGGAAATTGAACGTTAAGCTTCAAATAACATCTCATCCTTATCCACTGGACACAAAAAAAAAGGAATATTCTTTTTGCAGTCCTTTTCCTAATTATGTTCAAATTTATGTGTAGAACTCTTGTTTGTGCGGTATCTGAGAAAGGGAGTAAACTGCCCAATATTCAGAATTCTTGTCCGATTCCAGTTATTTAATAGAAAAGTTCATTCAGAGACTCTGCATGAAAATTGTTCAAGCCATATCGGTTGATTGAACTAAGAGGAGCAAGGCGGCATCAGACAATGGCCAAATTACAACATTTTAAAACTATTCTTACGAAACTGCTTGTCTTATTTGTTTTCTCAGTGACCCTCTTCTTAATTCATAAAGCCATATTGATTGGTTGAAAGACATAGTTACCAGGTAGCATCAGAAAATGGGTACATTTAACTTTTATCTTCAAATGATATCTTATCCTAATCCATTGGGAAATTTCAACAAAACTTCACAGGAATATTCCTCTGGTAGTCCTCTTTCAAATTTATTCAAATATATAAATTATAAACACATCTTTTGTTGCTGCGGCTGTAAACTTCTTCTTCTCTGTAAGTAACCCTCTACAATATTTGCTTAAGCCGTATTGATTGATTGAAAAACATTGCAGCCAGACGGCATTAGAAAAGGGGCAACATGACAAACTTAATAGTTTCTTTTCTATTAAAGTTTTTGTCAAATTTTGTAATTTGTTCAAGCCATGTTGATTGGTTTGAAAAGATAACTGACATAATGCATTAGAATAGGGATGAAATGAACGTTTAGCCAAAATCTCCTCCCAAACCATTTGACTGATATCAACCAAACTTCACGGGAATTATACGTTGGTGGTCCTGTTACAAACTGTTCAAATATTTGATATCATAACAAACGTCCTTTATTGATAAGTGTTATTTACAGTGTCCACTCCTAGAATGTTCATTCACGCTCTTGATTAGACTTTCTCTGATATTAGCAGTTACACATCTTTGAGATGCAAACATTAATTTATTGTATTAATAGATTGCATAATCTGAATGCATCAGTTGGTTCAGTACAGTCAATGAATATGAAGACAATTTACTGTCATGAATGTTCATGGTGGATACTATGATAATTAAAAAAGTATTATGTGGACCGAATGATATATTAGGAGTTGGGATCAATTAATTTAAACAAGACCAACATGAATTTATGATCTTGGAAATATTTCATTCTGGTCTGATGTATCATAACCTGTCTGTCATGTCGGGGATTTTTTTTTAGATAAATATTTCTATATGCACTTCTGCATCTCCTCTTAACCGATCACAATTATACCTTTAGTACTTCCAGTACTTTGATTACATGAAGTTTTTATAATACGCTTATACTGCCTGGCTATAGAGATAGCTTTTGTAGCGACGTGGTAGATCGTTCGCCTCCGGACCAAAAGATCCAAGGTTTCAGCTTTGGTCAGGTCGGGTCTTTGAGGACCCAACATTGGGCTACATAGGAAACAGTCTCGAGAACGTTTCACTTCATTCTCAGACTCAAGAAATTCAAGGACGAGTTTAAAATTTGGATGGGGTATGTACATGCTGCAAAGCTATATGTATCAAGGGATGCGTAAACTATCTTGCTTTGGAGCCAGCTTATGTTGCGATGTGGTAAGGCGTCCATCGTAGGACTTAGAGCATAACATAAGAACTACAGTTGTGTGCCATCAATTACACATTGGACTGCTTTAAGTCGATCCCTGGTCGCGACGGTCATGGTGGAGCACCTTCCGTAGTACCGGTTTGTTTACCCAGGGACCATATGTAAGCGAAGTGTCGCCGTGATAAAACTGATAGTAATGTTGCAAACAGCGTAAAACAAAAACAAGCTTTAGATTTGTTTATACTGTAAAAATTGTTGATAACCCCGTTTCAGTGTCGCATGCAACTTTCCACATGCGAAGTAACGATCTTAACTTGATATCGACCTTCTTTGCAGAATGCCTTTAACTCTTCCTGGCTTTTCCTCATTCACATGAAATTTCCCAATTGTTGGATTCTCGTGGTATTTCGCTTGTATGCATTTACATCTAAGATCAGAATAAGCTGGGTAATTTGATAGGTAATTCACATATTTAATATTATCTATCTACTAAGTTAGTCTTACTGTAACGTGTTAAACGAGTTAAACTTGTTGTATTGCAAGTTTAAATGTTCCAAATCTAAAACATGCGATAGTTATACGGCTAGATTACGAGAAAACACACATATATTGCGAATGCATTTTCAGCACGACACCTTTATAATGCCTTATGTTTTAAATGTAAACCATGGGAACGACTTAACGGTTCTGTGATCAGTTACATTATGTGGCTGTTTTATGTGGCGACTTTGGCAACACTTTGCACTCGTAATACACATGCTTGTCTTAGACCTCACTGTTCGTAATTGCATCAAGACACTTTATTGTCATAATTTTAGCGTTGCTACACTTCTTCACATGGCACAGGTATGGACATGACCTTTGACCTGGGATGTAAGACCGAATCCGTAAGTAACATGTCTTTTAAAATGATTTATTTGTCTTGTGATAGTCCATGTATTTCAAGAAGGACACTTGGTAACAGAAATAAGACAATGGCTTCTTCTTCATCAATCCGTGGCATCCTTATATATGACATATTACGTTGCAGGAGCGATAAATGGGTTCGCATTGCACGACTCGTAGCGTGCGAAAATCTCGACCACGATACTAAATGGGTTCGTATTGAACGATAAATAGCGTGGAAAATCGTTGTCTTACGGATTTTCCCACGCTAAAAGTGGTGCAATTCGAACCCATGTATCGCTCTTGTAACGTAATTTTCCATTTAATATATACCTACAATCTATTAACAGTGAAAAAGGTAACACATATACGGATTCATTTTATTCTATTGAGATTACAATTTTTTAAACGTGAAGTAAACTGTATGAATGGTTGATGAATATTTACTATACTACTTAAATTGTTTTCCAATACGTACGCCCCGCCCAATGACATAATCTCTTCATAAACGACGTTAAAAAGGGTACATGGAATCTCTATTTCTTAGAATTCAGACGAATATCGTGGAAAAATCGATATGAATGTTCTCAAGCTACGAGTCGTGCAATACGATCCATTTATCGCTCCTTTAACGTAATTTTCCTTTCATTATATATCTACACTCTATTGAGAGTGAAACAAGTAACACATATTTAGATTCAATTTATTTTTTATTGAGATAACATTTTTTTAAACGTGAAATAAAGAGTTTGAATGGCAGATGAATATTTAGGCCACGCCCCATATAATGTTTTCTAATACATAGGCCCAATAACATCATCAAATTAAATTTTCATTGTTTTGTGGGAGAAAAACACAATCTTTATTTGCGGGTTTTTATTAAATTTGACGCGAGGTTTTCGATACTAAAAAATAGAAACGAGTTTCGAAAATAGTACTGGTTGTCTGCATATTTTACTATGTACCGCAGATTCAAAACGGGAACCTCGCTTAAAGTAGTCCGCGAACTGTATGACGTCACACGAACCGTATTTAACACTTGTACAATACGGAATTTTAATATGTCGTGTCTGAACTGCGCATGACAATATGCATTTATTTACGCCGGAAAATGTACAAGTATATAATAGAAGTTATTTTTTTGAAATGTTAATAAATGTATTTTACTGTATGGAAAATGTTTAAATTAGAAGTATAGTGTACCCGCATTTCATAAAATACCAAATCATAATAGTCGGTACAATGACTCGACAAATATCAATTTTGGCAGCCTGTTCTAGTTAAGTTCATATCGAAACTTCATATCATAACATTCTATTTATTCGCGGTAACTCGAATATGATATAATTCCAATATATCGTTTAACTCGAACCAAATCTTTTACAGATCTGTCTTTTGCAGAAGAGCTATGAAATTCGGTTTTAGTTTGGTTCGTTTAGGTTAATTTTAATTCTCATGTTGTATTTATTACAGGAATGTCTAGGGGGTGCTTCGGCATCTCTCGTGGGCCGATCCCTGGGACAACAGCAATGTATCCAGTGCTGTGCAGTGGACCATTGCAACCAAAAGATATGCTCAGTCGGATCTCAGGGTAAACGTTTACTTTTGGTGTTACAGTGTCGCGATCTACTTCACAATATAACTATACTTTATTTACACTTCGGTTGAGTTATGTATAATAGAATTCATCGTGATTGTTTTCGTTGAGGTATTTGTCAGTAAATAATATTATATTTCCTTACACAAAAGATGTTTCATTTAGGATTTGAAGACGTAATGCCTGATTTATCAATTTTGTTGAACGTTTTCCGCTCACTTACTTATTCTACAATGTTAAAGTATTATCGCAAACGCTCATTTTTCTTTTTCAACGTGCAATTATGTCACTTTTCCAGTTATACCACGGCGTTTGCTGAGTAAGTTACCAGTACTACTGGTCCATTTATTCTGACCTCAGCGAGTCAGTCGTTATGTTAACTCTACAATCCTTAACGCCAATGAGGGAGAGCCATTTATATCATTTTCAAAGTATTTGGTATGACCCGGCCGGTCGTACAAGCATCCTCCAGCAACCGAGGCGGGAAAACGTGCATTTAACATACCAGATACTCCAATCACCAAACTCGTCTCTCTCCGTCGTTATAACTAGACTTGAACAAGTCCGTATTTTATTTTTACCTCTTCCCGATTTCTTATTTATTTTATTTCAGTCATAAATGAAGTGGGGGCATGTGCGGACGACCCGAACTATGATTGTCAAAAGATGAGTGCAGTGTTCAACATATGTAGCGATATTCATCATGCCAAACTCGTATGTCGAAAGTGGTGTGGTCTCTGCAACTTAGGTAATACCTTTGACCGGTAAGAATGTTGTGTGGAGGACTGGTATGCGAATACTAGGAAACACATCGCTAAGTGAACTTGACGGCGTTATATAACTATTGAAACCCGTGACATAGCTCAAATCAATCTATCAATAAGTCAAATATCCTGGTTTTAAAGTTTGGAATCGTTGTCCAAAAACCTTATTTAATATCGTTGAACTTCATGTGAATGTATATGAATTCAATATTAGGGCATACCTTTGATATGTAACTTAAACTTCAACCAATTTTCTGAAAGAGTTATTAATTATTAAAAACAAGTATCAAGAAATCGGTTCTCTGTTGGACTTGACATCCTTGTATTAATTTAACCTATGTATATAAAGAAATATAACTTATTTTATCTTTTA
Organism: Serripes groenlandicus; assembly: GCA_031761405.1. Lineage (NCBI taxonomy): Eukaryota > Metazoa > Mollusca > Bivalvia > Cardiida > Cardiidae > Serripes > Serripes groenlandicus. The sequence goes on from JASEVX010000014.1 coordinate 45,368,555, forward strand.
CAGTGGATGGCGCTTGGGGCCTGTGGTCTCCATGGACTGATTGTGATGTCACGTGCGGTACAGGTAAATTGACGAGATCACGCACGTGCACGGACCCGGCACCTGCTCATGGGGGATTGTCATGTACTGGCAACAATACGGACATAAAACCATGTACATTAAGTGCATGTCCAAGTAAGTTATGTTTTGTTTGTATACAGATATCTTAGTTTTAACTGCGTACAGTATTATACATTCGTCGTAACTTTCATTGTTAGGTAAACAAATATATATTCTTAAGTTACATTTAAATCATAAACAATAAAATAATGTTGCAAACCAAATAAAAAAAGAAAGAAAATCATGGCAAGTAATATTTTAGATTGTACAAAGAGATCATTAACCGCCATACGCTAGTTATTATCAGTGTTATATACTTTGTGTAGCTACTTTGGCGAACATTGCAGCCGCCGTGTCGGGCGGGTTCGAAAATCCCTTTGCGACAGAGAATATCCTTTGTTTTTTTAGAATTCCTGAGAAATCTCATGTTTGAACAACCGATTTACAATTTGAAAGAAGCTCTTTTCTCATTTGTTTTATATTCATTGTTCATTTCAGTTAACGGTGGGTGGGCTAGCTGGCAGACATGGAGTTCCTGTTCAAACACGTGTAGTATTGGTACCCAGTCACGACGTAGGTCATGTGATAATCCGATCCCACAGCTTGCCGGGAACCACTGTTTTGGCGATAACGTTGACTTCCGGTCGTGTTTTATGAAGAGCTGTGTCGGTAATTTAGTTATTTCTAGTACGCTTATAACAGACCGCTTCGGTGGTGTAGAAGTAAGAGCGATGATATCAGGATAAGTCTACAAGCAGTGCTTGTAATTTACCCATGAAACGTCGTGATATGACTGAAATACTGTTGGAAAACGACGTAAAACACCAAAGAAAGAAACACAAAAAAATGTTTATAGCAATAATAGAAACTACCTTGCATGTGCATGTATTCAGTTGATGTTTTTATTTCGTTTCCTTCCTGTGTAAAAAAAATATAGTATGTTCACTTTCACAAATGTTACATAACGATCAGGTGAATACGAGTATTGATAAAAAGTACACGCCTTCATATTATTAAAGAAATACATATGAGCGATGCTACAGTAAAGACAACTTAACGTAAGAATTACACATGTTGGAAAAGACCTGCCTGCGTTTTTGTGCACAGGATCTAAATAAAAACTGTTTAACATAAGTTTCTTGAAACATTGTACGACTAATCAGCGGACAGTGCAATGGATGCCCTTGCTGATCTGGCACTACATTAGTTGAGACTATGATTTTATCCGAAAGTAGGTCAGATGTGTAAAGTACAACCTCGACTGGAATTATGCCTGTAGTCCACTAATTTATTATTTATTATTGGTCAATTTATCCTGACACTAGCGAATCAGACGTTATGCTTACCACACAACTCTGAGCGCAAAGTAGAGAAAACATTAGTACCATTTTTGAAATATTTGCTATGACCAGGATGGGGATCGAAAGCGACCTTCCGCACCCGTGGCGGACCCTCTAACATAACCTCATAGAAGAGGTCAAACAATGTTTAGAACCACAGTTATTAAGGGACTTCTTGGTCTTTAAGTTTACAAAGCAGCGATTCCATATGTCGATTGTGTTTCTATTTATAGACGGAGGTTGGTCATCCTGGTCTCTGTGGTCCACGTGTGTGCATGGTCTGAATACGAGAACCCGAGCCTGTAATAATCCACAGCCCTCACAGTTTGGAAATGTCTGTGTTGGTGATTACACGGATCATATAGCATGTGAGTATGAGTTATTATCTGAATGGATTGATTGATTGCGTGGTGTTTTACGTCGCTTTCAATAAGTGTTCAGTTATATCATGGCGATTATTGGTTGGGTAGCCAGTACACGTGTTCACGTGGTCTGAATACGAGAACCCGATCCTGCAATAATCAACAACCCTCACTGTTTGGAAGGGACAGTGTTGGCGATTACAAGGAAAATATATTATGTGACACCAGTGAGTCAGTCTTAATACTAATTTCACAATCCTGAGCGCCAAGTAAACCAGCATAACTACAATTCTAAAGTACTGGTATTACCCGATCGGGGATTGAACCCGCGACATCGCGCACCCGAGGCTGACACTCTACCACTTCACCACTGAGGCGGTACAAATAGACCGTTAATGAATAAATGAAAGATTAAACAACAAAAGCGTCGTATGGCCCTTCATCGGTCCCCTAACTTGAGTACTTTGGCCAAGTAAAATGTCTGCCAAATTATCTCGAAATCAAATAGGCACAGGCAGCCATGTTTTCGACAAATCAATAGGATTGAGACTATTTTGTAAAGGGTCCCATTAGAATATTCTGTTAAATTATCTTGAAATGAGAGGTTTAAGGGAGAAGAAATTTAAAGATTTGTCTTCATACTCCATTTCAAATACAACATTTCGTTCATGTCTTTTAACCAGTCAATAATGTGTAGAAAATTTATGAACAATGTCTGCCATATTCCCTTTATTCAAACCAGCTTTTTTAGAGGAGAATAAAGTTTAAAGTTTAATCTTTTTTCTGAAGCCGACTGATAGCCATTGTTAAAGCCAATCCATACGGTTTAAACATTTTCTGTAGAAGGTCACCTAACGAACATTTCTGCCAAAAGATCTTGACACCAGACAAAGAAAACAATTTCAGAGGAAAATAATTATAAGATTATGTCATTTATCCACGCTATGATGCCACAGTTACCCGACTTATAAAATAGAATTTGAAGTATTTGAATTACTTATGGAGTACCACTAAAGGAAATTTCCTACGACGTATGGTTGAACCAGACAAATACAGAGGAACAGAATTTAAACGTTATACCAATTTACCCACTGATGTCACAGTTAGGTTAAAAGAATCGATTAACCTGATACATTTTGAAAGGGAACCATCTAAGTAAATTCCTACCACATTTGGTTTAACTTGTTCTTGAACGGAGTATCTTACAGAAAATATATAGAAGAGCCTATCACTGTTATGTTACCTTTTTAACGATATTTTACTTGCATTATCTATTTTCAGGTAGACACACTGTTGCCTTTACAGTGACGGGTCCAAATAGAACCCTTATAGACGGACCACCATTCTTCGGACGCATCGTAACCAATGTGGGCGGTGGATACGATCCGAACACGGCCAAGTTTACGTGTCCTGTATCGGGACTTTATTACTTTGCTTTTAATGTCGTATCAAATGGGAATTATGCGGTATACTGTTATATACAGAAAAACAGAGCTAACCTTGTGCAAGCTATAACTTCAGGTGACAATACACACGGCACAGCTACGACAAGTACATATGCACAACTGACTGTCGGGGATGTCGTCAATCTTGGGGGTTGTGGGAACTGGGAACACGTATATACAACCCAAAGCGTTTCGTTTAGTGGAGCTCTTAAGGAAGGGTAACCACTTCCCCACATTCAACACATCTGAAGCAGACAACATTGAAAACATAAAGACCAGAATAGAGAAAATCTCCGATAACTATGAAAATTGCATTGTTGAAAAGAGTTGAAAACATTGTGAAAAAAGGAAGACTAGCATATGATGAACAATTGTCTCGTTTTACAATGTTTTCAAATGTCGTCTGCTGCCGATGCGTCAAAAAGCGTCTGCAATTGGGAAGGGGTTAACTGTTTAATTTAAATAAAGTGGGGTTAATAAAGAATATATAGTGACGACAAAGTGCAGTGGTCTTGGTGTATGTGATAATTCGAATATATAGTTTAACTCGAACATGTATGTGATATTTCGAATATATCGTTTAACTCAAACATGTATGTGATAATTCGAATATATCGTTTAACTCGAACATGTATGTGATAATTCGAATATATCGTTTAACTCGAACATGTATGTGATAATTCGAATATATCGTTTAACTCGAACATGTATGTGATCATTCGAAAATATCGTTTAACTCGAACATGTATGTGATAATTCAAATATATCGTTTAACTGGAACATTTATGTGATAATTCGAATATATCGTTTAATTCGAACATGTATGTGATAATTCGAATATATCGTTTAACTCGAACATGTATGTGATAATTCGAATATACCGAACTCGAACCAATTCCTGGAACGGATCTGTCTTTTGTATTAAGCTTAGCAGTCGTTCTAACTGCTGCTGTGCTGTTTTCTTTAAATGAAATTTTCACTGGCTTGCATTTCATGATTAACATTAAAGAATAAATTAATTGCGAACTTTTTATATTTTGTAAGTGTTTTATAGTGTTTTATTCTACTTTAAACAATCGTTCAGTTATCTCATGACGAAATGGGTTTTATAGTATTTTATTTTGCTTTAAACAATCGTTCAGTTATCTCATGACGTAATGGGTTTTATAGTGTTTTATTTTGCTTTAAACAATCGTTCAGTTATCTCATGACGAAATGGGTTTTATAGTATTTTATTTTGCTTTAAACAATCGTTCAGTTATCTCATGACGAAATGGGTTTTATAGTATTTTATTTTGCTTTAAACAATCGTTCAGTTATCTCATGACGAAATGGATTTTATAGTATTTTATTTTGCTTTAAACAATCGTTCAGTTATCTCATGACGAAATGGGTTTTATAGTATTTTATTTGGCTTTAAACAATCGTTCAGTTATCTCATGACGAAATGGGTTTTATAGTATTTTATTTTGCTTTAAACAATCGTTCAGATATCTCATGACGTAATGGGTTTTATAGTGTTTTATTCTGCTTTAAACAATCGTTCAGTTATCTCATGACGTAATGGGTTTTATAGTGTTTTATTCTGCTTTAAACAATCGTTCAGTTATCTCATGACGTAATGGGTTTTATAGTGTTTTATACTGCTTTAAACAATCGTTCAGTTATCTCATGACGTAATGGGTTTTATAGTGTTTTATTCTGCTTCAAACAATCGTTCAGTTATCTCATGACGACATGTGTTTTATAGTGTTTTATTCTGCTTTAAACAATCGTTCAGTTATCTCATGACGTAATGGGTTTTATAGTGTTTTATTCTGCTTTAAACAATCGTTCAGTTATCTCATGACGAAATGGGTTTTATAGTGTTTTATTCTGCTTTTAAACGATCGTTCAGTTATCTCATGACGTAATGGGTTTTATAGTGTTTTATTCTGCTTTAAACAATCATTCAGTTATCTCATGACGAAATGGGTTTTATAGTGTTTTATTCTGCTTTAAACAATCGTTCAGTTATCTCATGACGAAATGGGTTTTATAGTGTTTTATTCTGCTTTAAACAATCATTCAGTTATCTCATGACGAAATGGGTTTTACTCTGTTCAGAGGCTGAACGAGGAACTTCTTTTCCCGACTCTCTATTATTAAAACCGTTCCACTGGAAAATGGGTCTTAATCCTATACCACACGCGGACGACGTTTTAATACAGCGTGACAAAAGGCGAACTTGTTCATCATGATCAATGTCTTCTTTTAACACAGCGTTTCAATTAATTGTACATGTATATGAAATAATATTACAGTAATTATATTTATAGAAATTGTCCACATGTTTGCCCTTATGCAAAGGACTAGATAACCAATAGGGGAGTAAACTGGTCATTTTCCAACAATATCTCTCTTATGACTCAACCACACCCTTTGCTGTGGGTACTCAATAGAATCGTATTAGTGATACATTTATTTGGAGTACCAACAACAAAGGGTTTGAGTGCAAAATATTGATTTTGGAATGGGAAATATATCTTATCAAGAGCCCTTCCTTATGTTTTCAAAATCGTCTGCTGCATATTTGTTGAATGTGGGAAAGGGTTTTTCATGTTGCTCGTGCGTTCGCGGTATCTCGAGTGAGCCTATATATGTACGAGGTTGAGTCAAACACTTTCCGTACTGACCATTTATCACAAAAATATTGACGTCCTATCGGCATGACGTCAATTGGCGACGTGAAACTACAGGCAGTGATACAGTTTTGTGAAGCGCTGGGGAAAACGCCTACGCAGACGTTTAATATGATGAAAGAGTTCGGCAAGAATTGCAGCAGATCTCTGGTGTTTAAATGGCACGGACGATTTAAGGATGGGCGTCAGTCTATCGCAGACGATGAAAGTTGTGGTTTCACGTCGCCACTTGACGTCATGATTTTATTAAGTCTCTTTTTAGATACGACGTTGTTGTTTTTACGATATTTCTGAACATGCAATTGTTACAAACATTAAAATAACAGGATATGACGTCGTGACGTTGCATTAACGGCAGACAAAATAAACTTCTATAGTGAGCAAGGAAACCCCATTTTTACAGATTAAGCAAAATAAGTGGGAAAGGGTTAGTATGTGTTCACTGGTCTTCGAACCTCTGTCATCTATTCAGATCCGTCATGATGAATAGGGTTTCTTTATCAATTTCCTACATGGAACATATACTGACGTTTCTGGTTTGCAAATAATAGGGACTCTTCTTTAACCCTTTCCCAAATACAACACATCTGAAACAGACGACTTTGAAAACATTTTAGCAAACATATAGAAACTGTCTTTGAATGAAAGTATAATTCTTGAATAAAGTTGCAAACATTTTGGTCATTACATGTATGAGCAATTTCCCATTTTGTGGGAAAGGGTTGAATATAGTGAATACAAATGTATTGCACTAAAATGGAATGTGTCCGTTTTGTTAAATTTTGGTATTAATGACTGCCCTCCTTGGCGCTCAGGGTTGCGGGGCTAGCATTTCGACTGACTGGCTGGTGTCATGATAACTGGACCAGTAGTACTGGTAACTTACACAGCAAACGCCGTGATATAACTTACTAAAATAATGTTTCCAAGCGGCGTTAAAAACCAAACAATCAATCAATCAAATGTTATAAATTTACCGCAACACATCGACTCCCTTTAGCGTGTCGTGGTAACAGTGAATGTTATGAATTGACAATGGGATTAGACTGAAGTTTTAAGACGATGTCCGGACTTAACAATCATTCTTCACATTTGTTAATTGACAATCGCAACGACTCGCTTATTCACCATGATAAAAAGTTCACTTCACTTCACTTTCGACGCCTAGTTAGTTCACTGTCGGAATTAGATAACATTGATGTGGTTTTTCTTTTTTAATGACAATCGACATCCGCATAGCATTTCGAGAGAGAGTCCAGACGGACACGTTTCGCATCCAGTAGATTGTCTGTTTCAAGAATCATTACTCTATACATTTATCCCCCTGAGACGGAATGTGTCGACCCGGATTAGCCTGCGCGTACTGCGCAGGTTGATCTGGGCCGATACATTACGCAGAGTCAATAATGTTGATTATATTGTGTAAACCATCACATGTGTATACATTTGTTTACAGGTGTCAAGTAGTACTCGTATGCGAGCAGTGACCACTCAAGCGAACCCGAGTGGTATGCGTCTGGAAATATCGCACCAGGCGACACCGGTACCATTCCCCAGTCGCAGCGGTTATGTTGGAGTGCCCCCTTTTGCAATGCACTTTTCCTAGCCTAGTTCTGGTTTGTTAGCCCAGGGATCATGAATACGTGAAATGGCACCGTGATATAACTGAAATAATGTTGAAAAAGACGTACAATCCCAATAAAACAAATCTCCTAGTATGCAGAGGCTCGTCTGTGTATTCACTGTTCGTATTGTAAACGCTGTCGAGTCCCGGTAGCTCGGTATGATTCCTGAAACAGAAAATGCACAGGAGGCGAAAAGTGTCCGTCCGGGTTAGTCTGTGCGACATGCTTAGGCTAATCCGGGTCGATACTTTAAGCAGAGTCCACACTGTTTGTTATTCTCGTTTTTCGGCTCATATGTTGAAATCAGCCCGTTGCTTGGAAGGACTTCTGTGACCGACTATCAAAGGTGAGAGGTAGCAATGAAACGCATGGTTAAATGAACTGCAGCCATTAGTTATATGATGGCGTTTATCCCCAAATCAATCAATTCAATGCGTGTACGCTGTTTACCCAATTTAAGTGCCACGGCTTTTAATGTTTATCAGAATCAATGATAAGTTAATCCACCTAAAAAAGCCAGCTAATCAAAGATGATAGACATCTGACGTGACTTATCAACGTTTGATACAAATGTGGTATCTTCTCTTCTCTTCTAATTCAATTTAACATGGTATTATATATAAAGATGCAGAGGCCGCTTGCCTTTCGTTTTGGTAAGCACCTAAAACTCTTAACTAGTATGGATTATTGTGCTATATATAAATTGATTTATACTTACTTATTTGCACATTTAAGGTACACATTTTTAAGTTTAATTTCGATAAAAATCTGCAACCCTATCTCCATGTCATGCATTACCTAGATAAATATGAATTAGCTTTTTCTATCGTCGCGTTTCTCCACTACGTTTTCTTATTGTTTTGTGGTCATTTCGTTAAATATCTACCATTAACCAGGAAGCAGATGTAAATGACAAACAAATGTAACTAGTTATGTATTTGTAAGAGTGTATGTACAGGATGGACATTTTGTCTTTTGTGAATAAAATCTTGACAGTGTCATACGTATATGAGCAGTCCCGCGAGATAACCAACATTATGGCCGCTGTGTAATGCATCGACCCAGATCAGCCTGAGCGGTTTTCTCGCGGGATGGCTCATATAGTCTATGAACATTCGGCCGTCTCCGAGTTCTAATGGTATAAGTTTAAACATATTTGAGCCGTTCCACGAGAACACCAACAGTGTGGACTCTGCGTAAAGTATCGAAACAGATCAGCCTAAGCATGCCATGCAGGCTAACCTGGACAGACTCTTTTCGCCTCCTGCGTATTTTCTGTTTCTGTTTCAAGAATAATTTCTGTATACCTCTATCCCCCTGAGACGGAATGTATCGACCTGGATTAGCCCGCGCGGACTGAGTCCATACTATTGATTTTCTCGTGGAACGGCTTATTTATTTTACATCGATTGCGAAACAATCTTTCAGCTTGTATTAATCATTCTCGATGTCTGCTTCCTATCGTCTTAACCAATACTCGCGCCGTTAGTGTGGAAATATCCATAAGTCAGAACCCGATCATCACGGGATTCGAAACATTTGGAACGTGAGGCCGAAGCTTTACCACTGCACCACTGACTTCCACAGCCTGAAGCCAAGGGTTCATACTACGTTTGAAATATGTTTAGTTAAGTACAGTCAAACCTGTGCTAAGACCAGCTTTGTATATCAAGTCCCTGTTTGTCGCAAGGATATGGTGGGCAAGGCACATTTCCTAGCTTAGTACTGGTTTGTTTACTAAGGGATTAGTGAATAAGTGAACTGTCGCCATGATAATCCCTGAAATAATGTTGAAAATGGCGTAAAACCCCAACCAAATAAAATCTTCCTTACATAGAGACGTTTTCTGATGACGTTATTTGAAACTATGCTGGCATAACAATGTTCAACTTTATTCAACACAGTTTCATTAAGCGAGTCCCGGTAGCTCAGTCGGTAACGACGCAGGCTGTCAATCCAAGGGTTGTGAGTTCGAATCCCGGCTCGGCCAACTTTCTTTCCGACGTTTGACAAAAGTCATTACGACATGCGTCATTCGTTTTTCACCAATGGGCTAAGTCTATGTGGAAAAGCAGCCAGTTGCTTGTGCAGATTGTTCTGTGGAGTACTGGTGTGAGAAAACCAGGAAACACATGAGTAGGTAAACTGGCCGCCGTGATATGACTGAGAAATTGTTATAAACGGCGTTAAACCCAATTCAATCAATCAATCAATCAATGTTTTAGCTATACAGAATTCCAACACGTTTTACTAGACTAAAGTCGTCCGCTGCAGATGTGTGTTATGAGGGAAAGGGTTAAACAACGTTATTATCAGCGGTCAGAGTTGTACTCCTACAACCAACCTAAACAAAACCTGTATTGTGTTTCCCCGATCTTATTCGCTTACAAAACCACGGATATGATATTATAATAATATTATACACTGGAAGGTGCAATCATTGTAAAGTTGATATATATGCAGTATTAGGATGCTATATAGAATGATATTTATTTACAAACTTGTAGTAAGCAATAATCTGAATATGGTTCTTAACCCTTCCCCACATACGACATATCTACATCAGACAGCTTTGAAAACATCTAAAACAAAAATGTGAAAAATCACCAGAAATAAAAGTATCGTTATTGGAAAGAGTTGAACCATTTTGATAAAATGAGAAATAACTCATTAAGAACAATTACTCATTTTGCAACATTGTTTTCAAGACCCTTCCGATGCAAATAAGTCAAATACTTCAAATACGTCAAATACGTCAAATACGTGATAAATACGTAAAAAATAGTGCAGAGAGCAGAAAGCAGAATTGCTTTACCTTAATTCATTTGATTTCGATCATCGCAATTATTGAGCCTTTTCACGAAAAAACTAACCGTCTGGACTCTTCGTAAAGTATCGACCCGGATCAGCCTTAGCATGCCGCGCAGGCTAATCCGGGCAGACACTTTTCGCCTCCTGTGGATTTTCTGTTTCAGGAATCCTTACTCTAAGCCTCTATCCCCCTGATACGGAGAGTGTCGGTCCGGATCAGCCTGCGCGGACTGCGCAGGTTCATCTGCATCGATACATTACGCATAGTGTTTGTTTTCTCGTGGAACGGCTCAATTATATTCAAATAGTCCGACTCACCTGACGCTTCGAGGTCACGCCAAGTCACTTCTTTGTTTCTGTAGACAATGCAACGTTTAGTCACCCCAGTGACTTCTTGTTCTGTCATATTAAAAGGGTCCCAGATGTAATCCTGCTTGCGTGTGCGCGAAGTCTCATGTGAGCCTGTCTATACACACAATCTGATCAGATCCTTCCCTTCACTGCCCGTCTACATGTTTAGTTACTCCAAGATTGATCGTTTGACAAACTTCTAGAATGTTAACCTCACTTGGTGTTTCCTCACCTCAATTTGGCCTTCCCATAATCCCGTTACGCAGATTCAGTGAGACCCGAAAACGCAGGATGTTGATCATAAGATATGAAGTGAAACCTGTGCTAAAGACCATCTTTGAATAGCAATTCCCTGTCTATAGCGACCTTACTTTTAGTTTCCCAAATAGTAATTGTCTTTATAAATGACCCTGCAATTAAAGACCACATGTGAACAATGACAAGATTTTTCACATCTAATGGATGGTCTTTAGATACAGGTTTGACTTTTTATACCCATCGTCTCCGCGGTGGAGTGATTAGACCGTCCACATCGGGAGCGAGAGAACAGTGGTCGGTCCTCGGTCGAGTCATCCCAAAGAAATTGTTGTGAGAAAGTCGAGAGAAACAGACATGATGAGATAGAGGAAAAAATAAATTATAGGTTGACAAGTTGACTCGAACATGCGTTAACCCTTTTACACATACAACAAATCCGCAGCAAACGACTTTAAAAACATGGTGACAAAAACCTGAAAATTCTCCATAAAAGATCGCTTGATTGCTAAATAAAGCTGAACACATTGTGGCCAAAGGAGAAATTGCTCATATTGAGCAATTTGACCTTTGTCCATAATTTCTTTTCAAAGGTCGTCTGCTGCTATCGTGTCAAAATGCGTCTGCAGGTGGGAAAGGGTTAACTCAAATGTATCGTTTAATTAGAACCTTTTCCTGGAATAAACCTGTCTTTTTGTTGCCTTTCAAGGTAAATGATGAGGTAAGAAAATAAACAATATTGTACAGTTGATTAATGATAACCGTCGAACACACGTTTTCTCGAATATACGAGTTCCTGGAATATACCCCTACTTTGGTTGCCTTTCAAAGTAAATTCTGAGCTATAAAAATAAACACTCGGGTACTTAGTAGACAGTGGAGTACCAGGTCTACTTCGGTTAGAAAATAAAATGATGTTGAACTAATTATAAATCGAACGTTTACTGGAGTATACCATTTTTTAGAATAAACCCGTCGTTTGGTTGCCTTTCAAAGTAGATTTTGAGATATGACAAGGGGAACCAACACTCGGGTACTTAGTGGACAGTGGAGTACCAGGTCTACTTCGGGTATAAAATAAAATGATTTTGAACTAATTATAACTCGAACACACGTTTACTCGAGCATACCATTTCCTGGAATAAACCCGTCGTTTGGTTGCCTTTCAAAGTAAATTCTTTGTTATGAAAAGGGGTACTTAGTGGACAGCGGAGTACCAGGTCTGCTTCGGAACATTAACAATAGTGTACAGTGGACTAAATAAACACGAGCACACGTTTACTCGAATATTCTATTTTCTGAAATAAACCCAGCTTTTTGTTAATCTTTAAAGTGAATTCTTAGATATGATAAGGGGAACCAACACTCGGGTACTTAGTGGAAAGAGGAGTACCAGGTGTGCCTCGGAACATAAACAATATTTTACAGTGGACTTTTTATAACTCGAACACAAGGTTACTCGAATATACCATTTTCTGGAATAAACCCGTCTTTTTGTTCCATCTTAAAGTAAATTCTGAGGACGAGGGGAACCAACTTACTCGAACACACGTTTACTCGAATACATTTTTTAACTCAAACCATGTCTGGAAATCGGCATGTCACGTCTGTGTGACAGCAGTTCTGAGCTGTTTTCTTGATACAAGTTGATCACTGGCTTATAACAAATATTTATGCATGCATGAATTATGAATGATTGATTGTTTGGTATTTCATTCTAATTTCAGCGATGTTTCAATTATTTCACGGCGTTTCCTGGGTAAGTCACCAGTACTATTCGTCCATTTACCCTGGCACTAGCCAGTCAGTCGTTATGCTAATCCCGCAAAACTAAGCCATACATTTAGCGGTAAAGCGAGACTACTGTGAGCGCGGGATTTGTATGCCTGTGTGCGGCTTGTCATCATTAATTCCATCAAATGGAGCCGAGTCTCGATAGCTCAGTCGGTAGCGAGGCGGGCTGTCAATTCAGGGGTTGTGAGCATGATGCCCTGCATGACCAACTTTTGTTCCTACGTTTGACAAAAGTCAATGCGACAAGCAACATTCGTCTTACACCAACAGGCTAAATAGTCTTTTGGAAGTATTCCTGTTGCTTAGAAAGACTGTGTGTGTGGCATACTAGTGTTAGAATCGAAGAAACACATTGGTAACCTTGGAAACCCGTGATTTGGCTGAAACATAGTTGATAACAGCGTTAAACTCTAATCATTCAACTCTTTCAGCGCCGAATTGTTTAAAGAAGACTCTTCCATGTTCAAAATCGGGCGTCTCAATTTCTCATGTAATACATGTTTGGACTATTTTGATAACTAAAAGGCAAACAATGCTGATTTCAGGTGAGACAGCTCGTTACGAGCTGACTCACCTGAATCAGTATTGTTTGCAAAAACCTCAATATTGCCTTTGGTGCTGAAAGAGTTAATCAATTAAACACACATACAGACTTACGTGTATTTTACCATCTTATTGAAAACCATATAAATTCGTGACATATAATAAAACCGGTTATGAGCATTACATTGTGCACTTTCAATGAGTTTCCCCGCACGCATGCAGTAAGCAATGATATGATATGTTAACCCTTTCCCACATACGGCATATCTGCAGCAGATCCAATCTGTCAATAACGTTGTGTCAGGTTGTGTTAATGATAATAGCGCAAATGATACGTGTTGATATGTTGCCGACATGTTATCTAATACATTTAAAGATTATCTTAGGAATGGGGAACTGGTATTGTTCCATAATTCCTTTTGATAGCTATCAAACAATCAGTAACAATGGATACAGTCGCAAATAATCATGTATCGTGTCTCAATCATGGGATCTTTTATCGGCATTCTTCTCTTTTGTAAAAATAACCACACAAAAATAAATGTTACAATTTGTGCCGTCATGTAGTAATGCTACGTTCCCACTGTCGTGCGATCTGTTAAGAACGCCACGATTGGCCATTCGTAGCAGATCTTGGAATTTCTCTGAAATCTCAGGTTTGGATACGAGGTGATACGAGTTGATACGAGTTGATACGTTCTGATACGATTTGTTGCGCTCAGATGCGATCTGTTCACGATTAGTCAATTTCAGGCGTCACGATCTGTCACGGTCTGATCTTCCGTTCAGTTACGATCACATACGTTCCGATAGGATTGTTTCGATTGTGTCCACGATTGGGTCTCGGACTGACACGATCACCACGATCGGGTTCCCCGAATTGGGATGATCTGGTACGTGCAGATACGTTCCGATACGTTCACCAAGAACCGATGCGCTCCGTTACGTTAGGATACGATCGTAGCCGCGATGTCTTTCACGATTATGATCAAGGGTGATCACAATTTGAGCTACGACTGGACCCCGACAGGTATGTATAGAGCCCGACTGACCATGGGCTTCATTGTTTTATGAACTTTTACAGAGTAAACACTACAACCCTCAACCATTAATGATGGCAGAAGTTCAGGATGATGACAGCGTGGCATTTGCAGTATTACTGTATACTTACATTATCGCCAGAGAGGAAGAAGACGAGCAGCAGACAGACCAGCTACAATCTCAACCACAAAGGGCCAGGAGAGCTGCAGTCAGGCAGTTATGGGTGCGACCATGGCTCATAGAGGAGAGGAGACAACACCTTGGTCAGTTCTCCAGCCTCCTAGACACCCATTTGAGAGTGGAGGATCCAGTAGCGTTCCAAAAACTACACAAGGTTAACACCACAGATCTTCGATGAAGTATTGCAGAAGGTAACCCCAGCAATCAAGGGGGAAGTCACCAGTTTCAGGCAACCCCTCCCGCCTGGACTGAAACTGGCAGTGACACTAATGCACCTTGCAACTGGAGACAACTATCGGTCCCTTGCGTATGCCTTTAGGTGTGGAGTATCCAGTATCTTAAAGATGGTTCCAGAAGTGTGCAAGGCAATTGTGCAAGCGTACAAAGATGAGGTGTTCAGCCTACCTTTGACCCCTGAAGCATGGAGATCTGTAGCTAACCAGTTTTAGCAAAGATGGAACATCCCCCACGCCATTGGGGCATTGGATGGCAAACACATTGCTATCAAGAAGCCACCACGCACTGGCAGCTTGTACTACAATTACATAGGCTTCTTTTCGATACCACTCCTGGCCCTGGTGGATGCAGATTACAAGTTTATATGGATCGAGCTTGGTGGAAAAGGACACATGTCAGATGCTCAGATATTTGGCGACTCGGAGCTGTTCAGCGGTCTGGAAGAAGAGTCACTAGGACTCCCCCCACCCTGCCCTCTGACTGCAAGCCCCGATGACCATCAAGACATGCCCTTCTTCATTCTAGGTGATGACGCCTTCGCATTCAGGAACTACCTCATGAAGCCATACGGCAGAAGAACGATGTCCAGGGAGGAGAGGATTTTCAACTACAGACTATCAAGAGGGAGGAGATTGGTGGAAAACGCCTTTGGGATCCTGGCCAATAGATTCAGGTGTTTTCTCAGGCCTCTAGAGCAGAAGCCAAATACTGTGAAGGATACAGTGGAGGCGGCAGTGGTTCTTCACAACCTTCGGAGGCTGAGGCATCCATGCATTGCAGCACAAGAGGCGGACCATGAGAATGAAAACCACAATGTCATCCCAGGGACATGGAGGGACCAAGTGAACTGGCTAGATGTGGATCAACCTCCTGCACATAGTAACTCAGCTACAGCACAGACGAAGCATCAGAGGGAACTCCTGAACGCCTTCTTCAACTCACCACAAGGTGCGGTTGCATGGCAGAACAGGATGGCCGGGCTGCATGACGCGGAAGGTGGAGAGGATGATATTTGACATTTTGAATTTTGTTTCTGAAACAAATCGAAGACCTATTCATACGACAATTCAAAACTTGCCTAAATTGTGGTTAAATTGTATGATAGAGTAGAAAGCTTTGTGACATTTAAAGGAAAATTTGCTTGTTATGAGCAAATTCTCCTTTTGTTACAAAGTTTTTAAATTTCTTTTTTATTGATTTGTTGAAATGAGTATCTTTACCATTCAGTGTACATGTAATATGAAATAAATATAAGTAAGTTAACGACTTTCGTTTTATGTCATTTTTTATTTGTTATTTCTTTTATTTTGTGTTATCATAACATATTCTACAAGGACTCTCTACTGATCGTCCAGGGGGTCTTCCCGTTCCCGTTCCTGGTGCAGGTCTGTGTCATCATCCTTAGCAAGTGGATCAGGGGTGTTGAGCTGCGAGGAGAGGTTGAAACTGCCGGCATCTGGTGTACTGGTTCTCAGCAGGCTGACGAAGGAGGGTCCTGACTGAGGCTTATCGGTTTGTGGGCAGGTCATCTGGGGCGTGTGGAACTGTTGCTGGACGTAGCTGCGGTCCTGACTACCCCATATACTGGGTGGAGGTCCTATAGGGCGAGGTGGCCAGTGGGAGGGTTGAGGCTGCCACGTGGCCTGCTGCTGAAACTCGATGGGGAACTGCTGGTCTTGGCTTGGTGGTGGCTGCGTATGGCTATGATCAGCTGCCCGTTGAGCCCTGTGTAACTCCTGCATGATGTTCGCCTCAGCATCCCTCCTAATCGCTCCAGGCAACTTGGACAGGATCTCATCCACATACTTTCCAAAGTTAGAGCTGCCACACACAGAAGCGCTTCTAGACATGAATTCAACAAGCAGTTCTTCTGAAAGAGAAAAAGTGAGGGATAATTTTTAGTGGGATTAAAATTATTATTATTATTATTTTAAGTCTCAATAAATATAATATTTTCTACCCTCCCGCTACACCAAATAGGGAGCCTTTTCTTTTTTAGAAATGTTATTATATCTTGTAATTATTGCATGGTTGCGGCCTATTTTCGTTGTTTTCGGCAGTTTGGTAAATTTGTGAGATCACGGATTCCTGTGTGCTATCTGCTGTGTATAGTGTTATTATGAGAGATAATACTTACTCAGTTCTGCAGAGGTCATCCTATCCTCACTGCCCCGTCTGGAGCCGACCGACCGTGGCTGGGAGGCTGTCTGTGAGGTTGGTGATGCAGCTACTGGGAGTGTTGCTGTTGGAACCCTGCTTGTGGTAGAGGCAACTACTGAGTTTTGCTCGGTGGAAGGTGTGAGTTCAGTGCCACTGGCACTTGCTGCTGCTGCTGCTGTAAAGGAGGCCACATTTCTGGCATCCACCGTCTCAATGTGAGGAATCAAAAAAGAGAACTTATCCCATACCCACTTCTCTGTGCTGTTCATGTCAGTAATTGCATCTCCTCCTGCCCCACTCTTCTTGGCACGTTTCTTCAGCCGGTCCATCATGGTCCTCATGCTTGAGTACCATATTTTTAGCTGTTCTACAGTACTATTCATCTTGGCAGCCTGTGCAGCCCAGATATTCTCTTTCTGGGTAACATCCTTGAACCCCGAAAGGCGTTTGCTGTACAGGACCTCATTTCGCATGAGGAACTCAATGATTTCCTCCTTTTGCTGTTCACAGAAAGCAGTGACTGTTTTCTTTCTCTTTGCTTTCTCGGAGGGGTAGCTCTCACCTGTCTCCTCTGGCTGGACTGGATCTGGCTCCGGGTGTGGGACAGCCTTGCCCTTTCCCTTTCCCTTCTTGCCTCTGGTACCCTTGGGTGGCATGTCGCAAAGGCTAACAAATTCTTGCACTTGCAGGTTATTACTTAGATGTGCTCTCTTCAAGAGTATATCGCGGAATGAGACGCATTAAATATTCTCCGGTATATAAATATGGGCACGAGAACTCGTAACAGATCGTGAGCGTTTGTGTAAAACGTAACTACTCGTATCTACTCGCATTTACTCGCATCTTCTCGTACCAACTCCTATCTGCTCGTGAGTTATTCGTGTCAGGTCTTGAACAATGGGACCCCACATAGCGTAACAGATCGTGACAGATCGTGGGAGATCGTGGAAGATCGCAACACATCTCAACAGAGCGTGGTTTTTGTCTTGTCTAAGATCGATCCCGATCATCACGATTTGTAAGCACGATTAGATGCGATCCGTCGCGCTTTGTTACGATGCAATACGATCTGATACGATGATCCCGATTGACAATTGATCGTGTTGATCGTAGAACATTTTGAACCGCTCAAAAAGTTTCTACGATTAGCGCGATTGCCACGACTGACCTCAAGATCTGATAAGATCTGATAGGATATCCACGATAAGTCCACGATTGAGACCACGATTTTAATCGTGCCGCTAATAGTGATAGGGGGAACGTAGCATTATAGTTAAATAAGTTACAATTTGTGCCGTCAAGTAGTAAGTTAAATAAGTTACAATTTGTGCCGTCATGTAGTAAGTTAAATAAGTTACAATTTGTGCCGTCAAGTAGTAAGTTAAGTAAGTTACAATTTGTGCCATCAAGTAGTAAGTTAAATAAGTTACAATTTGTGCCATCAAGTAGTAAGTTAAATAAGTTACAATTTGTGCCGTCATGTAGAAAGTTAAATAAGTAACATTGATTGTTTGGTGTTTTACGCCGCTTACAACATTGTTTTAGTTATATCACGGCGGTTCCTGGGTAAGTTAACAGTACTTCTGGTTCTTTTCGTCTAACACCAGCCCGTCAGTCCTAATGCTGTACCCAGACATCCTGAAAGCCATTACTACCATTTTGAAAGTCTTTGGTATGACCCGGATGGGGATCGAACCCGCGAGCTCCCGCACCCTCTCTTTCGACATCGAGTTATCGTGAGTTCATCCTTCATAACAATAATCAAAGTACGCTGGGTATCGGAATGCCAGATTTATCCTATGATTGCGTTAGAAACTAACACCATATTTACAACCCCCAGTAAAGTCGAGTGCGTAATAATACATAATCACATAATCACACTCAATTGGAAACCTCTAGGGCGTAAGAATATATTATCATAATAATCCAACATTTCACAATAATCAAAGAATAGTGGTTATCGGCTTCTGAAACAGGTTTTGTTTGGGTGTAACTCATGCCTGAAGTAGTATGCCTTTGGATTAGCTAATCTGTTCGCTACAAAGCTGCATCAAAGATCAATAGAGCCAGTACATGAGAACATATACATGGTGGTTTTTTCTGAACAGCGTAGGTTCAGATCATCTTGTCCACCTGCTCAGTTTTATCATAATCTACACACGTTGACACAATCTTAAATCACGCTTGTGTAATCAATATGTGAACAATGTATATCTTGATCAGACGGTGCGGATGTTGCACAGTCTGGTCTGGATCTATATTGTTTACGAAGGCCAACTTGTTCCTTTTTCTCTTGCATTGGCTCAATTATAAGGGTTTCAAAGTGATGGAATGATGCTTGGGCTTAGCGTTCTAATCGTCGACTCGGGACCTTTTTGATAAGTATAACTGATCATCCCGCCCATGTGAACAGTGTAGATACAGATCTGCCTGTGCAGCATCCGCACAGTCTGATCAATATAGTTATGAGCCGTTTCGCGAGAAAACCAACATTGTGGATTCTGCGTAAAGGATCAGCCTATATTGTCATACGTCATATCTTCGAGACCATAATGTTGGTTTTCACGTGGAACGGCTTATATACACTGTTCACATATATTACTAACACAACGTTGTTAGAAGAGTCTGTCAACTCTTGTAGATTCTGACAGGACTGAACAGATGGACCTACATTCTACCGGCAAAGTTCGAATTGAAATCATAGGGCAATGTTAGGTCATTCTCGTGCGACAATACCCTGTACTGACAATATCAACCGCTAGATATTGGATTCGGACACATATCTTGAGAGGGTGTTAACTCAACGTGAAGTGGTTTGCAGTTGGATTAGTTCATCTCAGTTCGCAAACCAGGCTACAAGGTGTTCAAAGTGGTGCTTTATGGCTTCAGCTTACCGAGGAATTCCCGATCAGTTGATTCGAAGATGTCACTCCACAACGGACTCTCTTTCGGGTTGTACTCCACAAAGGAATCGGTTCTGGAAGGTATCCCCGAACGCAATCGGTTCTGGATGGTATTCCCGAACGCAATCGGTTATGGATGGTATCCTCGAACGGAATCGGTTCTGGATGGTATTCCCGAACGGAATCGGTTCTGGATGGTATTCCCAAACGCAATCGGTTCTGGATGGTATTCCCGAACACAATCGGTTCTGGATGGTATCCCCGAACGGAATCGGTTTTGGATGGTATTCCCGAACGGAATCGGTTCTGGATGGTATTCCCGAACGAAATCGGTTCTGGATGGTATCGGTTCTGGATGGTATCCCCGAACGCAATCGGTTCTTGGTGGTATCGGTTCTGGATGGTATCCCCGAACGCAATCGATTCTGGATCGTATTCCCGAACACAATCGGTTCTGGATGGTATTCCCGAACGCAATCGGTTCTGGATGGTATTCCCGAACGGACTCGGTTCTTAGTTGTTGTAGCTAAGAATAGTTCAGAGGCGACAAAACGTATGTACCCATGTAAAGAGACTAATCTGGTCCTTGTTCACAGGTGGTCTTTAATTGCAGTGTCGTTTATGCAGAAAATGAGTAATTTGGAAATTGAAAATGTGGTTGCTGCAAACAGGGACTTGTTATACAAAGCTGGTCTTAGCACAGGTTTGACTGTACTTAACTAAGCATATTGAAAACGTCGTATGAACCATTGGTGTTCAGGCTGTGGAAGTCATTGGTGCAGTGGTAAAGCTCCGGTCTCACGTTCCAAAGGTTTCGAATCCCGTGATGAGCGGGTTCTGACTTATGGATATTTCCACACTTACGGAGCGAGTATTGGTTAAGACGACAGGAAGCAGACATCGAGAATGATTAATATAAGCTGAAAGATTGTTTCGCAATCGATGTAAAATAAATAAGTCGTTCCACGAGAAAAACAATATTATGGACTCTGCGTAATATAACGACCCAGATCTGCCTTCGCAGATCCGTTTCGATACTTTACGCAGAGTCCACACTGTTGGTTTACTCGCGGAACAGCTCAAATAAGTTTAAACTTATACCGTTAGAACACGGAGACGGCTGAATGTTCATAGACTATATGAGCTGTCCCGCGAGAAAACCAACATTGTTGACTCTGCGTCAAGTATCGACCCGGATCAGCCTAAACATGCCATGCAGGATAACCAGGACATACACTTTGCGCATCCTGTGGATTTTCTGTTTCAGGAATCATTACTCTATATCTCTATCCCATTAAGACGGAACGTGTTGGTCCCGATCAGTATGCGCGGACTCCTCAGGCTGATCTAGGTCGATACATTACGCAGCGGCCATAATGTTGGTTATCCCGCGGGACGGCTCAATTATATATACGTATGACACTGTCAAGATTTTATTCACAAAAGACAAAATTTCCATCTTGTACACACAATCTTACAAACACACAACTAGTTACAAAATGTCCATCTTGTACATACAATCTTACAAACACACAACTAGTTACAAAATGTCCATCTTGTACAAACAATCTTACAAACACACAACTAGTTACAAAATGTCCATCTTGTACAAACAATCTTACAAACACACAACTAGTTATGTACATATACATTTGTTTGTCATTTACATCTGCTTCCTGGTTAATGGTAGATATTTAACGAAATAAGGAAACGTGGTGGAGAAAAGCGACGATAGAAATAGCTAATTAAAGTTTGTTCTAGGTAATGAATGACATAGAGATAGAGCTGCAGATTTTTACCAAAATAAAACTTAAAAATCTGTACCTTAAGTCTGCAGATAAGTAAGTATAATATCAATGTATGTATAGCACAATAGTCTATATTAGTTAAGCATTGCAGGTGCTTACCAAAACGAAACGCAAGCGACCTCCCTCTTTCTATATAATACCATGTTAAATTGAATTAGAAGAGAAGAGAATATACCAAATTTGTATCAAACGTTGATATCTATCATCTTTGATTAGCTGGCTTTATTGGTGGATTAACTTATCATTGATTCTGATAAACATTAAAAGCCGTGGCACTTAAATTGGGTAGACAGCGTACACGCATTAATTGATTAATTTGGGGATAAACGCCATCATATAACTAATGGTTGCAGTTCATTTAAGCATGCGTTTCATTGCTATCTCTCACCTTTGATAGTCGTTCATAGAAGTCCTTCCTAGCAACGGGCTGCTTTCCACATATGACCCGAATAACGAGAATAACAAACAGTGTGGACTCTGCGTAAAGTATCGACCTTAGCATGCCGCGAAGGCTAACCCGGACAGAAACTTTTCGCCTCCTGCGCATTTTCTGTTTCAGGACTCATACCGAGCTACCGGGACTCGACGGCGTTTACAATACGAAAAGTGAATACACAGACGATATTCTGTATCATACTAGGTAATTTGTTTTATTGGGATTGTACGTCGTTTTAACATTATTTCAGTTATATCACTGCGACAGTTCACTTATTCACGATTCCTGGGTTAACAAACCAGAACTAGGCTAAGAAAAGTGCATTGCAAAAAGGGCACTCCAACATAACCGCTGCGTCGCGACTAGGGAATCGAACCGGTGTCGCCTGGTGCGATATTTCCAGACGCTAACCATTCGAGTTCGCTTGAGTGGTCACTGCTCGCATACGAGTACTACTTGACACTATTGACACGATCCTTGCCTGCATACAAATGTATTCACATATAATGGTTTACACAAGAGAAACAACATTATTGTCACTGCTCGCATACGAGTACTACTTGACACTATTGACACTATCCTTGCCTGTATACAAATGTATTCACATGTGATGGTTTATACAAGAGAACCAAAATTATGGTCACTGCTCGCACACGAGTACTACTTGACACTATTGACACAATCCTTGCCTGCATGCAAATGTATTCACATATCATGGTTTATACAAGAGAACCAACATCATGGTCACTGCTCGCGCACGAGTACTACTTGACACTATTGACACGATCCTTGCCTGTATACAAATGTATTCACATGTGATGGTTTATACAAGAGAACCAAAAGTATGGTCACTGCTCCAACACGAGTACTACTTGACACTATTGACACGATCCTTGCCTGCATACAAATGTATTCACATATAATTGTTTATACAAGAGAACCAACATTATGGTCACTGCTCGCACACGAGTACTACTTGACACTATTGACACGATCCTTGCCTGCATACAAATGTATTCACATATAATTGTTTATACAAGAGAACCGACATCATGGTCACTGCTCGCACACGAGTACTACTTGACACTATTGACACGATCCTTGCCTGCATACAAATGTATTCACATGTGATGGTTTACACAAGAGAACCAACATTATGGACTCTGCGTAATGTATCGAACCAGATCAACCTGCGCAGTACGCGCAGGCTAATACGGGTCCACACATTCCGTCTCAGGGGGATATATGTACATGTATAGAGTAATGATTCCAGAAACAGAAAATCTACTGGAGGCGAAAAGTGTCTATCCGGATTAGTCTGCGCGGCATGCTTAGGCTGATCCGGTTCGATACTTACGCAGAGTCCACAATGTTGGTTTTCTCGCGGGACGGTTTACACAAGAGCCATGTCTAGCGAGTTGATTCAGCTCTGACATCATTTAAAGACATATTGACATACAACACTAGCGGGCTTACACTTCCAGATTTTTGTAAGATGGTGTATTTAGATATGTATTACATAATATGCAGCCAATGAGGACTCTCTCTCTCTCTTAAGATGCTATGCGGATATGTCGATTGTCATTAAAAAGAAAAACCACACCAATGTTCTCTAATTCCGACAGTGAACTAACTAGGCGTCGAAAGGGAAGTGAACTGTTATCATGGTGAATAAGCGAGACGTTACGATTGTCAATTAAAACATGTGAAGAATGATTGTTAAGTCCGGACATCGTCTTAAAGCTCCAGTGTAATCCCATTGTCAATTCATAACGTCACTGATACATCGACACGGTAAAAGGAGTCGATGTTTAACGGTAAATTTAACACAATTGATTGATTGATTGTTTGGTGTTTAACGCCCTTTCAACATTATTTTAGTAAGTTATATCACCGCGTTTCCTGTGTAAGTTACCAATACTACTGGTCCGTTTATCCTGACACCAGCCAGTCAGTCGAAATGCTTGCCCTGCAACACTAGGGGGTAGCCATTACTCCCAACATTTAACAAAACGGACATATTCCATTTTAGTGCAATACAATTAGTTTAACTATATTCAACCCTTTCTGACGCCGAGCTGCAATCTTTCCAATTCTCCGTTTCCCAAAATGTTTTCAACTTGATTCAAGAATTATACTTTCATTTTTGAAGTCCGTATTATTTGCAAACCAGGATATATATCCCTATAATAAAGACTAACCTAATAACTTTCACCTTGCACATTTTTCAGTTCTCAAAATGATTTAACAATAAAAACTAATTTATCAAACAGAATTAGACCGATTCTATTGTTTACTTTCAGTTATATCACGGCGTTTCCTGGGTATATTACCAGTACTATTGGTCGATTTATCCTGACACCAGCGAGTCAGTCAGTTATATCACGGCGTTTCCTGGGTATATTACCAGTACTATTGGTCAATTTATCCTGACACCAGAGAGTCAGTCAGTTATATCACGGCGTTTCCTGGGTATATTACCAGTACTATTGGTCGATTTATCCTGACACCAGCGAGTCAGTCAGTTATATCACGGCGTTTCCTGGGTATATTACCAGTACTATAGGTCAATTTATCCTGACACCAGAGAGTCAGTCAGTTATATCACGGCGTTTCCTGGGTATATTACCAGTAC
Organism: Serripes groenlandicus; assembly: GCA_031761405.1. Classification (NCBI taxonomy): domain Eukaryota; kingdom Metazoa; phylum Mollusca; class Bivalvia; order Cardiida; family Cardiidae; genus Serripes; species Serripes groenlandicus. The sequence continues at coordinate 45,393,261 of JASEVX010000014.1, forward strand.
TATTGGTCAATTTATCCTGACAACAGAGAGTCAGTCAGTTATATCACGGCGTTTCCTGGGTATATTACCAGTACTATTGGTCAATTTATCCTGACACCAGCGAGTCAGTCGTAATGCTAACAACCCTGTGCGCTAAGGAGGGAAAGCTATTTCTACCATTTTTTACAGTCTTTGATATGGCCCGGTCGAAGATCGAACCTGCGATTTCCCGCACCAGATGCGGACGCTCTAACCTCTACACCTGTTTGTTAAATTAAACTTCCGACCTCAAAAGCGCGAAACAGTTACTTTAACCCTTTCTGACGTACAACAAATCTACAGGTGTCGACTTTGAACACGTCTAGGCAATACTATACAAAACTCTATAAATTACAGTATAATTAATGAACATACTTTAAAACATTGTGACAAATTGAGAAATTCATCAGTATGAGCAATTATTTCCTTTTTGTCACGATGTTAACACAAGTCGTCTGCTGTAGAAACGTCAGAATATGTTGCATGTAGGAAATTGATAAAGATACCATATTCATCATGACGGATCTGAATAGATGACAAAGGTTCGAAGACCAGTGAACACATACTAACCCTTTCCCACTTATTTTGCTTAATCTGTAAAAAAGGGGTTTCCTTGCTCACTAGAAGTTTATTGAAAGATGGCCGTTGTAAAAGACACCAACATGAAAATGAAATTCATAATTGAAAGGATTTTAACACATTATATAGTATGCGATAGCGTCATTTCAGGGGAGGTAATGTTGGTTAAAGATAGACCTATTATTTTACTTTAGTACGCCGGGAACCAGACTACATCATTGAATTATATCAGAAGTACCTATTTACTATCAGCGGAGAACCGGACTACACGAGCGTTAGCTCATGCAGCATATAATAGGTCGAATTGAACTTATGTCATTTGAAATTAGGGGAAAACACACAATACCTCTACACATAATCTGTCATTTGAAATGCTCCTACGCAAGACATACATACATATGTCAATCAAACGTCAAGTTGCATGTCAAACTAAAAACCGACCAGCAACATATACGACCAGCCCCGATCGAGGTTAGCCGGTTTCTCGTTCGTATCTGATCAGGGTCTATCCTATTTGCCATGTAACCGTACAAGCACCACTGATTTCAAACCCTCTAAATGTCGGTTTTAGTGAGACGTGGTTATGTGTAAAAAGATATATATTGGGGATTGAAAACATCTGCGTTTCTACGTCGGATTTATCATCTATTGCTATTGAATGTGCGGATGAAACGGATGACGTTGATTTTCTGCAGATGTTTTGAAGAAATACCACCGCTGAACATTCTCTTTCGCAGAGTTTTTGTTCCTTAAACTCATGTTCATTTTGATGGTGAATGTAATGAGTCGATAGTGTTAGAGAATGACTGCTGACTTGACGTCTTACAACAGTACGCGATGAAATGGCGCCACATACTGAACAACAGAGGAAGACAGTATGAACTACTTCATATTTCAATGTGCTATGTAGCATAGTTCATATATGACTAAAAGAATAATTCTAACGAAAATCTAATGCAAGCTTTATAATATTGTTCCTTTACGTTTCACCTATATTGAAATATATAGGCCTACTTTGCACTTTTCATCATGATAAGACGTCAATATCTATGTGATAAATGGTCAGTCCGGGAACTGTTTGACTCGACCTCGTACACATATAGACTCACTCGAGTTACCGCGAACGCACGAGCAACATGAACAACCCTTTCCCACATACAACAAATCTGCAGCAGACGATTTATATAACATAAGGGAGAGCTCTTGATAAGATGTATATTTCCCATTCCAAAATCAATATTTTGCAATCAAACCCTTTGTTGTTGGTACTCAAAATAAATGTCTCACTGAGACGAGTAGTTGGAGTACCCACAGTAAAGGGTTTGGCTGAGTCATAAGAGATATTGTTGGGAAAAGACCAGTTCACTCCCCCTTGGTTATCTATAGCTAGTCCCTTGCTTAAGGGCAAACATGTGGATAATCTCCATAAATATAAGAACTGTATTATATTTAATATACAATTAATTGAAACGCTGTGTTAAAAGAAGACATTGATCATGATGAACAAGTTCGCCTTTTGTCACGCTGTTTTAAAACGTCGTCAGCGTGTGAAAAAGGGTTAAGACCTATTTCCCAGTGGAACGGTTTTAATAATAAAGAGTCGGGAAAAGAAGTTCCTCGTTCAGCCTCTGAACAGAGCAAAACCCATTTCGTCATGAGATAACTGAACGATTGTTTAAAGCAGAATAAAACACTATAAAACCCATTTCGTCATGAGTTACTGAACGATTGTTTAAAGCAGAATAAAACACTATAAAACCCATTTCGTCATGAGATAACTGAACGATTGTTTAAAGCAGAATAAAACACTATGAAACCCATTTCGTCATGAGATAACTGAACGATTGTTTAAAGCAGAATAAAACACTATAAAACCCATTTCGTCATGAGATAACTGAACGACTGTTTAAAGCAGTATAAAACACTATAAAACCTATTTCGTCATAGGATAACTGAACGATTGTTTAAAGCAGAATAAAACACTATAAAACCCATTTCGTCATGAGATAACTGAACGATTGTTTAAAGCAGAATAAAACACTATAAAACCCATTACGTCATGAGATATCTGAACGATTGTTTAAAGCAAAATAAAATACTATAAAACCCATTTCGTCATGAGATAACTGAACGATTGTTTAAAGCAGTATAAAACACTATAAAACCCATTTCGTCATGATATAACTGAACGATTGTTTCAAGCAGAATAAAACACTATAAAACCCATTTCGTCATGAGATAACTGAACGATTGTTTAAAGCAGAATAAAACACTATAAAACCCATTTCGTCATGAGATAACTGAACGATTGTTTAAAGCAGAATAAAACACTATAAAACCCATTTCGTCATGAGATAACTGAACGATTGTTTAAAGCAGAATAAAACACTATAAAACCCATTTCGTCATGAGATAACTGAACGATTGTTTAAAGCAGAATAAAACACTATAAAACCCATTTCGTCATGAGATAACTGAACGACTGTTTAAAGCAGTATAAAACACTATAAAACCTATTTCGTCATGAGATAACTGAACGATTGTTTAAAGCAGTATAAAACACTATAAAACCCATTTCGTCATGAGATAACTGAACGATTGTTTAAAGCAGTATAAAACACTATAACACCCATTTCGTCATGATATAACTGAACGATTGTTTCAAGCAGAATAAAACACTATAAAACCCATTTCGTCATGAGATAACTGAACGATTGTTTAAAGCAGAATAAAACACTATAAAACACATTTCGTCATGAAATAGATAACTGAACGATTGTTTAAAGCAGAATAAAATACTATAAAACCCATTTCGTCATGAGATAACTGAACGATTGTTTAAAGCAGTATAAAACACTATAAAACCCATTACGTCATGAGATAGATAACTGAACGATTGTTTAAAGCAGAATAAAACACTATAAAACCTATTTCGTCATGAGATAACTGAACGATTGTTTAAAGCAGTATAAAACACTATAAAACACTTGCAAAATATAAAAACTATATTTTCAGATTCGCAATTAATTTATTCTTTAATGTTAATCATGAAATGCAAGCCAGTGAAAATTTCATTTAAAGAAAACAGCACAGCAGCAGTTAGAACGATTGTTATGCTTAATACAAAAGACAGATCCGTTCCAGGAATTGGTTCGAGTTACACGATATATTCGAATTATCACAAGTCATACTTGTTCGAGTTACACCAACACCACTGTATGTGATTGCAGTAGCTTTGTCGTCACTATATTTTCTTTATTAACCCCACTTTATTTAAATTAAACAGTTAACCCTTTCCCAATTGCGGACGTTTTTTGACGCATCGGCAGCAGACGACATTTGAAAACATTGTAAAACGAGACACTTGTTCATCATATGCAAGTTATCCTTTTTGTCACAATGTTTTGAACTCTTTTCAATAATGAAATTGTCATTGATTTCGTAGATTTTCTGCTTCAGATGTGTTGTATGTGGGGGAAGTGGTTACCCTTCCTTAAGAGCTCCGCTAAACGAAACAGTATTTGATTTTTATACGTGATCCCAGTAAGCACAACTCCCAAGATTTACGATATCCCCGACAGTCAGGTGTACATAACTACTTGTCAAAGCTGTGTCTTGATAATTGTCAGGTGAATTGTGAGCATACACATACCGTTAGCTCCGTTTTTATATATCCAACAGTGTACCTGATAATTCCCCAAGGAAAGAACATAAAAAATAAACAGACAAAGTCCCGATACAGGACACGTAAACTTGGCCGTGCTCGGATCGTATCCACCGCCCACATTGGTTATGATGTTTGTGAAGATTGGTCGTCCGTCTATAAGGGTATTATTTGGAGAAGTCACGGTAAAGGCAACAGTGTGTCTACCTGAAAATATATAATGCAAGTAAAATATCGTTAAAATTTTTACATAACAGTGATAGGCTCTTCTATATATTTTCTGTAAAGGCTGCATTTCACCAAGGATTGTTTTTTCCAATCGGCCCGATCTGGACCAGATTGTCTCCGATGAATCAATTTCTTTGATCGTCGTCCTGAATCGCCTCCAATCGTCACCATTTTTGACCCGATTGAGTCCCGACCAATGGACCATGGCGGTGGGGACGAATCACGGACGTTCCTCGCGTGATCGACATGTTTCCGAGGCGCAAGTATGCGAAAGTACGCGCAAGTACCCGCAGGTACACGGCAAAGGCACGACCCTCGGTAGAGAGCGGCAGAGGCTATACGAAAGCTCCAGAGGGCGGGCGAGACAAGGGGACCTTCAGGGGACCCTCGGACGACCAAGACGACCACGGGCCGACGTTTTTTGATCTGCTACTGTTTTTCAACATGTTCAAAAACAGAAGCCGATCACTTTTTCGGTACCCGACCCTCGGAGGACTGAGGCAATCGCGCCAGATCTTCCCTCGAAGATAAAGGGTAGTGCTCGACAGTGCTCGCAGGTTCCCGACTATTTTCGCAAAAATCCGGCCGATCGACCAAAGAAAGGATCGCGTATAACAAATCCTTGGTGAAATGGCCGCTGAAGATACTTCGTTCAAGACCAAGTTAAACCAAATGTGGTAGGAAGGTTCCTTAGGTGGGCCTCTTTCAAAATGTATTAGGTTATTAGATTGTTTTAACCTAACTGTGACAGCAGTGGGTAAATTAGTATAGCGTTTAAATTCTGTTCCTCTGTATTTGTCTGGTTCCACCATACGTCGTAGGAAATTTCCTTTAGTGGTACTCCATAAGTAATTCAAATACTTCAAATTCGGGTAACTGTGGCATCAGAGCGTGGATAAATGACATAACCTTATATAACTATTTTCCTCTGAAATTGTTTTCTTTGTCTGGTGTCAAGGTCTTTTGGCAGAAATGTTCGTTAGGAGACCTTCTACAGAAAATGTTTAAACCGTATGGATTGGCTTTAACAATGACCATCAGTCGGCATCAGAAAAGGGATTAAATGACAAAACTTTAAACTTTATTCTCCTCTAAAAACGCTGGTTTGAATAAAGGGAATGTGGCAGACATTGTTCATAAATTTTCTAAACATTATTGACTGGTTAAAAGACATGAACGAAATGTTCTATTTGAAATGGAGTATGAAGACAAATATTTAAATTTCTTCTTCCTTAAAACTCTCATTTCAAGATAATTTAACAGAATATTCTAATGGGACTCCTTACAAAATAGTCTAAATCCTATTGATTTGTCGAAAACATGGCTGCCTGGGCCTATTTGATTTCGAGATAAGTTGGGAGAAGTTTTATTTGGCCAACCTTACTCAAGTTAGGGGACCGATGGAGGGCCACACGACACTTTTGTTGTTTGATCATGTAACCTTTCATTAATTGTCCATTTGTACCGCCTCGGTGGTGTAGTGGTAGAGTGTCAGCCTCGGGTGCATCCCCGATCGGGTAATACAAAATACTTTAGAATTGTAATTATACTGGTTTCCTTGGCGCTCAGGATTGTGAAATAAGCATTAAGACTGACTCACTGGTGTCACATAATATATTTTCCTTGTAATCGCCAACACATTCCCTTCCAAACACTGAGGGTTGTGGATTATTGCAGGCTCGGGTTCTCGTATTCAGACCACGTGAACACGTGGACCACAGAGACCAGGATGACCAACCTCCGTCTATAAATAGAAACACAATCAACATATGGAAACGTTACTTTGTAAACTTTAAGACCAAGAAGTCCCTAAATAACTATGTTTCTAAACATGGTTTGATCTCTTCTGTGAGGTCCGTCTCGGGTGCGGAAGGTCGCTTTCGTTCCCCATCTGGGTCATACCACATACTTTTAATATGGTATTAATGAATTCCCCTACTTTGCGCTCAAAATATGGGGTAAGCATTACGTCTGACTCGTTAGTGTCGGGATAAACGGACAAATAGTACTGCTAACTTACACCGAACACGCCGTGATATAACTGAAATAATGTAGAAAGGGGCGTAGAATAGTATACATCATGAAATAGTAAATTGTAAATACAAAGACAGTTTTAAAAAGTTAAGCTTCGACATGTCTTAACTTGTGTGGACTACAGGCATAACTCTAGACGATGTTGTACTTGACACATCTGACTTACTTTAGGATAAAATCATAGTCTCTACCTTTTCATTAGGTGAATATATGACATCAAGTATATAATAACCTAGAATATATGAGCGCAAAGCAACCGTAACGTGTTTACAACTAATGTAGATCCAGATCAGCAAGGGCATCCATTGCACTGTCCGCCGATTAGTCGTACAATGTCTCAAGAAACTTATGTTAAGCATTTTTTATTTAGATCCTTTGCACGAAAACGCAGGCAAGTATTTCTCTCACATATGTACGTATTACGTTAAGTTGGCTTTACTGTAGCACCGCCCATATGTATTTCTTTAATAATATGAAGGCGAATACCTTTTATCAATATTCGTATTCACATGATCGTTATGTAAGATTTTTGAAAGTGAGCATAGGATATTTTTTGTTACACAGGAAGGAAACGAAATGAAAACATAAACTGAATACATGTACATGCAAAGTAATTTCTATTATTGCTATACGCATTTTGTTGTGATACTTTCTTTGATGTTTAACGTCGTTTCCAACAGTATTTCATTCAGTCGTATCAAGAATTGTCATGGGTAAATTACAAGCACTAATATGAAGGCGTATATTTTTTATCAATACTCGTTTTCAGATGATCGTAATGTAAGATGTGTGAAAGTGAGCATACACTATTTTTTACACAGGAAGGAAACGAAATGAAAACATAAACTGAATACATGCACATTGTGTTTCTTTCTTTGGTGTTTTGCGTCGTTTTCCAACAGTATTTCAGTCATATCACGACATTTCATTGGTCCAGGCACTGCTGGTAAGATTATCCTGATATCATCTCTCTTACCTCTACACCACCGAGGCGGTATAAGCGTAGGACAAATAATTAAATTACCGGCACAACTCTTTATAAAACACGACCGGAAGGCAACCTTATCGCCAAAACAGTAGTTCCCGGCAAGCTGTGGGACCGGATTATCACATGACCTACGTCGTGATTGGGTACCAGTACTACACGTGTTTGAACAGGAACTCCATGTCTGCCAGCTACCCCACCCACCGTGAACTGAAATGAACAATGAATATAACAAAAATTAGAATACATCTTCTTTCAAATTGTAAATCAGTTTTTCAAACATGAGATTTCTCAGGGTTTCTTAAAAACAAAGGATATTCTCTGTCGCAAAGGGATCTTCCAACCCGCGCGACACGACGGCTGTAATGTTCGCCAAAATAGCTACACAAAGTATATAACAATGATATTAACTAGCGTATGGCGGCTAACATAGATCTCTTTGTACAATCTAAATAAACTTAAATTGATAAATCAGGCATTATGTGTTCAAATCCTAAATGAAACATCTTTTGTGTAGGGAAATATAATATTATTTACTGACAAATACCTCAACGAAAAAAACTACCGATGAATTCGATCATACCTAACTTAAACGAAGTGTAAATAAAGTATAATTATATTGTGAAGCAGATCGCGACACTGTAACGCCAAAAGTAAACGTTTACCCTGAGAGCCGACTGAGCATATCTTTTGGTTGCAATGGTCCTCTGCACAGCACTGAATACATTGCTGTTGTCCCAGGGACCGGCCCACGAGAGATGCCGAAGCACCCCCTAGACATTCCTGTAATAAATATAAAATGAAAATTAAAATTAACCTAAACGAACCAAACTCTTCTGCAAAAGACAGATCTGTTAAAGATTTGGTTCGAGTTAAACTTAATTTGAATAGGCTGCGAAAATTGATAGTTGACGAGTCATTGTACCGACTATTATGATTTGGTATTTTATGAAATGCAGGTACACTAACATCGAATTTAAACATTTTCCATACAGGAAAATACATTTATTAACATTTCAAAATAATAACTTTTATTATATACTTGTACATTTTCCGGCGCAAATACATGCATATTGTCATGCGCAGTTCAGACACGACAGATTAAAATTCCGTATTGTACAAGTGTAAAATACGGTTTGTGTGACGCCATAAAGTTCGCGGACTACTTTAAGCGAGGTTCCCGTTTTGAATCTGCGCTACATAGTAAAATATGCAGACAACCAGTACTTTTTTCGAAACTCGTTTCTTTTTTTAGTATCGAAAACCTCGCGTCAAGTTTAATAAAAACCCGCAAATAAAGATTGTGTTAGTCATTTTCTCCCAAAAAACAACGAAAATTTAATTTGATGATGTTATTGGGCCTATGTATTAGAAAACATTATATGGGGCGTGGCCTAAATATTGTACTAAATATTCATCTGCCATTCAAACTCTTCATTTCACGTTTAAAGAAATGTTATCTCAATAAATATTAAATTGAATCTAAATATGTGTTACTTGTTTCACTCTCAATAGAGTGTAGATATATAATGAAAGGAAAATTACGTTACAGGAGCGATAAATGGATCGTATTGCACGACTCGTAGCTTGAGAAAATTCATAGCGATTTTTCCACGATATTTGTCTGAATTTTAAGAAATAGAGGTTCCAGGTACCTTTTTGAACGTCGAATATGAGGAGATTATGTCATTGGGCGGGGCGTACGGTTTATAACGAGCACAGCTCGTTATGAGGTTTAACCTTAATAAGGGGAAATTTCCTATATTCAGTATGGAAAAATATTGGGTGCAAACTTACTACGGCCCAGCTCATGAAAGCCAAATGAAATTACATAGAATAAAGCAGGGAACCATGACCGACATTTATTCATATCCGGCCGACGTCACATCCGTCCAAATCAAGCTGGTTCCCGAGATAACGACAACAATGTTTTTGTTTACAGTAAAGGCTGATAACCAGAACCTATCGGCTACGAGTTACCTTGCTTTAGGTAAGAATATTTATCTCTCTCGTTTTCGCAACATACATTAACACAGACAATTTCATGTTGACGTTCTTGCAGGTAAAGATACAAAATCTAGCTGTATTGTTAATCTGAATGTTTTGAATTAATTGACGGATGTTCCTGACGATGGATACTGTCTGATCTAAGATGCTCTTCGTGGTAAATTGGTTTCACTCTCAATGCCAAAAACTCATTCGGGCGGCCAAATATTGATGCAAAAATTGGTTGAACATACACCCTGTGACACAAATCAGAGACATGTATTTATGTCTCTGCCCAAATACACCAAAACAATCAGGGACTGCTCCTGAATAGTTAGAACTGTATGTGAGTCGTGGATCACTGGTAGTTTAGGATCGGAACATAATTTGCTAGGAAATCTGCATAGACAAAATGTTTTCTAGGAAATCTGCATAGAAAAAATGTTTTCTAGAAAATCTGCATAGAAAAAATGTTACATATACCTAATATATTTAGGAAATTCAATCAATTTCGATTGAAAATCGATTTCTCCTTTTCAAAATCGATGTTGTTTTTCTCTGAAATCATGCAGTCGTAAAATTAACCCCGCGATATTTTACAGATGCACCGTTTATCCCAAAACGTGGTTTGCAATTCAAAGACAATTATAAAATATATCTACACAATACAAATCGGTAAAACTTGTATGAATTTGTTCATTTATTCTAACTTTAATATTTTGAAAACAATTTTGTGAAGATGGGGATCATTTGGAGAAAATGATGTTAATGCATCATCCTATAGTATACATGTATGTTTTGGACCAGCTTTTGATGCGTAACATATAAATTGCTGTGACATGCACACTGAACTGAATTTAAATTGTATCTTCTGCAATATTTAAACACATTTTCACAGTTAAACTACTTTCTAACGTTTTCTTACTTGAATACATGTGAAAAGCTTGTTTGTAATGAACAATGTGTAGGCATAATAAAGATCTGCCGATGATCTACTTTTTCAATGTTCTGTAAATGTATCATAAACTGCATATATTTTTTGCTTTGAAGTATCTTAGCCAGAAATAATGACGATATATCAGAACTAAACTTAACTCTATAATTTGTTTAATGTCACTTGATAAGATGTAATCATTTTACAACTGCAACTTTTCAGAAATCTATTTTTAATAAATAACAAATCATGTGATCCAAAACACTCTCACTCGATTCGGAACTCCCTGAATTACCCAGGGAAATAAAATTAGTCCAGAAATGTTCAAATTGGCAATGCATGTGACAGACAACAAATATAAGATGAAAGGTCGGATATTTTGCCATTAAACTCCAAAAGTTTCTTTTAAATTCTGAATTCCTTTATTCAAGCTATCACTATTTGATTCGTTAGTGATCCAGAACTCCCACGCTAACAGTATGATGTAAGAAATAAATATGACCCTATGCATAAATATCACTAAAATAGCACATAAGAAAGTAAATCTATTTTTAGAAGTGTTCTTCGAAGTTCTCGAGTGCAGATTGTTTACACATTTAATGACGTAATATCTTACGTTTCTACTGCATGGCATCCACTTCATTTTTTAGTGCTGAACACATTTGTAATGTGGACGGAAAATTTAAGACTAATGGCTAATCAGCTAAAACTAACAGCTTTTTAGACTAAAAGAACCCAAGAAGAAACGTCCCCAGTGTATTCAAGAGACATATCGGGTGTCCTAAAAAGGAAGTTTGAACAAGTTTTCTAAAAGACTTGACTGGAGACATATCCATGGCCGAGACGGATTTATAAGGGCATGCCTTTTGATTTGTTTTGTTTGTTTGTTTGGAGTTTAAGGTCAAATTACGCTAAATACATCCGCGGACCCTTTGATCTACACTACTGAAGTCCCTAAATAAACCTTTGTTTGTGTAGAAATGAGTGTATACCATCACCAGTGTGTATTGAATATATGACAATGAGTTTAAATGCATTGCGAATGTGTATAGGATGCACTGGAAATGATTGATTTGATGACTTTTATTTTTTTGACCTTGTCTGAAAGTGAAAGTAGAGAATGCTAAACACCGGTTTGTCCGGGACCTTTTTTGTCGTAAATGACGGTAACCATTTTCGCCTGGTGAGTTCTTTCTTGCATAATACATGACCCCACATTTTCTTTGGATTGTTTTAAAGCTAAGAGGTAACTATTTTCAATGATATATGGTGTTCTCTATGGGAAATGCTTAGAAAGTGTGACAATTGATGACTGAAGTTGGTCGATTTACATGGAAACAAAGAAGGAATTTATTTAGTGTATTGTGACCTTAACGCCGCTTTCAACAGCTTTGGTCATATCACGGCGGTCAGTGCACCTACCCATGTTTTCCTGGCTTTCCTACACCAGTACTTACACAACATTCTTTCGAAGCCACTGACTACTTTCTCACATAGATCAGAGGTGAGAGGCGATGGAAAAATCGTCCGAAAGTATGTCGCCGCAACCGGGTATCGAACCTGTGACCTCCAGATCACGAGTCAGATACGCTACCAATTGAGCTACCCGGCGGGGCGTTGCATGTCTTTTGATGTATGTTCTAAAAAAAAAAATGTTTTTACAAGTAATAAAGGATGTGATAATCAAAATTGAATCTTAACAAGGCACATTGCATGTCAGGACGGTAGCCAGAAATCTCGACCCAAATAATTCTCGACCCCATTATCGGTTTATATAGGTGTGAATGGATGGTTTAACACACAAGTGTCTAAATTGGGGTTGGCTATTCTTAGGAAATTGGGGTCGAGAATTCTGGAAGCCGTCAGGACCAATGCGATGCTTTAAAAGAATCCACTCGCAGCTACACATCATTCAAGTAAGTATAAAAACATCAGGCAAAACAGTTAAATTTTAAGAATTGGAAAATGTACAATTGATTTTAATTCAAAAGCATTTACAGAAATATAGTTGCATATTGTCAACAATTTGACCTTTTATCACAATGTTTTCAAACATCATATGCTGTAAGATCAAATGTCATCTTCATAAGACAAATGTAAGTTTCATACCTTCTGGTGTATTTAATTTAACAGAATGATTTTTTTTTATATAGATATAATTCTTCTGTATCATCAGTAATTATAATAATCATATGTCAATTAACCCTTTCCCTCATATAGACACTTTCTGACGCCTCTGCAGCAGGCAGCTTTTTGAAAACATAGTTACTCAAATTCTGCTAAATTCTAAAAATAATGCCCCAAATATCTGAATCAGAATTCAGTGAAGATTGGGATTTTCCGCGCAAATTGAGGAAGAACTGGTTGTATCTCCAGGACATTGAGCGTGATTAAAATAAGATTAAAGCTTGTTTCACAATTGGTGTAAAAAAGATAAGTATAAAGTTATTGGTTTAAAGGAATAATCAAGATAAGAATGTACAGAGGTACCAATTGGTCTAAAACAAAACTGGGTGCAGAACCCAAAGCTTGGCTTTTTGACATAACTAATATACATGTATATTGTTTTCAATTCTGGTCTATTTTTTATTTATTGGGGTTTTACGCCGCTTTCAATATTATTTCAGTTATATCACGGCGACAGTTCACTTATTCATGATCCCTTCTATGTTTAGCTCTACTGGCCAAAGGCCACAAGAGCTTATGCCGTGGTGTGGTCGTCCGTGTGTGCGTCAGTAAACAATTGCTTGTGAACGCGATACAGTCTTCAGCTTTGATTGTATCTCAATCAAACTTATACAGTAGTTAGATATCCATGAGAGCTCGGTTCCTTTCGCAAACCAGTCAGATCCGCCCATGCAAGACTGGATTATGGCCCTTGAAATTATCAAAATTGCTATAATAGAGCTTGTGAACACAATAGAGGCTCCATTTACTATCTGATCTTCACCAAACTTAGTTAGTAGTAAAATATTTATGAGAGCTCGGTTCCTTTCAAAAACCAGCCAGATGTGCCCTTGCATGACTGGATTATGGCCCTTGAAGTTGTCAAAAATGCTATAATACAGATTGTGAACGCGATTAAGTCTTCAGTTTTGATTGTGATTGTATCTCCATCAAACTTATTGTAGATATCCATGGGAGCTAGGTTCCTTTCGCTAACCAGCAAGATCTGCCCTTGCAAGACTGGATTATGGCCCTTGAAATTGTCAATATTGCTATAATAGAGCTTGTGAACGCGATCAAGTCTTCAGTTTTGATGGATCTCAATCACACTTATACAGTACTTAGATATCCATGAGAGCTCGGTTCCTTTCGCTAACCAGCCAGATTCGCTCATGCAAGACTGGATTATGGCCCTTGAAATTGTCAAAATTGCTATAATACATCTTGTGAACACAATAGAGCCTCCATTTTCTATTCGATCTTCACCAAACTAAGATAGTAGTTAAATATTGATGAGAGCTTAGTTCCTTTTGCAAACCAGCCAGATCCACCCATGTAAGGCTTGATTATGGCCCTTAACGTTGTCAAAATTGCTATAATACAGCTTGTGAACGCGATAAAGTATTCAGTGTTAATTGTATCTCCATCAAACCTTTACAGTAGTTAGATATCCATGAGAGCTCGGTTCGTTTTGCTGACCAGCCAGATCCGCCCATGCAAGACTGAATTATGGCCCTTGAAATCGTCAAAATTGCTATAATACAGCTTGTGAAAACAATAGAGCCTCTATTTACTTTTGGATCTTCACCAAACTTAGATAGTAGTTAAATATTGATGAGAGCTTGGTTCTTTTTGTAAACCAGCCAGATCCGCCTATGCAATGCTGGATTATGGCCCTTGAATTTGCCAAAATTGCTATAATAGAGCTTGTGAACACAATAGAGGCTCCATTTACTATCTGATATTCACCAAACTTAGATAGTAATTAAATATTGATGTAAGCTCGGTTCCTTTCGAAACCAACAAGATGTGCCCTTGCATGACTGGATTAAGGGCCTTGAAATGGTCAAAATTGCTATAATACAGCTTGTGAAGACAATAGAGCCTCCATTTACTATCCGATCTTCACCATACATACATGCTCCGGATTGAAAATATCCAAAGAACTATCCCAGTAGAGCATAGGCCCTCATGGCCCTTTTGTTTAAATATAAGGCTATTTAAAAGGAAAAAAGTAGAAAAAGGTATAAATAGTGTTTGTAATCCCATTCTTTAATTTATTATTTTATTTTATATAAAGACACTTTTATTTGCAGTTATTGTCTGATGTCATGTATTAAAACAGCAGTCAATCATATTCTGTTTTATTTTAAAACAGAATGCATTTAGGAGATCCCATACAATCATGGAATAACAGTTATTATGGTGATTACTGGAGAGGAAATTCATATAAGCAGTTAGTGATATACCCCTTGGTCATTGGTACCTGTCTATACAATGAAAATACCATGCATCTTTGACTGTGGGGTTATATTCTTTCCTGCATACACATCAAAACAGTAAATGGATTGAGATCAACCTGTACACTCATGGAATCACAGCTGTTATGGCGATAATGGGAGATGAAGTTCATATAGGCAGTTAGTGATATACCCGTTGGTCATTGGTACCTGTCAAAACAATGATAATTGCATGCATCTTTGACTGTGGGATAATATAACTTCCTGCATCAACATCAAACAATGGAATATATTGAAAGAAACCCATTTACTGATGGAATTACAGCTGTTATGATGATGACAGGAGAGGAATTTCAGCTGATTACATATAATACTAAAGGATTCATACAAGGAAATGTTTATTAATGGATAAGTTTATCAAAATCATATCAAGCTTGTTTTACCAAATTAAATGTAGTATATATAAAGAAAGTCCTGTTTTTTTATTGCACAGTTTGTGTTTTTTATGATCACGTTTTGTCTGATGTCCTTCAGTCAGACGCCATCTACAATTGCCTTGTGAACAATCTACAGGCAACATTTTACAAGATCCAATATGAATGAAAGTTTATCAGTGAATCATCTCTATCAAATCTTGGCCAAGTTATAAACAGGGTCCTGTGAGATAAAAAATTAGGTTTCAATGTCAATTTGAAGGAACATATTGAAAACACTCAGGATGCCTTATTTTAAACTTAAGCATGTTGAAATGTTTTCAAAATAACTGTTTTGATGATATCTAGGCTAAATTTAAATATATTCAGTCATAAACTTTAAATATATTCAGTCATAAACTGGGTCATGTTGGGTCATAAACTAGGTCACTCCACCAAATTGAAGGAACATCTTGTTAATCTAGAAACCACACTTTGCCTTCAGCAGCTTGAAGCTTTGTCAGAATGTTTGTCTTGACAATATCTAGACCTAGTAAGAATAAGGGTCATGGTTGGTCAGAAACTAGATCACTAGACCGAATTGAAGGAGCCTTTTGTTAACACTCAGACATTTTGAATGCTGCATTTTTAATTTTAACATGTTGAAATTTTGTCAGAATTGGTGTTTTGGTGAAATCTAGACTAAAATATAGGTCATGTTTGATAAAAACAACAATGAGGTCCAATGAAAAACATTTAAGAAAAATCTTGTTAATATGCTTGACCTCAAGGTTTGATTCAACATCTTGAAACTTTGTCAGAATGTTCGCCTGATGATTATTGATATCTAGGCCAAGTTCAAATATTGGTCAAGTCGGGTCAAACATAAGGTCACTAGACCAAATTAAAGGAAAATATTGTTAACACTCTGACAGCTGTTCTTTTAATGTTAGCATGTTGAAACTTTGGCAGAATGGATGTTTTGAACATTGCTTTTAACCCAGAAGCAATGTCACTAAGCCTAATTGAAGGAAAGACTTGTTTTCACTATTGTTCTTTAATTACCTTTCTGTATTGAATATGTTCATGTGATGAATTGAATGTTAAAATTGTTGAAGATTTGACTTTGCACCAAAAGATAAAGTGTACAACAGCGGTCTCAGTTCCGACAGCTTGAAACAGATTCCTTTATCATGGTTGTCACATACCTAGAGGTTAGACCCATTAAAGACGCTGTGCTCGTGATGAGGCTTTTCCTTTTTCATATTAATACATAATAAGGGGCGTGGCCTAAGTAGTACAGTAAATATTCATTCACTATTCATACAGTATTCACGTTTAAAAAATTGTAATCTCAATAGAAAAAAATGAATCCGTATATGTGTTACTTTTTTCACTGTTAACAGATTGTAGGTATATATTAAATGGAAAATTACGTATACATGGGTTCGCATTGCACGACTCGTAGCGCGGGAAAATCCGTAAGACAATGATTTTCCACGCTATTTGTCGTTCAATACGAACCCATTTAGTATCGTGGTCGAGTAAGATATGGATTTTCGCACGCTACGAGTCGTGCAATGCGAACCAATTTATCGCTCCTGCAACGTAATATATCATATATAAGGATGTCACGGATTGATGAAGAAGAAGCCATTTTCTGATTTTTGTTATCAAGTCTCCTTCTTGAAATACATGGATTACCACAAGACACATAAATCATTTTAAAAGAGATGTTACTTACGGATTCGATCTTACATCCCAGGTCAAAGGTCATGTCCATACCTGTGCCATGTGAAGAAGTGTAGCAACGCTAAAATATATGACAATAAAGTGTCTTGATGCAATTACGAACAGTGAGGTCTAAGACAAGCATGTGTATTACGATTGCATAGTGTTGCGAAAGTGGTCACATAAAACAGCAACATAATTGTGTAACTTATCACAGAATCGTTAGGTCTTCCCCAAGGGTAGTGTAATCTTCCTCATGGTTTACATTTAAAACATAATGCATTATAAAGGTGTCGTGCTGAAAGTGCAATCGCAATATATGTGTGTTTTCTCGTAATCTAGCCGTATAACTATTGCATGTTTCAGATTTGGAACATTTAAACTTGCAATAAAACAAGGTTAACTCGTTTAACACGTTACAGTAAGACTAACTTAGTAGATAGATTATATTTAATATGTAAATTACCTATCAAATTACCCAGCTTATTCAGATCTTAGATGTAAATGCATACAAGCGAAATACCACGAGAATCCAACAATTTGGAAATTTCATGTGAATGAGAAAGATCCAGGAAGAGTTAAAGGCATTCTGCAAAGAAGGTCGATATTAAGTTAAGACAGGGATCGAGTTAAAGCAGTACAGTGTGTAATTTATGGCACACAACTGTAGTTCTTATGCTATGCTATCAGTCCGTCGGTGGACGCCTTAGCACATCGCAACAAAATCTAGCTCCGAAAGCAAGACAGTTTACGCGTCCCCATATACATATAGCTTTGCAGCATGTACATACCCCCTCCAAATTTTAAACTCGTCCTTGAATTTCTTGAGACTGAGAATGAAGTGAAACGTTCTCGAGACTGTTTCCTATGTAGCCCCACGTTGGACGACATTGTAACAATCCTCAAAGACCTGACCTAACCTGACTAGAGCTGATACCTTGGATCTCTTGGTCCAGAGGCGAAGATCTACCACGTCGCTACAAAAGCTATCTCTACAGCCAGGCAGTATAAGCGTATTATAAAAACTTAATGTAATCAAAGTACTGAAAGTACTTAAGGTAGAATTGTGATCGGTTAAGAGGAGATGCAGAAGTGCATATAGAAATATTTATCTAATAAAGAATACCCGACATGAAAGACAGGTAATGATACATCAGACCAGAATGAAATATTTCCAAGATCATAAATTCTTGTTGGTCTTGTTAAAATTAATTGATCCCAACTCCAAATATATCATTCGGTCCACATAATACTTTTTAGTTATCATAGTATCCACCAGGAACATTCATGACAGTAAATTGTCTTCATATTCATTGACTGTACTGAACCAACTGATGCATTCAGATTATGCAATCTATTAATATAATAAATTAATGTTTGCACCTCAAAGATGTGTAACTGCTAATATCGGAGAATGTCTAATCAAGAGCGTGAATGAAACTTCTAGGAGTGGACACTGTAAATAACACTTATCAATACAGGACGTTTGTTATGATATCAAATATTTGAACAATTTGTAAGAGGACCACCAACGTATCATTCCCGTGAAGTTTGGTTGATATCAGTCCAATGGTTTGGGAGGAGATTTTGTTTAAAGCTAAACGTTCATTTCATCCCTATTCTAATGCAGCATGGCAGTTATGTTTTCAAACCAATCAATATGGCTTGAACAAATTACAAAATTTGACACAAACTTTAATAGAAAAGAAACTATTAAGTTGTGTCATATTGCCCCTTTTCTAATGCCATCTGGCTGTCATGTTTTCAATCAATCAATACGGCTTAAACAAATCTTGTAGAGGGTTACTCATGGAACAGTTGTACTAAACTATCTTGGAATCTGACAAGAGATTTCAGAGAAGAAGAATTTTACAGTTAAGGCATTTTACTCTCTTCCTGCTGTTTTGTTTATAAATTATATATTTGAACACATTTGAAAGAGGATTACCAAAGGAACATTCCTGTGAAGTTTTGTTGAAATTTCCCAATGGATTAGGATGAATTAGCATTTGAAGCTAAAAGCTCACTTGACCCATTTGCTGATGCTACTTGGTCTTTCAACCAATCAATATGGCTTTTTGAATTATGAAGAGGGTCACTGAGGAAACAAATAAGACAAGCAGTTTCGTAAGAATAGTTTTAAAATGTTGTCATTTTGCCCTTTTCTGATGCCGCCTCGCTCCTCTTTGTTCAACCAACCGAGATGGCTTGAACAATTTTCATGCAGAGTCTCTGAAGGAACTTTTCTCTTAAATAACTGGAATCGAACAAGATTTCTGAATATTGGGCATTTTACTCCCTTTCTCAGATACCGTACAAACAAGAGTTCTACACATAAATTTGAACATAATTAATCGTAATACTATCCTTATCCTTTATTTCAAATTCTCATTTGTAACTATGGTAGCCTTGCTTTTGCAATTCTACCAAAAATGTGCAACTGTAAAGCATAACAAAGGTTCATGTTCGTCTGATTTGATCCCTTTACGCGTTTTATATCAAAGCTATTACAATTCGAAATGTGCATTGAAGTATTATAGTAACCCTTATTCATACACCTTGGCTACACATTCGCATGTTCATGGGACACTGCAACGGTAATACAATATATCATTTCTATTTCATGCGAAAAGACGAACATATTATCATTATGTTAAAATGATAATTGTAGAATATAATGGAAAAATGTAGAGGGAAAGTAAAAGAAAGAGAAAATTAAAGTTTCACAGACGGATAGAAACAGAGACAGAAACAGACAGAGAGAATAATGAGAAACATACAGATACAGACAGAGAGAATAATGAGAAACATACAGATACAGACAGACACAGATAGAAAGAGACATACATATTGAAAGAGAGACAGACAGAGCGACCGTGAGAGACAGAGACAGACAGACAGACAGACAGACATACAAATAAACAGGGAAAACGACAATGAAAGACACTGGTACAGAGGTAGAGCATCCATGTATAATAAAAAGGTTTAAACTATATTAAACAGAAGGAAAACGAACTTACATCTCCGCTATTACATGTTTCAAAATGTTGACAACTTTGAGGACTTGTTACGTTTCCACATCTCGCACAATCAAGGGCACCTAGATGGTGGAATAGAAAAAAGTACATAACGTCTATACACCTGAAGATAGTGTTGGTTTTATTTGGTTTTGTGTCAAATTATACCAAATACATCCATTTGCAAAATGTATAGGATGCACTGGAATTTGAGGGCTAGCCTGATCGAGTGAAGTAGTCCCTATAAAACATGTGTTTGCCTAGAAAGTGTTGTATACCATCACCAGACTTCATTGAATATTTAACAATGAGTTGAAATCCATTTAAAATATGTATATAATGCACTGGAACTGATTTGATAATTGTTGGTGATTTAACCATGTCTAAATAGTAAAGATAGGTTATGTGGAAACTCAGTCTTTGCCCTATCCGATTGTGTGTACAATGAACGAAGTCTCTTCACAGAATCGTTTTAATCGAAATCGTTAAGAAGAATTTATTGCGTTCTAAAATTTGACGATAATTCATATTTACAAATTAATGTGGAATTTATAAAGAATAAAATGTAAAAACAATTTTTAAAAAAGTGATTAAAACAATGAACTACGAAACATTTCTTGCCATACTTGAAAACAATTATAGGACATATCAAAAATGGACGTATAATCGGTATTCATGAACATTTAAAGCATTAAAACGAAAGACATGTCAAAATAATGAACAATTCTTGGACAGAAAACGTTGATTTGCTTAATTCATATTAATTGTTGGTCTATAGAAAGATGGACTTATTACAATGGATATTCATAAAAGCATAAAACGTTAAAATAATGAACAACTGGTCGATTCTAGGAAATACACGTGATTGGCGTAATTATTAACAATTGATGGTTTATAAAAAGACGGACTTAAAGTCGGTATTCTTGAACGCCTGAAACGTTAAAATGGAAGACATGTTCAAATAATGAACAACTGAGAAATAATTGTACAGAAAACAGTGATTGGCATAATTTATAACAATTGATGGCCCATAGAAAGGTATTCAGAAACGCATAAAACGTTAAAATCAAATATATAATGAACAACTTAAGAGTTCATTGCATGATTATGATCACGTCAAAATTAGATTTATTTACAAAGGAGGAGCCCATCCAGTGGAAAAGGCAAACGTTGGCCATTGTGAAAGACTATATCAAGATCAGCACCTTTAAAGTAAAGTACCCATCATGCTAAGTTCTAGATAATACTTAGCCAATTAACACTTTCCAACATACAGCACATCTCCGGCAGACGACTTTGAAACAGTTTATGCAAACACATGGACAATCTGTATTAATTAAAGTATTATTATTTGATTATGAACAATTGCTTTTTGTTTAATAATGTTTTAAGAAGTCGTCCACTGTAGATCGTCAAATTGTGCCTGCATGTTGATAATTGTTATGCTGACATTCAGTCCAAATTTTAATTTACTACGAGAAAATTTAATCTTATTGTATTATTTGAAGTAAGAAAGCTTAATCGTTAATGCCATGGAAACGAAATAATAAAGAGTTCCCAGATGTATACAACATTATACGCCCTGGCAGCAGACACTTGTGCGGACACGTTTCGTTAAACGAACTCATTCTTAATAACGAGCAATTTCTATTTTTATCACAATTATTATAATATTGTATCTCAAAAGATCAACTTTTGCCTCAAATATTTTTTTACTTTTTTTAGTGGAGTATCATTTCAACAGTTTATCAATATATAACTAATAAATAAATATTAACGTACTAGAAGCTGCAACGAAACAAAACACCAGACAGGTTGAGAGAAGCATAGTTTAATGAACCTTAACGTTACAAGGTTGATAATATAATGGCGAAATACAAGATGTCGCACGGCATTTAAATAAGCAGACGACACATCAAAAGATCACTAGATCCGTCTGACTTTGTGTATTCTTTGACATCATGTCGACTTGACATGTCGGCTTCCCACATATGTCGCAATTTGACACGAATCTTCAGTAGACACTTTGGGAAATATATTGTATCAATGGAGAAATTGCTCTTAATGTGAACGTACTACTTTTACCACGATGTGTTCATTTCTATTCAATAACTATTTGCTCAATGATAAGGATTTCCCTCATTTTGGCTAGCTATTTACGAATGTGTTGTTAGAGGGAAAGAGTTAATCGGTGATGAGAACTTTGCAACGTGCCAATTGCAAATCGTTCTTACTAAGTAAACATAACAATTCTTTTAGGCAGACGACTTTTAACACAGTTGTGGAGAAAAAGGGATGGACACTTCATAAGAACATTATATGTCCTTTTCACATGGTGTTAACCCTTTCCCACTTAGGTACGCGTAATGACGAATCTGCAGCAGGTTACTTTTGAAAACATTTGGATAAAAGAAGAAACTGGTAATTATGAGCAATTTCTTTTTTCGCCTCAATGGTTTTTTTTCTCAACTTTATTCAATACTTATAACTCCATTTAATACAGAGGGTATATAGTTTTTCCTAAAACATTTCGGAGAAGTCTGCTGCAGATATATTGTATGCGTTAATGGGTTACTGTGTATTAAGATTCGAAACTATTTTCAGCGAAGTTGCCAAAGTCATTTCACCAGAATATCATCGCTTTGATAGGTACTTTTGAACCACGATAACTCGAACATGTGATCATTCGCATATTTTGTATAACTCAAGCTAATTCCTCGATCGGGTCTGAATTTTGTAAATAGCGATCAGACAATGAAATCAGAACTGTGCTTATTTTATTACATGATTTTATCCCTGCAATGCTTTTCGTAATACACATTTAAGTATAATAAAATAACGAAACTGAACATACATGAATTAATGTAGCCAAAATCAAGTAAATCCTCGAATAATTTATGGATCCATTTTAGAGGTCAAGTTATCTCAAGTGCACTGTTTCAAGCATGAATCGAGGAATTCAGCGAATAATTTATGTGTAATACACGCCGATAACTCGAACACGTCGATAACTCGAACACGCCGATAACTCGAACACGTCGATAACTCGAACACGTCAATAACTCGAACACGTCGATAACTCGAACACGTCAATAAGTCGAACACGTGGATAACTCGAACACGTCAATAACTCGAACATTTTGATAACTCGAACACGTTGATAACTCGAAGTAATTAATAGATCCCTTTCGACTTCGAGATATCACGAGTCCACTGTATATGTTTCTCTCAAAATAGATTATCTTGTCCTGATCATTATGTTATGATGTAGATGTTTAAGACATACAAGTTTTTCAACCAGTTTAAACTGCTATCATATGACTTCACCATACGTGATACAGCGACACGGAATAGAAATGCATTCTGTGTGTTCGCACTTTCGGATGCCGCTTCACTAGATGTTGATCATTGACTCTTGGAACGATATTTTCCCACATTGAGAGTATGTATGCCTATAATTATTATGCTACTTTGTCTGATATTTAAAGAACTGAAGTTCGCTTTGGTATCTAAAGGGGGACGTGCAGTCCAGATCAGACACGTTGGAGAGAATGAGAGTCGAGAGTCGTATAGATTGATAGGCCCCCATTCAACTCATAAGAAATTGACGATACTAACTTGACATCTACACGTTGATACTGTTAGATGTTCCAATTATGTAGAGACAATACGGAGGCAAAGGTTGTAATAAGAATGGTGTCGCTTAACTTGATAGGCCCCAGTGGAATTATAGGATAATTGCGTAAATATCGTGGTAAAAGGAGACGATACTACACGTTGATATTGTTAGATGTTTCTGTAAATATCGTGGTTAAAGGAAACGATACTAACTTGACATCTACTCGTTGATATTATTAGATGTTTCATGTATCAGTGTTGTTTCATGTGTGTAATAGTGAACTAACTAATAATACAGACTTGTTTAACTTCATACATTATTAATATACGCAACGACAAGAATTAGACATACGAAAACAAACTTTCCAGTACTGATCTTACGTACATCTTTCCTAATCTGGTTTGATTTCGTGGTGACATGTCTTGTTTATAAGATTTTAGTTTTCCTAACCCTTTCCCATATATAGACGCTTTTTGACGCCTCTGCAGCAAACGACTTCTGAAAACATTATTACAAAAAGGGAAATATCTCAAAACGAGCAATTTATTTTTCAATTTTGTTCAGTAATTATATGTTCATTAACATTTTCTTGGTTCATGCCTTTATGTTTTCAAAGTCGTCTGCTGCAGATTGGTTGCATATGGGAAGGTGTTAAATGTCAACACGATTTTCTAAATACTGCAACGTTGCCCTACTTTGCATTAACCATACGTTAAACAACACCACGCGAAAACCGACCTTCAGAGTATTTAACCTTTTCCAACATACAACAAATCTTCAGCAGACGACTCTGAATTCTTTTTGTCAAAGATATGGAAAGTCTCTAAAGAAAAGGAAATATATTTATTGAAAACAGTTGAAAACATTGCGGCAAATGGAGAAATTGCTCATAATGAGCATGTTCTTCATTTGCCATAATGTGTTCAAAGGTCGCGTGCTGCAGAGGCTCCCGAAAGCGTGTGTATGTGCGATGGGGTAAAATCGACTCTTCATGTCAGAAAGAAACCTAAATAGTAGTCGACTGAGAACACTGGTGTTACTTCGCGATGTCGCAAGCAGAGGTGTATTCAGATTGTCCGAACACACCGAGTGTTCGAGGTGAGTGCTAGTCCAAAGCTGTAGTTTGACTGATTCATTCGACTAGGACATGTTCGAGTGCCCCATGTGTTATGTCATCTGCTATCGGCACAGACGTCTTATCTTTCGTACTGTCCGTGTCCTTACTTAACCTCCCGTTTACCATATAGAACCTAACTGGTCGTGTGTTAAGACAACCTGAAATCGGTCAAGATGTCTTATCTTTCGTCTTGTCCTTGTCCTTACTTACCCCCATTCCCACATACAACACAACTGCAGCAGACGACTGTGATCATATCTACTCAAAAACACGAAATGAAAGTACAATTATTGAATAGAGTTGAAAACATTGTGGACCATGGAGAAATTGATCATTAGTCGTCTGAAGCAGAGGCATCAGAAAGTGTATATATGTGGGAAAGGGTTAAATTATAATTGTAATTTTCATAATTGTTGGATATAACCCTTTCCCACTTACAGCAATCTGTAGCAGACGACTTCCTATAGGGAAAAATAGGATACATTTTGAAGAATATCTGCTTTTTGCCGCAATGTTTAAAATAAAAATATGCGCTTACGGCTGAAAGCAAAATATTACATTAACTGATTATTTTAAACATTGCGGCAAAAAGCAGATATTCTTCAAAATGTATCCTATTTTTCCCTAGATGATTTCAAAGTCGTCTGCTACATATTCCTGTAAGTGGGAAAGGGTTATATCCAACAATTATGAAAAGAACAATTATAATTTAACCCTTTCCCACATATAGACGCTTTCTGATGCCTCTGCAACAGAGAACTGTAAGTTGGTAAGGGTTATATCCAACAATCATGAAAAGTACAATTATAACATAACCCTTTCCCACATATAGCCACTTTCTGATGCCTCTGCTTCAGACGACGAGAGATAAGACGTCTGGGCCGATTTCATGTTGTTTTGACACATGACAAACAGGGGGTTAAGTATGGACACGGACAGGACAAAAGATAAGACGTCTGGGCCGATAGCAGATGGCATAACACACCGAGCACTCGAACATGTCCTAGTCGAATCAATCAGTCAAACTACAGCTTTGGACTAGCACTCACCTCGAACACTCAGTGTGTTCGGACAATCTGAATACACCTCTGCTTGCGACATCGCGAAGTAACACCAGTTACAGTTTTGGACTAGCACTCACCCCGAACACTCGGTCAGTTCGGACAATCTGAATACACCTCTGCTTGCGACATCGCGAAGTAACACCAGTTACAGTTTTGGACTAGCACTCACCTCGAACACTCGGTGTGTTCGGACAATCTGAATACACCTCTACTTGCGACATCGCGAAGTAACACCAGTTACAGTTTTGGACTAGCATTCACCTCGAACACTAGGTGAGTTCGGACAATCGGAATACACCTCTGCTTGTGACATAGCGACGTAACACCAGTTTTCTCGGTCGAATACTTTTTAGGTTTGTTTCTGACATGAAGAGTCGATTGACTTTACCCCCATCGCACATACACACGCTTTCTGCAGCCTCTGCAGCAAGCGACCTTTGAACACATGAGCAATTTCTCCATTTGCCGCAATGTTTTCAATTCTATTCAATAAATATATTTCCCTTTTTTTTAGAGACTTTCCATATCTTTGACAAAATATTTTCAGAGTCGTCTGCTGAAGATTTGTTGTATGTTGGAAAAGGTTCAATCCTCTGAAGGTCGGTTTTCTCGCGTGGTGTTGTTTACAGTATTGTTAATGCAAAGTAGGGCAACGTTGCAGTATTTAGAAAATTGTGTTGACCTTTAACCCCTTCCCACATGCAAAAAATCTGCAGCAGACGACTTTGAAAACATAAAAAACGTCTATATATGGGAAAGGGTTAGGATAACTAAAATCTTATAAACAAGACATGTCACTACGAAATCAAACCAGATTAGGAAAGATGTACGTAAGATCAATACTGGAAACTTTGTAGTCGTATGTCTAATTATTGTCGTTGCGTATATTAATAATGTATAAAGTTAAACAAGTCTGTGCTATTAGTTAGTTCACTATTACACACATGGAACATCACTGATACATCAAACATCTAACAATATCAACGAGTAGATGTCAAGTTAGTATCGTCTCCTTTAACCACGATATTTACGCCAATTTCTTATAGTTGAATGGGGGCCTATCAATATATACGACTCTCGACTCTCATTCTCTCCAACGTGCCTGATCTGGACTGCACCTCCCCCATTATATATCAAAGCGAACTTCAGTTCTTTAAATATCAGACAAATTAACATAATAAGTATAAGCACACATACTCTCAATGTGGGAAAATATCGTTCCAAGAGTCAATGATCAACATCTAGTGAAGCGGCATCCGAAAGTGCGAAGACACAGAATGCATTTTTATTCCGTGTCGCTATATCAAGTATGGTGAAGTCATATGATAGCAGTTTAAACTGGTTGAAAATACTTGTATGTCTTAAACATCTACATCATCACATAATGGTCAGGACCAGATAATCTATTTTGAGAAATACATATACAGTGGACTGGTGATATCTCAAAGTCGAATGAATGTATATTGTTTTATGGCGCATCGGCAGCTAAGGTCATTTAGCGCTCAATTAAATTTAATTATTCATGATCCCTGGGTAAACAAACCAGTACTAGGCTAGAAAATGTGCCTTGCCCAAGGGCACTCCACCATGACAGTAGTGCCGCGACTGGGGATCGAACCCGGGACACCCGGTTTTGAAATCCCCGACGCTTACCACTCGACCACAGCGAAAAAGATCCATTAATTACTTCGAGTTATTGACGTGTTCGAGTTATCGACGTGTTCGAGTTATCGACGTGTTCGAGTTATCGACGTGTTCGAGGTATTGACGTGTTCGAGTTATCGACGTGTTCGAGTAAGCGACGTGTTCGAGTTATCGACGTGCTCGAGTTATTGACGTGTTCGAGTTATCGACGTGTTTGAGTTATCGGCGTGTTCGAGTTATCGGCGTGTTCGAGTTATCGGCGTGTATAACACATAAATTATTCGCGGAATTCCTCTAAATGGACCCATTAATTATTCGAGGATTTACTTGATTTTGGCTACATTAATTCATGTATTTTCAGCTTCGTTATTTTATTATACTTAAATGTGTATTACGAAAAGCATTGCAGGGATAAAATCATGTAATACAATAGTCACAGTTCTGATTGCATTGTCTGATCGCTATTTACAAAATTCAGACCCGATCAAGGAATTAGCTTGAGATATACAAAATATGCGAATGATCACATGTTCGAGTTATCGTGGTTCAAAAGTACCTGGCAAAGCGATGATATTCTGGTGAAATGACTTTGGCAACTTCGCTGAAAATAGTTTCGAATCCCATTCACGCATACAATATATCTGCAGCAGACTACTCCGAAATGTTTTAAGAAAAACTATATACCCTCTGTATTAAATGGAGTTTTTACGTATTGAATAAAGTTGGAAAAAACCATTGAGGCGAAAACAGAAATTGCTCCTGATTACCAGTTTCTTCTTTTATCCAATTGTTTTCAAACGTAACCTGCTGCAGATTTGTCATTACGCGTCCGCAATTTGGAAAGGGTTAACACCATTTAAAAATGACATAAATCTTTCTTATGAACGGGTTTTCTATTTTTTCCCAAAAAACAGTTTTAAAAGTCGTCTGCCTAAAAGAATTGTTGAGTGTACTTAGTAAGTACGTTTTGAATTTGACACGCTGCAAAGTTCCCATTACCGATCAACCCTTTGCCTCTAACAACACATTCGTAAATAGCCAGCCAAAATGAAGGAAATCCTCATCATTGAACCAAATAGCTATTGAATAAAAATGAAAACATCGTGGTAAAAGTAGTACGTTCACATTATGAGCAATTTCTCCATTGATAATTTTTTTTTCCAAAGTGTCTACTGAAGATGCGCGTCAAATTACGACATATGTGGGAAACGGTCAAGTCGACATTTGTGTCAAAGATTATACAAAGTCAGACGGATCTAGTGTTCTTTTGTTGTGTCATATGCTTATTTAAATGCCTTGCCACGTCTTGTATTTCGCCATTATATTATCAACCTTGTTACGTTAAGGTTCGTTAAACTATGCTTCTCACAACCTATCTGGTAGTTTGTCTTGTTGCAGCTTCTAGTAAGTTAATATTTAATTATTGATTGATGTATTGATCAACTGTTTAAATGATACGCCATTAAAAAGAGTAAAACAAATATTTGAGACAAAAGTTGGTCTTTTGAGGTACAATATTATAATAATTGTGATAAAAATAGAAATTGCTCGTTATTAAGAATGAGTTCGTTTAACAAAAAGTGTCCGCACAAGTGTCTGCTGCCAGGGCGTATAATGTTGTATACATCTAGGAATTCGTTATCATTTCGTTTCTATGGCTTTGACGATTAAGCTTTCTTATTTCAAATAATACAATAAGATTCAATTTTCTCGTAGTAAATTATAATTTGGACTGAATGTTAGCATAACAATTTTCATCATGCAGGCACAATTTGACGATCTACAGTGGACGACTTCTAAAAACATCATTAAACAAAAGGCAATTGTTCATAATAAGCAGTTTCACCTTTAACAACTACCTTTACTGCTTAATCAAATAATAATACTTTCATTATTACATATTTTCATGTTTTTGCATAAACTGTTTCAACGTCGTCTGACGGAGATATGCTATATGTAGGAAAGGGTTAATTGGGTAGGTAATATCTAGAAATTATCATGATGGGTACGCTACTTTAAAGGTGCTGATCTTGAACTAGTCTTTTACAATGGCCAACTTTTACCTTTTCCATTGGATGGGCTCCTCCTTTGTAAATCAATCTAATTTTGACGTGATCATAATCATGCAATAAACTCTTAAGTTGTTCATTATATATTTAATTTAACGTTTTATGCGTTCATGAATACCTTTCTATAGGCTATCAGTTGTTATAAATTATGCCAATCATTGGTTTCTGTACAATTATTTCTCAGTTGTTCATTATTGGAACCTGTCTTTCATTTTAACGTTTCAGGCGTTTCATGAATACCGATTTTAATTACATCTTTTTATAAACCATCAATTGCTAATAATTACGCCAATCACCGTGTCTGTCCTACAATCGATCAGTTGTTCATTGTTTTAACGAGTCCTTCATTTAAACGTTATGCGTTCATGAATATCGATTGTAATAAGTCCATATTTCTATAGACCAACAATTAATATGAATTAAGCAAATCAACGTTTTCTGTCCAAGATTGGTTCATTATTTTGACATGTCTTTCATTCTAATGTTTTAAATGTTCATGAATACCGATTATACGTACATTTTTTTATATGTCCTACAATTGTTTTCAAGTATGGCAAGAAATATTCCGTAGTTCCGTAGTTCATTGTTTTTTAAAAATTATTTTTACATTTTATTCTTCATAAATTCCACGTTAATTTGTAAACATGAATTAACGTCAATTTTTAAAAGGCAATAAATTATTTTTAACGATTTCGCTTAAGACGATTCTGTGAAGAGACTTCGTTAATTTTGCACACAATCGGAGTGGGCAAAGTGTGGGTTTCCACATAACCTATTTTTACTATTTAGACATGGTTAAATCACCAAATCTTATCAATTCAGTTCCAGTGCATTCTATACATGTTTTAAATGGATTTCAACTCGTTGTTGAATATTCAATGCAGTCTGGTGATGATATACAACAATTACTAGGCAAACACAGCTTGTTTAGGGACTACTTCACTCGATCAGACTAGCTCGCAATTTCCTGTGCATCATATACATATTGTAATTGGATGTACTTGGTATAATTTGACACAAAACCAAATAAAACCAACGCTATCTTCAGGTGTATAGACGTAATGTACTTTTTTCACCGTGTCTGTCCTACAATCGATCAGTTGTTCATTGTTTTAACGAGTCCTTCATTTAAACGTTATGCGTTCATGAATATCGATTGTAATAAGTCTATCTTTCTATAGTCCAATGATTAATATGAATTAAGCAAATCAACGTTTTCTGTCCAAGAATTGTTCATTATTTTGACATGTCTTTCATTTTAATGTTTTAAATGTTCATGAATACCGATTATACGTCCATTTTTGATATGTCCTACAATTGTTTTCAAGTATGGCAAGAAATGTTCCGTAGTTCATTGTTTTAACCACTTTTTTGTTTTAAATTATTTTTACATTTTATTCTTTATAAATTCCGCATTAATTTGTAAATATAAATTAACATCAATTTTTAGAAGGCAATATATTCTTTTTAACGATTTCGATTAAGACGATTCCGTGAAGAGACATGGTTAAATCACCAACAATTATCAAATCAGTTCAAGTGCATTCTATACATATTTTAAATGGATTTCAACTCATTGTTAAATATTCATTGCAGTCTGGTGATGGTATACAACAATGTTTAGGCAAACACAGGTTGTTTATGGACTACTTCACTCGATCAGGCTGGCCCGCAAATTCCAGTGCATCCTATACATATTGTAATTGGATGTACTTGGTATAATTTGACACAAAACCAAATAAAACCAACGCTATCTTCAGGTGTATAGACGTAATGTACTTTTTTCTCTTCCACCATCTAGGTGCCCTTGATTGTGCGAGATGTGGAAACGTAACAAGTCCTCAAAGCTGTCAACATTTTGAAACATGTAATAGCGGAGATGTAAGTTCGTTTTCCTTCTTTTTAATATAGTTAAAACCTCTTTATTATACATGGATGCTCTACCTCTGTACCAGTGTATTTCATTGTCGTTTCCCCTGTATATTTGTAGTTATCACATAAATACCCTTATTTTCAAGTTGAGAACAAATCACGGAACAACGATATCCAACATGTGTGATAACAAAAACACGTCATACACGCGACTACTGATGACGTCATTTTGACCTTTATCTTTATTATGTTTATTGTGAAGTTGTTAAATTTTACACATTGAAAAATGCAATAATACGTTATTTTGAATAAATAACGAGTCTTAATTGTTTAAAACATTGTTGTTGTTTTTCTTCTTATTCAAAAATGATGAGGACTACTTTTTTATGCGGTGAGTCACAAGTTCTCATGAAGAATAGGTTATTCGGTCTTTGTTTTGATGTTGTCAATATTTTTCATTAAAACACACTGTTTAGGTGATAAAAAGAATCCATCACTCGTTTTTCTTTGGAGAAGATTTCTTAAATTCGTCTCGAAAAAGAGAGTTATTAACCTCGCCAAGAGGCTCGGTTAATAACAGTCTTTTTCTAGACTCATTTAAGAAATCTTGATCTCCAAAGAAAACTCATGATGGATCCTATATGTCTGTCTGTCTGTCTATCTGTCTGTCTCTGTCTCTCACCGTCGCTCTGTCTGTCTCTATTTCTATATGTATGTCTCTTTATGTCGGTGTCTGTCTGTCTGTTTCTCTGTCTGTTTCTCACCGAGGCTCTGTCTGTCTCTATTTCTATATTTGTATGTCTCTTTCTGTCTGTGTCTGTCTGTCTCTGTCTGTTTCTCATTCTTCTCTCTTTCTGTTTCTGTCACTGTTTCTATCCGTCTGCGAAACTTTAATTTTCTATTCCCTTTACTTTCCCTCTACATTTTTACCAGCCGAGCCCCGGTAGCTCAATCCATGGGTTGTGAGTTCGAATCCCGACTCGGCCAACTTTATTTCCTAGGATTCACAAAAGTCAATGCGACATGCGTCATTCGTCTTCCACCAATGGGCTAAAAAGCAGCCAGTTACTTGGGAAGATTGTTGTGTGGAGTACTGGTGTGAGAAAACCAGGAAATGCATGAGTAGGTGATTGGTTGTTAAACACGGCAATCAAGCGGTATAAGAAAATTAAGGCGCAAAATGACAAGATTTTAAATCTACATTCTTATGAAAGTGCTTTTCTGATTTCTCATTTCAAGATAATTTAGCGAAACTGTTCATTCTGTTACCCTCTACATGTTTTAGTCTTATTGATTGGTTTATAGGCGTAGAAACCAGATGGCATCTAAAAAGGGGAAATTGAACGTTAAGCTTCAAATAACATCTCATCCTTATCCACTGGACACAAAAAACAAGGAATATTCTTTTTGCAGTCCTTTTCCTAATTATGTTCAAATTTATGTGTAGAACTCTTGTTTGTGCGGTATCTGAGAAAGGGAGTAAACTGCCCAATATTCAGAATTCTTGTCCGATTCCAGTTATTTAATAGAAAAGTTCCTTCAGAGACTCTGCATGAAAATTGTTCAAGCCATATCGGTTGATTGAACTAAGAGGAGCAAGGCGGCATCAGACAATGGCCAAATTACAACATTTTAAAACTATTCTTACGAAACTGCTTGTCTTATTTGTTTTCTCAGTGACCCTCTTCTTAATTCATAAAGCCATATTGATTGGTTGAAAGACATAGTTACCAGGTGGCATCAGAAAATGGGTACATTTAACTTTTATCTTCAAATGATATCTTATCCTAATCCATTGGGAAATTTCAACAAAACTTCACAGGAATATTCCTCTGGTAGTCCTCTTTCAAATTTATTCAAATATATAAATTATAAACACATCTTTTGTTGCTGCGGCTGTAAACTTCTTCTTCTCTGTAAGTAACCCTCTACAATATTTGCTTAAGCCGTATTGATTGATTGAAAAACATTGCAGCCAGACGGCATTAGAAAAGGGGCAACATGACAAACTTAATAGTTTCTTTTCTATTAAAGTTTTTGTCAAATTTTGTAATTTGTTCAAGCCATGTTGATTGGTTTGAAAAGATAACTGACATAATGCATTAGAATAGGGATGAAATGAACGTTTAGCCAAAATCTCCTCCCAAACCATTTGACTGATATCAACCAAACTTCACGGGAATTATACGTTGGTGGTCCTGTTACAAACTGTTCAAATATTTGATATCATAACAAACGTCCTTTATTGATAAGTGTTATTTACAGTGTCCACTCCTAGAATGTTCATTCACGCTCTTGATTAGACTTTTTCTGATATTAGCAGTTACACATCTTTGAGATGCAAACATTAATTTATTGTATTAATAGATTGCATAATCTGAATGCATCAGTTGGTTCAGTACAGTCAATGGATATGAAGACAATTTACTGTCATGAATGTTCATGGTGGATACTATGATAATTAAAAAAGTATTATGTGGACCGAATGATATATTAGGAGTTGGGATCAATTAATTTAAACAAGACCAACATGAATTTATGATCTTGGAAATATTTCATTCTGGTCTGATGTATCATAACCTGTCTGTCATGTCGGGGATTTTTTTTTAGATAAATATTTCTATATGCACTTCTGCATCTCCTCTTAACCGATCACAATTCTACCTTAAGTACTTCCAGTACTTTGATTACATGAAGTTTTTATAATACGCTTATACTGCCTGGCTATAGAGATAGCTTTTGTAGCGACGTGGTAGATCGTTCGCCTCCGGACCAAAAGATCCAAGGTTTCAGCTTTGGTCAGGTCGGGTCTTTGAGGACCCAACATTGGGCTACATAGGAAACAGTCTCGAGAACGTTTCACTTCATTCTCAGACTCAAGAAATTCAAGGACGAGTTTAAAATTTGGATGGGGTATGTACATGCTGCAAAGCTATATGTATCAAGGGATGCGTAAACTATCTTGCTTTGGAGCCAGCTTATGTTGCGATGTGGTAAGGCGTCCATCGTAGGACTTAGAGCATAACATAAGAACTACAGTTGTGTGCCATCAATTACACATTGGACTGCTTTAAGTCGATCCCTGGTCGCGACGGTCATGGTGGAGCACCTTCCGTAGTACCGGTTTGTTTACCCAGGGACCATATGTAAGCGAAGTGTCGCCGTGATAAAACTGATAGTAATGTTGCAAACAGCGTAAAACAAAAACAAGCTTTAGATTTGTTTATACTGTAAAAATTGTTGATAACCCCGTTTCAGTGTCGCATGCAACTTTCCACATGCGAAGTAACGATCTTAACTTGATATCGACCTTCTTTGCAGAATGCCTTTAACTCTTCCTGGCTCTTCCTCATTCACATGAAATTTCCCAATTGTTGGATTCTCGTGGTATTTCGCTTGTATGCATTTACATCTAAGATCAGAATAAGCTGGGTAATTTGATAGGTAATTCACATATTTAATATTATCTATCTACTAAGTTAGTCTTACTGTAACGTGTTAAACGAGTTAAACTTGTTGTATTGCAAGTTTAAATGTTCCAAATCTAAAACATGCGATAGTTATACGGCTAGATTACGAGAAAACACACATATATTGCGAATGCATTTTCAGCACGACACCTTTATAATGCCTTATGTTTTAAATGTAAACCATGGGAACAACTTAACGGTTCTGTGATCAGTTACATTATGTGGCTGTTTTATGTGGCGACTTTGGCAACACTTTGCACTCGTAATACACATGCTTGTCTTAGACCTCACTGTTCGTAATTGCATGAAGACACTTTATTGTCATATATTTTAGCGTTGCTACACTTCTTCACATGGCACAGGTATGGACATGACCTTTGACCTGGGATGTAAGACCGAATCTGTAAGTAACATGTCTTTTAAAATGATTTATTTGTCTTGTGATAGTCCATGTATTTCAAGAAGGACACTTGGTAACAGAAATAAGACAATGGCTTCTTCTTCATCAATCCGTGGCATCCTTATATATGGCATATTACGTTGCAGGAGCGATAAATGGGTTCGCATTGCACGACTCGTAGCGTGCGAAAATCTCGACCACGATACTAAATGGGTTCGTATTGAACGATAAATAGCGTGGAAAATCGTTGTCTTATGGATTTTCCCACGCTAAAAGTGGTGCAATTCGAACCCATGTATCGCTCTTGTAACGTAATTTTCCATTTAATATATACCTACAATCTTTTAACAGTGAAAAAGGTAACACATATACGGATTCATTTTATTCTATTGAGATTACAATTTTTTAAACGTGAAGTAAACTGTATGAATGGTTGATGAATATTTACTATACTACTTATATTGTTTTCCAATACGTACGCCCCGCCCAATGACATAATCTCTTCATAAACGACGTTAAAAAGGGTACATGGAACCTCTATGTTAATAAATGTATTTTACTGTATGGAAAATGTTTAAATTAGAAGTATAGTGTACCCGCATTTCATAAAATACCAAATCATAATAGTCGGTACAATGACTCGACAAATATCAATTTTGGCAGCCTGTTCTAGTTAAGTTCATATCGAAACTTCATATCATAACATTCTATTTATTCGCGGTAACTCGAATATGATATAATTCCAATATATCGTTTAACTCGAACCAAATCTTTTACAGATCTGTCTTTTGCAGAAGAGCTATGAAATTCGATTTTAGTTTGGTTCGGTTAGGTTAATTTTAATTCTCATGTTGTATTTATTACAGGAATGTCTAGGGGGTGCTTCGGCATCTCTCGTGGGCCGATCCCTGGGACAACAGCAATGTATCCAGTGCTGTGCAGTGGACCATTGCAACCAAAAGATGCTCAGTCGGATCTCAGGGTAAACGTTTACTTTTGGTGTTACAGTGTCGCGATCTACTTCACAATATAACTTTACTTTATTTACACTTCAGTTGAGTTATGTATAATAGAATTCATCGTGATTGTTTTCGTTGAGGTATTTGTCATTAAATAATATTATATTTCCTTACACAAAAGATGTTTCATTTAGGATTTGAAGACGTAATGCCTGATTTATCAATTTTGTTGAACGTTTTCCGCTCACTTACTTATTCTACAATGTTAAAGTATTATCGCAAACGCTCATTTTTCTTTTTCAACGTGCAATTATGTCACTTTTCCAGTTATACCACGGCGTTTGCTGAGTAAGTTACCAGTACTACTGGTCCATTTATTCTGACCTCAGCGAGTCAGTCGTTATGTTAACTCTACAATCCTTAACGCCAATGAGGGAGAGCCATTTATATCATTTTCAAAGTATTTGGTATGACCCGGCCGGTCGTACAAGCATCCTGCAGCAACCGAGGCGGGAAAACGTGCATTTAACATACCAGATACTCCAATCACCAAACTCGTCTCTCTCCGTCGTTATAACTAGACTTGAACAAGTCCGTATTTTATTTTTACCTCTTCCCGATTTCTTATTTATTTTATTTCAGTCATAAATGAAGTGGGGGCATGTGCGGACGACCCGAACTATGATTGTCAAAAGATGAGTGCAGTGTTCAACATATGTAGCGATATTCATCATGCCAAACTCGTATGTCGAAAGTGGTGTGGTCTCTGCAACTTAGGTAATACCTTTGACCGGTAAGAATGTTGTGTGGAGGACTGGTATGCGAATACTAGGAAACACATCGCTAAGTGAACTTGACGGCGTTATATAACTATTGAAACCCGTGACATAGCTCAAATCAATCTATCAATAAGTCAAATATCCTGGTTTTAAAGTTTGGAATCGTTGTCCAAAAACCTTATTTAATATCGTTGAACTTCATGTGAATGTATATGAATTCAATATTAGGGCATACCTTTGATATGTAACTTAAACTTCAACCAATTTTCTGAAAGAGTTATTAATTATTAAAAACAAGTATCAAGAAATCGGTTCTCTGTTGGACTTGACATCCTTGTATTAATTTAACCTATGTATATAAAGAAATATAACTTATTTTATCTTTTACAGTGGATGGCGCTTGGGGCATGTGGTCTCCATGGACTGATTGGGATGTCACGTGCGGTACAGGTAAATTGACGAGATCACGCACGTGCACGGACCCGGCACCTGCTCATGGGGGATTGCCATGTACTGGCAACAATACGGACATAAAACCATGTACATTAAGTGCATGTCCAAGTAAGTTATGTTTTGTTTGTATACAGATATCTTAGTTTTAACTGCGTACAGTATTATACATTCGTCGTAACTTTCATTGTTAGGTAAACAAATATATATTCTTAAGTTACATTTAAATCATAAACAATAAAATAATGTTGCAAACCAAATAAAAAAAGAAAGAAAATCATGGCAAGTAATATTTTAGATTGTACAAAGAGATCATTAACCGCCATACGCTAGTTATTATCAGTGTTATATACTTTGTGTAGCTACTTTGGCGAACATTGCAGCCGCCGTGTCGGGCGGGTTCGAAAATCCCTTTGCGACAGAGAATATCCTTTGTTTTTTTAGAATTCCTGAGAAATCTCATGTTTGAACAACTGATTTACAATTTGAAAGAAGCTCTTTTCTCATTTGTTTTATATTCATTGTTCATTTCAGTTAACGGTGGGTGGGCTAGCTGGCAGACATGGAGTTCCTGTTCAAACACGTGTAGTATTGGTACCCAGTCACGACGTAGGTCATGTGATAATCCGATCCCACAGCTTGCCGGGAACCACTGTTTTGGCGATAACGTTGACTTCCGGTCGTGTTTTATGAAGAGCTGTGTCGGTAATTTAGTTATTTCTAGTACGCTTATAACAGACCGCTTCGGTGGTGTAGAAGTAAGAGCGATGATATCAGGATAAGTCTACAAGCAGTGCTTGTAATTTACCCATGAAACGTAGTGATATGACTGAAATACTGTTGGAAAACGACGTAAAACACCAAAGAAAGAAACACAACAAAATGTTTATAGCAATAATATAAACTACCTTGCATGTGCATGTATTCAGTTGATGTTTTTATTTCGTTTCCTTCCTGTGTAAAAAAAATATAGTATGTTCACTTTCACAAATGTTACATAACGATCAGGTGAATACGAGTATTGATAAAAAGTACACGCCTTCATATTATTAAAGAAATACATATGAGCGATGCTACAGTAAAGACAACTTAACGTAAGAATTACACATGTTGGAAAAGACCTGCCTGCGTTTTTGTGCACAGGATCTAAATAAAAACTGTTTAACATAAGTTTCTTGAAACATTGTACGACTAATCAGCGGACAGTGCAATGGATGCCCTTGCTGATCTGGCACTACATTGGTTGAGACTATGATTTTATCCGAAATATTGTCGTCAATCTTGGGAGTTGTGGTTCCTGGGATCACGTATATCAATACAGTAGCACTTCGTTTAGTGGTGCTCTTACGGAAGGGTAACCACTTCCCTCACATACAACACATCTGAAGAAGACAACATTGAAAACATAAAGACCCGAATAGAGAAAATCTCAGATAACTATGACAATTTCATTGTTGAAAAGAGTTGAAAACATTGTAAAAAAGGATAACTTGCATATGATGAACAAGTGTCTCGTTTTACAATGTTTTCAAATGTCGTCTGCTGCCGATGCGTCAAAAAACGTCTGCAATTGGGAAAGTGTTAACTGTTTAATTTAAATAAAGTTGGGTTAATAAAGAAAATATAGTGACGTCAAAGCTACTGCAATCACATACAGTAGTCTGGTGTAAGTCGAACATGTATGTGATAATTCGAATATATCGTTTAACTCGAACATGTATGTGATAATTCGAATATATCGTTTAACTCGAACATGTATGTGATAATTCGAATATATCGTTTAACTCGAACATGTATGTGATAATTCGAATATATCGTTTAACTCGAACATGTATGTGATAATTTGAATAAATCGTTTAACTCGAACATGTATGTGATAATTCGATTATATCGTTAAACTCGAACGTGTATGTGACAATTCGAATATATCGTTTAACTTGAACATGTATGTAATAAATCGATTATATCGTTTAACTCGAACATGTATGTGATAATTCGAATATATCGTTTAACTCGAACATACATGTGACAATTTGAATACATCGTTTAACTCGAACGTGTATGTGATAATTCGAATATATCGTTTAACTCGAACATGTATGTGATAAATAGATTATATCGTTTAACTCGAACATGTATGTGATAATTCGAATATATCGTTTAACTCGAACATGTATGTGATCATTCGAATATATCGTTTAACTCAAACATGTGGTAATTCGAATATATCGTTTAACTCGAACATGTACGTGATAATTCAAAAATATCGTTTAACTCAAACATGTATGTGATAATTCGAATATATCGTTTAACTCAAACATGTATGTGATCATTCGAATATATCGTTTAACTCGAACATGTATGTGATAATTCGAATATATCGTTTAACTCGAACATGTATGTGATAATTCGAATATATCGTTTAACTCGAGCATGTATGTGATAATTCGAATATATCTTTTAACTCGAACATGTATGTGATAATTCGAATATATCGTTTAACTCGAACATGTATGTGATAATTCGAAAATATCGTTTAACTCGAACATGTATGTGATCATTCGAATATATCGTTTAACTCGAACATGTATGTGATAATTCGAATATATCGTTTAACTCGAACATGTATGTGATAAATCGAATATATTGTTTAACTCAAACCAATTCCTGTAGCGGATCTGTCTTTTGGATTAAGCGTAGCAGTCGTTCTAACTGCTGCTGTGCTGTTTTCTTTATATGAATTTTTCACTGGCTTGCATTTCATGATTAAAATTAAGGAATAAATGAATTGCGTATCTGAAAATACAGTGTTTATATTTTGTAAGTGTTTTATAGTGTTTTATTCTGCTTTAAACAATCGTTCAGTTAATTCATGACGAAATGGGATTTACTCTGTTCAGAGGCTGAACGAGGAACTTCTTTTCCCGACTCTCTATTATTAAAACCGTTCGACTGGGAAATGGGTCTAAACCCCTTTTCACACGCGGACAACGTTTTAAAACAGCGTGACAAAAGGCGAACTTGTTCATCATGATCAATGTCTTCTTTTAACACAGCGTTTCAATCAATTGTATATTAAATATAATACAGTACTTATATTTATGGAGATTATCCACATGTTTGCCCTTAAGCAGGGGACTAGATAACCAAGGGGGAGTGAACTGGTCTTTTCCCAACTATATCTCTCTTTTGTCTCAACCAAAGCCTTTGTCGTGGGTACTCCAACGGATCGTCTCAGTGAGACAATTATTTGGAGTACCAACAACAAAGGGTTTGAGTGCAAAATATTGATTTTGGAATGGGAAATATACATCTTATCAAGAGCTCTTCCTTATGTTTTCAAAATCGTCTGCTGCATATTTGTTGTATGTGGGAAAGGTGGGAAAGGGTTGTTCATGTTGCTCGTGCGTTCGCGGTTACTCGAGTGAGTCTATATATGTACGAGGTCGAGTCAAACAGTTTCCGGACTTACCATTTATACCAAAAATATTGACGTCTTATCATGATGAAAAGTGCAAAGTAGGCCTATATATTTCAATTTAGGTGAAACGTAAAGGGACAATATTATAAAGCTTGCATTAGATTTTCGTTAGAACTATTCTTTTTGTCATATATGAACTATGCTACAGAGCACATTGAAATACAATCTCATTAAAATCATCTCCTATTAACGCTACGCATAGGATCTGAGGACAACCGATAGACGGTCACGTTCAGACGACCTTTCCGCCAGCCAATCAGAACCTTGCTTTCGCGTTTTTGAAAGTGAAAAGACTATATTTACCAAAAAAATCTATATTTAGCATAGAATCCCAATTTTCGCATAGTGATTTACACGCGTGTATACATAGTTCGACGACAGCATCATGGCTACAAATGCGGAAATGAGGCAAAACACCGATACAGTCTTTCCCTGACCATACAACATCGAAAAGTGTTCTTTGCTCTGGTTTTAAATGGTCTATTTTAAATTTGCTCAACTTCGTCAATTGACGCCATTTTGAAGGTTAAGCCAAACGTTTGTTGAAACGAGTCCTCTGATTGGTTCAAATAAAAATAGCTAGGTGGATCTAAAAATAGCGATATTGGAAATCCCAATTTTCTGTTAGAGACAAGAAGATGAATTTGAATGGATCGCCATCAGATCTTACATTTGGTCAGATCGTGTACTTTAATCAGATTGATTGAAATATGGAGTCAGTCATAATTTATCCCTCTGTTGTTTAGTATGTGGCGACATTTCATCGCGTAATGTTGTTAGACGTCAATTCAGCGGTCACTCTCTAACACTATCGATTGATTACATTCACCATCAAAATGAAAGTGTGTTTAAGGAACAACAACTCTGCGAAAGAGAATGTTCAGCGGTGGTATTTTTTCAAAACATCTGCAGAAAATCAACGTCATCCGTTTTATGCGCACATTCAATAGAAATAGATAATAAATCCGACGTAGAAAATCAGATGTTTTCAATCTCCTGGTATATTTTTTTACACATAAACACGTCATACGAAAACCGACACTTAGAGGGTTTGAAATCAGTGGTGCTTGTACGGCTACATAGCAAAAAAGGATATACCCTAATCAGATTGCAAGGAGAAGCCGGATAACCTCGATCTGGGCTGGTCGAATATGTTGCTGGTAGGTTTTTCGTTTGACATGCTACGTGACGTTTGATCGAAAAAAGAATCACGTGATCATGGCGGTGAACATGAATTTTGAATAGACGACGAAAAAATCATACAAAAACTGGTTCATATACTTGCATAAGATAACTGATTGTTCCTTGTAAGTATTAACCAACAGACTAATAGAAATGCCGAAGAAACAGAAACAAAAAACAGCTAACGAGCCCAAAAGAAGTCAACGACAGCAGGTCAATGATAGCTCGTCTACCCCACCCACCATCCAGCCAAAGGTAAATCTTACCCCACTCACTAACGTAACAGCATCCAACCATAATGATGTGGTTGTGGGTAATAGTGCAGATGTTCCTTCTGCGTATACAAACCATTTTAGTCACGGTAACATACCTGTGCCTCTTATCAGTAATGGAAGTGAGGGAATCTTCATGAATAATGGATTGGCGAGGTCACAACAACAACAACAACAACAACCGTTAACATCCACCCATGTTAGCCCACAAGTCAACCAAACCAGTTATGCACCTATTACTGGGTTTCAAGACGTTCCCCATTGGCTTGCGAGCATGCTGAGCGACATAAATAATAAACTTGAAGTCAAATTAAGCAATATTGAAAACAAATTGGAAAAACAAAGCCAAGATTGGAAAATACTTGAAGACTCTATACAAACACAAAACTCCCGAATAACATGCCATGAAAGACAAGTACAAGAACTACAACTTTATAAACATGCAGTCAATGAAAATACAAAAAATATAGCCATAGCTAACCAAGACTGTGTAAATATGTGTGACAAAGTGACAATCCGTGCTACAAGCACTAAAACACTATGTGATTCACATGACAACCCACTACAATACACAGAACAGGCTAAAGTGACTTTAGATCAACATGATCAACAAATGAACAATCTAGAGGAAGAAAACAATGATCTTAAAGTCAACATAGAATCACAAAGAGAATCTACTCTAGATTTAAAGTGTAAAACCATGGAAAATGAACTAATATTCTTTGGCATTTCTGAGCCGTATTGCCCACATGATGCAAGAGAGTATACAGAAGGCTTACTTAATGCATTCTTGAACTGTGAACTGGGTATTAAAAGACCTATTCACTTCAGTAAAGTATACAGGCTAGGTAAGAAAACAGAAATACCTCTACACAAGAGACCTATTGTTGCCAAATTAATCAGCCTCAAAGATAAAACATACATAATGCATAGAGCAGCAGAGTCACTGAAAGACACCCAATTTTCTGTTAGAGACAATTATCCTAAAGAGATACAAGACAGAAGAAAACCTTTATATAATGAAATAAAAAAGGCTAGAGAAGTTGGAAAAAAGGTCAGACTTGTTAGAGACAAACTCTTCATCGAAACCGAAATATTTACAGAAGGGAATGACCCTAAAGCAAGAAACAAAAATGTCAACAGACCCCACCCAACTCAGTCAGAAAACCAATACAGAAAAGCTGAAACTTATAAAACACATTATGATAGAGTGTTTTACAACAGCAGAGTAGCATCCTTAAAAAGCCAACATCAATACCCAAGATACAATGTCCCCACATCAAACCGGTTTGTTTATATTGAACAGGAGCAAGAAACACCTCAACAACGGAAACTAAACGACAAAAGGAAGGCAGGGTCACCCATTGACTCTGATATACACACCACAAAGTACAGAGATGGTGCATTAGACTGTGTCTATACAGATGATGAGACAAATCCAAATAACAGCAGCGCCACAAATATAATGGATACAGAAAATCAAGTTATAGATGTTGATTATGAAGATACACATACTGAGGTTGT
Organism: Serripes groenlandicus; assembly: GCA_031761405.1. Classification (NCBI taxonomy): domain Eukaryota; kingdom Metazoa; phylum Mollusca; class Bivalvia; order Cardiida; family Cardiidae; genus Serripes; species Serripes groenlandicus. The sequence goes on from JASEVX010000014.1 coordinate 45,437,158, forward strand.
GGCTAGTGTTAACCAATAATTTGATAGTTATAATCAAGAAAATAGAGTTGTGATAGAATTTGTGAATGAATGTGATAACGATGGTGTTGATAACCAAGCAGTGTTATATGTGGAGGGTAAAACTGATACCGATGACGGCACTGATGTTGTGATGGAAATTACTAAAAGTAATAGTGCTAATCAAGAAGAATCTGTAAATGACAACTCGGAAAGAGAATGTGATCATGCAACCACACTATAGGGAAACGCCGAGGGCAACACAAAAGAACTTATATCCAGCCAAGAACTAGTCAAAACTATCAGAATTTGTTCCATAAATGTGTGTGGACTAAAATCTAAATTACTAATCCCTGAATTCAATCATATGATTGGCAAGTATGACATTATAGCGGTACAAGAGACAAAACTTGACAATCTTGACTCTATTGAAATAAAAGGTTATAAGTTGTTTGTTGCAAACAGAGAAAATGTTGCTAGAAATAGGTCAGGAGGAATAGCTTATATTGTATCGAATAAACTCTCGGAAGAAATAGAAATAATTGAAAACACAAGTAAACTAATACTTTGGCTGAAATTATCTTTCAGGGAAAACAACATACAAAGGAAATTTTATCTTGGAAACATCTTCATACCTCCAATTGGTTCAAAATATGTAAATCATGACCCATTTCTTGAAATACAAGAGGAAATGAATAAGTTTGAAAACGAGAACATACTCCTTATGGGAGATTTTAATGCAAGAACAGGTAATAAGGATGACATCATTCTAGGGGATGAGAACATCTTTGATATGTTTGTTAATGATGAAATGTATGCAGAAAACATAAATTTCCTCAATAATCTACAAGACCTTAACTTGCCGCTGAACGGAAACACAATGGACCATAATGTAAACGAATATGGAAAGCAACTTCTAGATTTCTGTGTGTGTAATGATCTGTTAATTCTAAACGGTAGGTTAGAAAATGACAAATCATTTACCACTTTTACATGCAAGGGATGTAGTACAATAGACTACTTTATCAGTAGTATTGACATCATAAAATATGTTAAAGAATTAAATATCAAACAATTCTCAAATCTATACTCAGACGTCCATAACCCTTTAGAGTTAATTATGGAATTTGATAATACTGTGACAAAGGTATGTAGTGCAACTGAATTAGTTGAAGCCAGTTCAAATACCAAACAGAAACTTTGGGACAAAAGTAAATCTGAACAGTATGTCCACAACATTGATAATGATAAGATCAAAGAGCTCCTTGATTATTTAACGTTGCTTTCAATAGAATCAGAAGTAACACATGAGAACATTGAACAATGTTGCACAGAAATAGAGTCTCTTTTCCAAAATGCATGCCATAAGACTTTTGGAAACCAAAATACAGAAAATAAAAATACTAAATTCAACAAAGATGCACATAATGATAAACCTTGGTTTAACTTTGAATGCCAAAAACTAAGAAACATATATCACATTGCAAGAAAAAATACAACAAAAACAAAAGTAATAGAAACAAAGAAACTCTTAAAAGTATAAGTAAGCAGTATAAGCAAGGTATTAAAAAGTCATACCAAAACCACAAGGAAAACAATGTACAAAAACTAAAGAAACTAAAATCTTCAAATTCCAGGGATTATTGGAAAATCATTAACTCAATAAACAAAAAGGATAACAATGTTAAAGCCAAGCTAGAAGATCTATATGATTTCTTTAAAAACACAAACAACAAGGTAAATGATTCTGATACAGAAGAACAAAATGTAGAAAACAATTATTCTGACCAAAATAATGAAATACTTAATGCAGAAGTAACAGAAGAAGAAATATATAAAGCAGTAAAATCATTAAAAAACAATAAAAGCCCAGGGATAGATCAAATACTTAATGAACACATAAAGCAAACAATTGATAAAATGTTACCAATTTACCTAATACTTTTTAACATTATTCTTGACTCCGGCAAAATTCCAGCCAGTTGGACGAAAGGCATCATATTGCCAATTTACAAAGACAAAGGTGATGCAAAGTCTCCAGAAAACTATAGACCTATAACACTACTGAGCTGTCTAGGAAAATTATTCACTGCAATTCTAAATAATAGACTGACACGCTATACAAATGAATATAATGTAATAAATAAAAACCAATCAGGATTTAGACAAAATCATTCAACAATAGACAATCTATTTATTTTGCAAAGTCTTATAGACATAGTAAAGTCAAGAAAGAAAAAACTTTATTGCGCTTTCATTGATTTCAAGCATGCTTTCGACACGGTATGGAAACAAGGTCTGTGGAATAAAATGATTACATACAATATAAATGGTAAATTTTTAAATGTAGTTAAAAGCATGTATCAAAATATAAAATCATGTATAAAAACCTATAACCAAGGATACTCAGATTTCTTCCTTAGTTTAATCGGAGTTCGACAAGGAGAAAACCTATCACCAATACTATTTTCATTATACCTAAATGACTTAGAACAATACTTATCCGAAAATAATGCAAAGGGGATTGATTGCCAAACATCTAATGATGATTTAAATACATACCTAAAAATTTTTGTTATACTATACGCAGACGATACTGTTTTACTAAGTGAAACACCTGAGCAATTACAAACTCAGCTGAACTTATTTCATGAATACTGCATTAAATGGAAACTAACCGTAAACAAAATGAAAACTAAAGTTCTTGTATTTGGAACAAGAACCAAGCATAGCAATATTAAATTTAATTTCGAAAACACACAACTAGAAATAGTAGATGAGTTCAAATATCTTGGGCTGTATCTTTCTAAAACCTGCAGTTATGTTAAAGCCAAAGAACATGTATCACTTCAGGCCAAGAAAGCCACATTCATGTTACTTAAAAAAATAAGGCATCTAGATCTTAGCATTGATCTGCAAATCGACATATTCAATAAAACAGTTAAGCCTATCCTATTATATGGCAGCGAACTGTGGGGCTGCACTAATACAAACACACTAGAAAAGGTACAACTGAGTTTTTTCAAACAAATACTGTACTTAAAAAAATCCACTTCTACATACTTGATGTATAGTGAACTTGGTATTATACCCCTCACAGAAGAGGCAAAGTGTAGAATGATTAATTACTGGAGTCGACTGACTAATGATAAAACAAACAAACTATCCAGCCAGATATATCTAATACTATTCAACTTATATAATCAAAACAAGATTAAATCAAAATGATTAGAGTATATAAAAAAAACTGATAATAACAAATGGATTCCTTAACATTTGGGATAGTCAATTTGACATAAACACGAAATGGTTCTCAAATGCTTTTAAAATCCGTACAAAAGATCAATTTTTCCAAACATGGCATTCTACAATAAATAATTCTAGTAATCTTATGTATAAATCCATCAAACATGATATGAACATTAACATATATTTCTCCTTGCTATCAAACAAACATTGCAGAAAATTAACAGCCTTTAGAACTAGAAATCATAGACTACCAATAGAAGGGGGGAGATGGAACAACACTCCAATACACGAAAGAATTTGCCAATTATGTAAACAGGGATTAGGAGACGAATATCATTATATCATGGAAAGCAACTATTTAAAAAAAATAAGGAAAACTCACATACATAATTACTACTTAAGACACCCTAATATTCTCAAATTTAGCGAACTATTTAACACCAGTAACAAATCACAACTAACAAAACTGAGCCAATTTGCAGAAATTATTATGAAAACTTTCAGACAACAATAACATATACCCTCCAACTGAAATATTGATAAAGAAACTGTAACATGTTAAAATTGTAAATTGAATGTATATATGTAACTAAATGTTTGTATATATATAAAATGTTTAACTTGTTAAATTATAAACTTACCAGAGAAAGGACTGCACAACATATAGCTCGACTCAAATAATCTTATTCTGGCCATTAATAATCCCTACATATCGACCTGGAAGAAAAAAGAAACCACAAAGAAACGCATTCTGGGATAAGAACATAAATATGTAAAACGAAAAAAATGAATTTGAACTAGAAAATGACACTTAAATCTAAATTAGTATCATTAATTACCGTATGTCTAAATTGAAAACTATTATAAAACGACAGAATTATACTTATCTAAAACAATAATTCCTCTTGTGAAAAATTATTTGCCCGAATTCATGCGACATCCGAAATAAGTAATCCACTAGTCCTGGCTTCACTTTCACTTATAATCCAATTGTTAAGGACTCAAAACTGTTAAATAACCACTATCTAACGGTTCACTCTGACAGACGTGTACAGTTAAACACACTCTACACGTTTGGCGGAGTCGAATGCCAGTAATCATGGACATTTGTTTGTGATTGCATGAGCTCCTCGTGACCTGATTTTGTACACTGTATATTTTACGGCCTACAAAAGCGACACGAGTCTCATAAGATCCTTTTCTCTGTTACTGTTTAGTAACACATCGCTAACATTTTGTACCTTATAATTATAGGAACATAAATGTTTCCATAACCATTTCCTTTTTATTTTGTTTCGAAAAGGGAAAATAATTAAATTTGGAGACTTGACGGAAACAAGCTTATTGAGCTTTCAAATAAACATGCTTAACAAACATATTTAAACTAAAAAACATGCTTCTATCCTCCATTCTGTAACTTCTTTATTTTTTCCTTCTTTTATTTTTTGTCTCTCTATATACATCATTCTTTTTCTCTCAATCTCAATTTCTCTCTCATATTGATTTAATTACTACGCCTTTTGTTGCCCTCTGATCACGTTGTATAATATATTGCAGAGCTGTCATTTATGTATTATGTACATACTCAGCATCGAAATAAAATATTGTAAAAAAAAAATATTGTAAAAAAAAAATCGACATATGTATGTATGTCTTGCGTAGGAGCATTTCAAATGACAGACTATGTGTAGAGCTTTTGTGTGTTTTCCCCTAATTTCAAATGACATAAGTTCACATCGACCTATTATTCGCTGCAGGAGCAAACGCTCGAGTAGTCTGGTACTCCGCTGATAGTAAATGAGTACTTCTGATATAATTCAATGATGTAGTCTGGTTCCCGGCGTACTTAAGTAAAATAATAAATCTATCATAAACCAACATAGATTGGTTACCTCCCCTTAATGACGCTATTGCATAATATATAGGTAACCAGTTTAGAACCAACAATGGCGACTAGCTTGGTCACCTCCACTTATATGCCGCTTTCGTATACATGTATATAAAGGATTAATAAGCGAACTAATACAACTTGATGTTTGGAATCAATTTGAGAAAAATTGAGCAATCGAAATCTAATAGGTTAAACCGGTTTTATCGAACTGTACTTTTATTTTGATATCATTTTGATACCATTGACCAAAGGTGACGGTCATTAATGGTGTATGCCTGACCAGACAATGTAATGGTAGAGGCAGATAACTCAATACTATCGCTCGCATAGCATAGCGAAGTATTGGTTTTGATTTCAAGGAATTCATCGCCATCAGACGATTTGTCAAAACATCGTGGAAAATGAGAAATTGAGAATTACGCCTGAGAAATTGAGAATTACGCCTGACAAAAGTGTTCAAATCCTTTCAATTATGAATTTCATTTACATGTTGTTGTCTTTTACAACGGCCGTCTTTCAATAAACTTATATAGTGAGCAAGGAAACCCTTTTTTCAGATTAAGCAAAATCAGTTTGAAAGGGTTAGTATGCGTTCACTGGTCTTCGAACCTCTGCCATCTATTCAGATACGCCATGATGAAAAGGGTATCTTTATCAATTTCCTACATGCAACAGATTCTGTCGTTTCTGGTTTGCAAACAATAGGGACTCTTCTTTAACCCTTTCTCACATACAACACATCTGAAACAGACGACTTTGAAAACAGTTTAGCAAACATAAAGAAACTATCTTTAAATGAAAGTATACTTCTTGAATAAAGTTGAAAACATTTTGGTCATTATGAGCAATTTCCCATTTTGCCACAAAATTTCAAAATTCGTCTGCCGAGGCGTCAGAAAGCGTCTGTATGTGGGAAAGGGTTGAATATAGTGAATACAAATGTATTGCACTAAAATGGAATGTGTCCGTTTTGTTAAATGTTGGTATTAATGACTGCCCTCCTTGGCGCTCAGGATTGCGGGGCTAGCATTACGACTGGCAGGCTGGTGATATGATAACTGGACCAGTAGTACTGGTAACTTACACAGGAAATGTCGTGATATAACTTACTAAACTAATGTTGAAAGCGGCAATAAACACGAACCAATCAATCAATCAATTGTGTTAAATTTACCGTAAATCATCGACTCCTTTTAGCGTGTCGTGGTAACAGTGACGTTATGAATTGACAATGGGATTACACTGAAACTTTAAGACGATGTCCGGACTTAACAATCAATCTTCACATTTGTTAATTGACAATCGCAACGTCTCGCTTATTCACCATGAGAAAAAGTCCACTTCCCTTTCAACGCCTAGTTAGTTCACAGTCGGAGTTAGAGAACATCGGTGTGTTTTTACTTTTTAATGACACTTGACATCCGCATATCATCTCGAGAGAGAGTCTTCATTGGCTGAATATTATGTAATACATATCCTAACAAAATACTGGATGTGTAGCTCCACTAGTTTCGTATGTCAATATGTCTTTAAATGATGTCAGAGCGGAATCTTCACAAGATATGAAACTCGCTAGACATGGCTCTTGTGTAAACCATCATATGTGCCGTGCCGCAAAAAAAACAACCATGTGGACTCTGCGTAAAGTACCGACCCGCATCAGCCTAAGCATGCCGCGCAGACTAACGCAGACGGACACGTATTGCCTCCAGTGGATTTTCTGTTTCAGGAATCATTAATCTTAACATCTATCCTCCTAAGACGGAATGTATCGGCCCGGATTAGCCTGCGCGGAATGCGCATGCATATCTGGGTCGTTACATTACGCAGATACCATAATGTTGGTTCTCTTGTGTTAACCATCACATGTGTATACATTTGTATACAGGCAGGGATCGTGTCAATAGTGTCAAGTAGTACTCGTGTGCGAGCAGTGACCACTCAAGCGAACCCGAGTGGTTAACTTCTGGAAATATCGCACCAGGCGACACCGGTCCGATTCCCAAGTCGCGACGCAGCGGTCATGTTGGAGTGGCCCTTTTTGCAAGGCACTTTTCCTAGCCTAGTACTGGTTTGTTAACCCAGGGATCTTGAATAAGTGAACTGTCACCGTGATATAACTGAAATAATGTTAAAAATGACGTAAAATCGCAATTAAGACAAATATCCTATTCTGTGTATTCGCTGTTCGTGTTGTAAACGCTTTCGAGTCCCGGTAGCTCGGTTGGTAGCGATGCCGGATGTCAATCCAGGGGTTGTGAGTTAGTTTTGAGCGCCAGCTTGGCCAACATTTTTTCCGACGTTCAACAGTGCGACTAGCGTCATTCGTCTTTCACCAATGGGCTAACAGTATATGAGCTGTGCTAATCCTGGCCGACACATTACGTCTCATAGAGACAGAGGTATAGAGTAATGATTCCTGAAACAGAAAATCCACTGGAGGCGAAAAGTGTATGTATGGGTTAGCCTGAGCGATATAATTAAGCTGATCCGAGTCGATACTTTTTTTCAGAGTCCACACTGTTTGTTTTCTCGTTATTCGGCTCATATGTGAAAATCAGCCCGTTGCTATGAAGGACTGCTGTGGTGCTGTGGTGTGAGATATCATTAAAACGCATGGTTAGATGAACTGCAGCCGTTATATGATGGCGTTTATCCCCATATCAATCAATTCAATGCATGTACGCTGTTTACCCAATTTAGGTGCCACGGCTTTTAATGTTTATCAGAATCAATGATAAATTAATCCACCATTAAAGCCAGCTAATCAAAGATGATAGACATCTGTCGTGACTTATCAACGTTTGATACAAATTTGGTATCTTCTCTTCTCTTCTAATTCAATTTAACATGGTATTATATATAAAGATGACGAGATCGCTTTCTTTCGTTTTGGTAAGCACCTGAAACTCTTAACTAGTATAGAGTATTGTACTATATATATAAATTGATATATACTTACTTATTCACATATTTAAGGTACACATTTTTAAGTTTAATTTCGGTAAAAATCCGCAACCCTATCTCCATGTCATGCATTACCTAGAAAAATATAAATTAGCTTTTTCTATCGTCGCGTTTCTCCACTACGTTTCCTTATTGTTTTGTGGTCATTTCGTTGCATATCTACCATTAACCAGGAAGCAGATGTAAATGACAATTTATTTATTTATTTATTGGGGTTTTACGCCGCTTTCCACATTATTTCAGTTATATCACGGCGACAGTTCACTTATTCATGATCTCTGGGTAAACAAACCAGTACTTGGCTAGAAAATGTGCCTTGCCCAAGGGCACTCCTCCATGACCGTAGTTCCGCGACTGGTGATCGAACCTGGGACACCCGGTTTCGAAATCCCCGACGCTAACCACTCGACCACATTGGATTCCTATGTAATTGACAAACACAATTTAATGTATATGTTCATAAATAGTTGTGTGCTTGTAAGATTGTATGTACAAGATCGACATTTTGTCTTTTGTGAATAGTATCTTGACAGTGTCATACGCATACAATTGAGCCATCCCACGAGATAACCAAGATTATGGCCGCTGCGTGATGTATCGACCCAGATCAGCCTGCGCAGTCCGCGCATACTTATCTGGTCCGACAACAGAAAATCCACAGGAGGCGAAAAGTGTATGTCCAGGTTAGCCTGCATGGCAGGCTGATCCGGGTCGATACTTGACGCAGAGTCCACAATGTCTCCGTGTTCTAATGGTATAAGTTTAAACCTATTTGAGCCGTTCCAGGAGAAAACCAATATTACTCTATATATATACCTCTATCCACCTGAGACAGAATGTGTCGGCCCAGATTAGCCTGCGCGTACTCAATGTCGATATATTACGCAGAGTCTATAATGTTGTTTTTTCTCGTGGAACGGCTAATTTATTTTATATCGATTGCGAAACAATCTTTCAGCTTGTAATAATCATTCTCGATGTCTGCTTCCTGTAGTCTTAACCAATACTCGCGCCGTAAGTGTGGACATATCATTAAGTCAAAACCCGCTCATCACGTGATTCGAAACCTTTGGAACTAGAGGCCAGAGCTTTACCGGCCCACCACTGACTTCCCGATCTGAAGCCCGGGGTTCGTACGACGTTTGCAATATGCTCAGTTAAGTACTGCAAACATGTACTAAGACCACCCTTGTATAACAAGTCCCATCCAGAACAGATTCCGATGTGGAGTGACATCTTCAAATCAACTGATCGGGAATCCTTCGGTAAGCTGAAGCCATAAACCACCACTTTGAATACCTTGTAGCCAGATTTGCGAACTGAGATTAACTAATCCAACTGCAAACCACTTCACGTTGAGTTAAAATCCTCCCAGAGATAATGTTTCCGAATCCAATACCTAGCGGTTGATATTGTCAGTAAAGGGGATTTTATCGCGCGAGAATGACCTAACCTTGCCCTATGATTTCAATTCGAACTTTACCTGTAGAATGTAGGCCCATCTGTTCGGTCCTGTCGGAATCTACAAAACTTGACAGACTCTTCTAACAACGTTGTGTTAGTAATATATGTGTACAGTGTATATCAGCCGTTCCACGTGAAAACCAACATTATGGTCTCGAAGATATGACGTATCACAATATAGGAGCCATCCCACGAGAAAACCAACAGTGTTGACTCTGCGTTATGTATCGATCCAGATCAGCCTGCACAGTACGCGCAGGCTAATCAGAACCGACACATTCCGTCTCAGGGGAATAGAGGTATAGAGTAGCGATTCCTGAAACAGAAAATCCACAGGATGTGAAAAGTGTCTGTTCGGGTTAGCCTGCGCGGCATGCTTAGGCTGATCCGGGTCGATACTTTACGCAGAATTCACAATGTTGGAATTCTCGCGAAACGGCTCATATATCTACACAATCTACACACGTTGACACAATCTCAAATCACGCTTGTGTAAGTAATATGTGAACAGTGTATATATCGATCAGACTGTGCGGATGGTACACAGGCAGATCTGAATCTTCACTGTTCAAAAACATCAACGTGTACCTCTTTCCCACGGGCGGGATCAGTTATGCTTATCAAAAAGGTCCCGAGACGACGATTAGAACGCTAAGCCCAAGCATCATTCCATCACTTTGAAACCCTTATAATTGAGCAAATGCAAGAGAAAAAGGAACAAGTTGGCTTTCGTGAACATTATAGATCCAGACCAGACTGTGTGCAACATCCGCACCGTCTGATCAGGATATACACTGTTCACATATTACTTACACAAGCGTGATTTGAGATTGTGTCAACGTGTGTAGATTGTGATGATACTGATCAGGTGGACAAGATGATCTGAACCTACGCTGTTCGGAAATACCCACCGTGTACGTGTTCACATGCACTGGCTCTATTGATCTTTGATGCAGCTTTGTAGCGAACAGATTAGATAATCCAAAGACATACTACTTCAGGCATGAGTTAAATCCAAACAAAACCTGTTTCAGAATCCGATAACCACTATTCTTTGATTATTGTGATTTTTATTTGTTTGGAACAAACAAATTTAGTAGCTGCAATTCTGAAGCCGTTCGTCTTATTTAAAATTCCATGAATTTCATACGCGTGAAAGTAGTACTCAATACTTGCTCTTACTTTTCAAATGTATCAAGATTTTTGAAATAATGATATATTTATATCGTCTTTGTTTTCTTATGTGGTTCTTATATTCAAAGAGAATTACGAAATAAAATGAAACATTGTATTTTAAAACATGAATGCGGAGAGATTTATAAATCTCAATGAGTGAACTGCTACAGGGAGAACTATTTCCGATTTAAGCTCCAGATACGGTATTTGAATTTTCAATCACGCATTGAAAATGTAGATAAAAACAGAATTGAAAATATTTTCTTTGTGCCTTGTCGGCCATATAAATATAGTATAAAGAATTAAAAAAACAAATATGTGCGTTATAAAATGCATTTAAAATGAGAGTAACACATTTGCAGAGAAATCGTGATCGTCGAATTATATTTATAAATACAACGGTATGGGGGGAGGGTCTAAAGTGCGGACGCGATCTGCGGACAAATACATTATAGAGGGAAAATGCGGACAAATGCAATATAGAGGGAAAATGCCGACGCAATAGAATATAGAGCAAATCAGTGGACGCTATGATTTGTTGTAAAAAATGTTTAATTAAAGATGGGCAACTGTGTATAATTTGTTACATATGATCATATCCGGGGTTTTCTTTGTAAATATATAATGTGTTTGATTGCTTTTATCAGTGATATAGAATAAACCAAAAATCGAGATCATGCTGAAATGGAATCTCTTTGTAAAGTGTTTTAACGACTTGCCTCTTTATATCATATCTATAGATATCAATAAAGAGAATTGATGGATTGATTTTCCGACAAGTAAATGTCTTTTGACGCATCTGCAGCGGACGAAATTTGAAAACATTGCAAGAATAGAATAGGTTGCTAGTAACTAGCCATAGGTTTTGCTTCAATTATATCCTCTCCTTTACACTCGATTGAAGGGTCATGAGTTCTAGTTATTGTTGGGCCTCTTCATTTTCTACTTTGTAACTTTCAACAGTTTTCCATGTGCCATACTACGAGGCAAATGATCCATGCAACATTCTATTCTGTAGGGTACTTGGAAGGGGCAGAACAATTTAAATAACAAATAAACAATAAGTATATATATATATACAACACTTTAAATCTTAATTTATTTCTAGTAATTATATATATATGCAACTATAATACTAATCTATAACAAATAAGTTAAATGTTTTTTTCTTGCTGTGTAAACAGTAAAAAGCAACATATATTGAAAACATTGTGGGAAAAGGAAAATTTGCTTATTTAAACAATTTCTTAATTCCAATAACCTTTCTTTACCGTCGTATAAACCAAATTTGTATTTGAAGGCTGTTATAAGTAAAAAACTTAAATGTTGCCAATTTAATCACATATCTTATCATTATAATAGCCAAATAATTAACAAAAGTTACAATTAAAGTCCGCATCTGTTGTCGAAATATCCACAGGTGCATTAACACAAGATTTGTGAAACCAATTTGTGCATATATCACATTTTACCATGACGGTATCGACACATCCCGGCAAGTTACAAATACATACATGTATATGATAGGTTTATTGGGAAAAGGGGTTACATTTATAATTTGTTTGGAATGACACTCGTAAACAATGGTAATTAACAGTGTATGGTCACGCATCCTTAATTGATTTGGCAAGCTTAAACACCCTTTTAAGGAAACAGCGGCCAGCTTAGGTGTATACTGTAGAGTAAAATTCGGACGGCACAGGTATTGGTTTTCTCTGGAGCATTTAATCCTTTTATAATGCATGATTTCAATTACTCTTTCATTTGGATAGATGTTTCTTTTTTAGCTCACCTGAGCACGAAGTAAATAACTAACGCTAAATGTCGCAAAATCTTCTAACGTTATATGTCGCATCTGTAACGCCAAATGTCGCAAAAAATTGTACTGCCGCTATATGTCGCAACATCAACGCTAAATGTCGCACTCTTTTATAAGCACTCTTTTGTAGTATTACTGTTTCACAATGTACATATTACAATGTTCCATCTGACTCTGTCCCTTCTTTTTTTAGTTATGGCTCCTGAGGTAGTCATTTTTTGCGACAATTAGCATCAGCCTTGCGACATATAACGTCAAGTGCGACATATAGTCAAAATATATATGCACTCTCGTACTATCGATATGGATTCGCACTCTTACGATAAGGACTCTCACACAAGCGATATGCACTCTTGTACTACTGATATGGATTCGCTCACTTACGATATTGATTTATACACTAACGATATGGACTCTAACAAAAACTATATGCACTCTCGTTCTAACGATAATGACTCGCACACTAACGATATGGACTCTAGTAATAGTGGTTCATTAGAATAACAGATTGTGAGAAATGATACATTTAAAACGGAAACCGAAACACGTTCATCAAAAGCACCATGTAGAACTACCACAGTTGATTTGGTATATTATTGTTAACCTTGGTTCGAAACAAAATCCTTCGTCGCGATACTCCCTTCAACGGGTGAATAGATTGTTCAAAGACATTGTGAGCAAGACACAACCGCCTCGGTTGTATCTCAACCCTTGCCGGTTCTGTGATATATCTGTGTCGCATTTTAGTGTTAGAAGAATTATATGAATAGCAGGACCTGGCTGTTGGTTAGTGCAGGCAATCCGTGATGTGTTAACACATTCCTCGCGGGCCAATGCCTGGCTCTACTCTATCTGCGGATAGCCACATTTGGTGGCTAGTATACAATAGATGGAATATGGTATAAACGTTCAAGGTATCAGTTACGGGATGTTAAAGTGCTACATTTATAAACTTTTTTATAAGTAGGTTAAGGAATGGCAACAAAAAGCATGTTACTTATTCCGTGTCAGTTTTTATTCCAGTATTAGCTTATACAGTTTGTGACAAGAGAGACAATTGTATACCAGTTACAATATGTGGCTATCCATAGAACACATTAACATTTTGAAAACACATGTACACGGACATACACTGTTACATTACGTTATAACATGTACAATTTTCTTTAATTTTACAGTTTTTTGAAAAACTTAAGAAAATTGTACATGTTATAACGTTATGTCACAGTGTATGTCCGTGTACATGTGTTTACAAAAAAAATGTCTTGGATGTTTATACCATATTCCATCTATTGTATACCAGCCACAAAATGTGGCTATCCGCAGAAAGAGCCAGTCATTGGCCCGCAAGGAATGTATAAACACAAAGCGCAATCTGTTATTCTGATGAACCACTATTACTAGAGTCCATATCGTTAGTGTGCGATTCATTATCGTTAGTACGAGAGTGCATACAGCTTTTGTGAGAGTCTATATCGTAAGTGTATGAATCAATATCGTTAGTGAGCGAATCCATATCGTTAGTACAAGAGTGCATATCGCTTGTGTGAGAGTCCTTATCGTAAGTGTGCGAATCCATATCGATAGTACGAGAGTGCATATATATCTTGTATATATGTCGTACTTGACGTTATATGTCGCAAGGCTGACGCTAAATGTCGCAAAAAAATGACTACTTCAGGAGCTATAACTAAAAAAAGAAGGGACAGAGTGAGATGAAACATTGTAATTTGTACATTGTGAAACAGTAATACTACAAAAGAGTGCTTATAAAGGAGTGAGACATTTAGCGTTGATGTTGCGACATACAGTACAGCTCACGCGGAAAACGCATCGTCCGCGAGCCACCGCGGACAAATCTCAACGCGGACAAATATTTTTGTCCGCGAAGGTGGGTGGAATTCCACCCATCACCGCGATTTTTTTTTATGTCCATCGCGGACGCAACAAGATAACCCCAGGGGGTTGATAAAACCGATCATCGTGGAGTTGCGGTGGAACCATCGCGGAATCGCGGTGATATTTTTTTGAAAAGATAAGCTTTTTCTCGCCGTTTTGCAGGGATTTTTATTTTTAATTTTTAATTTTTATTTCATTACAGTTCTAATAAATGTTGTTGAAGAGGATAATGATTATAAATCAGTACTAACTATAAAGCAGCATATATGCGTAACAACTTAATTCATTAAAATTCATCAATACAATTCCGCTAAACTTGATGTATTCTGTAAACGATACAACTACGTGATAATAAAACTGTTAATTCTGCCTGAAAGATGTGTAGCTTACTTTAAATCTCACTAATAAATGCCGTAATTCCATTGTCAATCACCACAATTACCAATGCATTGTTCATTCTTAATCGCCTATAAATTATTTCTTTAAAACCTGTTTCAAAATCGGCTGAATAACAAAAACAAACTTTGCAAACAAAGAAGTGTGAAGCGCCCATGTTAGTCCCGGATTTAATTAAACAACCAAAAACTTTTGATATGGGAAAGGGTAAACGTCTATACGTGGGAAAGGACTAACGACTTTATTCTCCAAAATGTAACATACAATTTTTGAACTTTTATCAATATTTACACTTTTATTTGTAGATATTGTAAATACCTTTTCAATATATGTTTTCAAAAGTCGCAAATATATTTCATCATGGGAAATTTCACATTTGCCACAATATTTTCAAAAGTCGTGTAGTGCAGAGACGTCTGAAAGCGTCTATTTATATGGGAAAGGGATAACGACAATACTCTCCAAAGTGTAACATACAACTTTTGTACTTTAATCAATACATACATTTGAAACACAAAACATAAAGACTGTACATAGATGATTAATCACTGGTGTGAAAAGTTTGTATGATAGAAAAAACAGACACATTTCATTTGCTTATTTAGATCATCCTTCATCAGAAGTACAATGTACAGTTTTCAACAATATTACAATTGGATAATTCATTTATTAAGTTGATAAGACAAGCTTAAAAATCAACAATCTGTCTTTATTAAGAGATTCAAGTACATGTACTGTATATACAAAATTCAAAGATATATATACAATGTACATGTACATGTATTGTAATTTAACAATATTTCTCTCTTACTAAAAAATGTGAGATAATCATATGTACGATAAACGTATATCCGATGTCCGCCATTTTCTATTACGAAACTTGACCTTATCGTAAACAAACACAATCTTCCACTGTTTTTCGAATAATTTGCTGAAATGGGATGAATTTAAGCAAGTTGTGTCATAAAATAATCGCAATTCGTAAATAAACGTGTACATGTACATAATCGGAAGAAAACAACTTTTTAATAAAAGTATAACATTTTTACAGGTAAATATTGCGGTGGAATCGCGGTGATTTCAAAATAGATAAGAATAGATAAGAAGCTCGAATCGACGACATGTCAATCGCGGTGATATAATTAGCCCGTAGGCGGTATTGCGGTGATCATATAGGTTGAATTGCGGTGATTATCCGCGATGAAAAATATTTGTCCATCGTGGGATCGCGGAAAACGCGTTTTCCGCGTGAGCTATACTGTATAGCGGCAGTACCTTGTTTTGCGACATTTGGCGTTACAGATGCGACATATAACGTCAGAAGGTTTTGCGACATTTAGCGTTGGTTGCGACGTTTAGCGTCAGCCTTGTGACATAAAACGTCAAGTGTGACATTTAGCGTTGGTGCGACATTTAACGTTGCTACAGTGTTCCTTGGCCGCCAGGGAGCGGGGCTTTTTTGCCCTATATGGCTATAGTGTAAACTCAAAAAAATCTTCTCCTCCAAAAGTGTCAGGCCGATTTTCAAATAATTTTGTAGAAATGTTCCTAGGGTGACCCTCTATCAGATTCCTTCCAGCCAAGTTGATTGGTCGAAAAACATGGCCGCCAGCGGTTTGGGCTTTTTTGCCTAATATGGCTATAGTAAAAACTTGAAAAATCTCTTGTTAAGCAGGAAGCTTTTGAGTAAGATTTTAGAAAACCTTTGGTCAATGGTGATTTTTTTTGTAACAAAAATTATTAAATACTTAGATAACGGATGCGTCATTCATTCTTTTACCCGAAGTTGTAATATTTATAAACAATGCATAGTTTATAAATCACACATCTATGCAAAGGCAAATGTTTCAACAGTTTTATGTACCCAAACAAATTCAGTGCCTTCAGCGCTTTGATTTTTATTATTATGATAATATATTCTTACGCCCTAGAGGTTTCCAATTGAGTGTGATTATGTGATTATGTATTATTACGCACTTGACTTTACTGGGGGTTGTAAATATGGTGTTAGTTTCTAACACAAGTATATGATAAACCTGGTATTCCGATACCCAGCGTACCTTGATTATTGAAATAAAGGATAACTCGCGATAACTCGAAGGCGAAAGAGAGGGTGCGGGAGGTCGCGTGTTCGATACCCGTCCGGGTCATACCAAATACTTAAAAAATGGTAGTAATGGCTTTCCCTCCTTGGCGCTCAGGATGTCGGGGTACAGCATTAAGACTGACGGGCTGGTGTTAGAGGAAAAGGACCAGTCGTACTGTTAACTTACCCAGGAACCGCCGTGATATAACTAAAACAATGTTGTAAGCGGCGTAAAACACCAAACAATCAATTTAACCTACCTAACTTACTAATTGATGGCACAAATTGTAACATTTATTTTTGTGTGGTTATTTTTACAAAAGAGAATAATGCCGATAAAAGAACCCATGATTGAGACACGATACATGACTAAATTCCACTGTATCCATTGTTACTAATTGTTTGATAGCTATCAAAAGAAATTATGGAACAATACCAGTTCCCCATTTCTAAGATAATCTTTAAATGTATTAGTTAACATGTCCGCAACATATCAACACGTATCATTTGCGCTATTATCATTAACACCACCTGACACAACGTTATTGACAGTTTGGATCTGCTGCAGATACGCCGTATGTGGGAAAGGGTTAACATATCATATCATTGCTTACTGCATGCGTGCGGGGAAACTCATTGAAAGTGCACAATGTAATGCTCATAACCGGTTTTACTATATGTCGCGGATTTATATTGTCTTCAATAAGATGGTAAAGAAGACGTAAGTCTGTATGTGTGTTTAATTGATTAAATGATTAGAGTTTAACGCTGTTATCAAACTATATTTCAGCCAAATCACGGGTTACCAATGTGTTTCTTCGATTCTCACACTAGTATGCCACACAACATTCTTTTTAAGCAACAGGAATACTTCTAAAAGACTATTTTGCCTGTTGGTGTAAGACGAATGTTGCTTGTTGCATTGACTTTTGTTAAACGTAGGAAAAATAGTTGGTCATGCAGGGGATCACAACCCCTGAATTGACATCCCGCCTCGCTACCGACTGAACTATCGACGCTAGGCTCCATTTGATTGAATTAATGCTGAAAAGCCGTACACAGGCATACAAATCCCGGGCTCACAGTATTCTTGCTTTACCGCTAAAATTATGGCTTAGTTTTGCAGGATTAGCATAACGACTGACTGGCTAGTGCCAGGATAAATGGAAGAATAGTACTGGTGACTTACCCAGGAAACGCCGTGAAATAATTGAAACATCGCTGAAATTAGAATGAAATACCAAACAATCAATCATTCATAATTCATGCATGCATAAATATTTTTTATAAGCCAGTGATCAACTTGTATCAAGAAAACAGCTCAGAACTGCTGTCACACAGACGTGACATGCCGATTTCCAGACATGGTTTGAGTTAAACAATATATTCGTATAAACGTGTGTTCGAGTAAGTTGGTTCCCCTTGTCCTCAGAATTTACTTTAAGATGCAACAAAAAGACAGGTTTATTCCAGAAAATGGTATATTCGAGTAACCATGTGTTCGAGTTATGAAAAACCACTGTAAAATATTGTTTATGTTCCGAGGCAGACCTGGTACTCCTCTTTCCACTAAGTACCCGAGTGTTGGTTCCCCTTGTCATATCTAAGAATTTACTTTAAAGATTAACAAAAAGCTGGGTTTGTTTCAGAAAATGGTTTATTCGAGTAAACGTGTGCTCGAGTTATATTTAGTCCACTGTACACTATTGTTAATGTTCCGAAGCAGACCTGGTACTTCACTGTCCACTAAGTACCCGATTGATTCAATTATCTCAGAAACAGTATTGAATAAAGTTGAAATTTGTATGCCAGCATATTTTCAAATGTCGTCATCAGAAAGCGTCTGTATGTAAGGAAGATTTTATTTGGTTGGGGTTTTACGCTGCTTTCAACATTATTTCAGTTATATCACGGCGACAGTTCACTTATTCATGATCCCTGGGTAAACAAACCAGTACTAGGCTAGAAAATGTGCCTTGTTTTACGCTGCCTTTAACATTATTTCATTTGTATCACGGCGACAGTTCACTTATTCATGATCCCTGGGTAAACAAACCAGTACTAAGCTAGAAAATGTGCCTTGTTTTACGCTGCCTTTAACATTATTTCATTTGTATCACGGCGACAGTTCACTTATTCATGATCCCTGGGTAAACAAACCAGTACTAGGCTAGAAAATGTGCCTTGTTTTACGCTGCCTTTAACATTATTTCATTTGTATCACGGCGACAGTTCACTTATTCATGATCCCTGGGTAAACAAACCAGTACTAGGCTAGAAAATGTGCCTTGTTTTACGCTGCCTTTAACATTATTTCATTTGTATCACTTTGACAGTTCACTTATTCATGATTCCTGGGTAAACAAACCAGTACTAAGCTAGAAAATGTGCCTTGTTTTACGCTGACTTCGACATTATTTCATTTGTATCACGGCGACAGTTCACTTATTCATGATCCCTGGGTAAACAAACCAGTACTAGGCTAGAAAATGTGCTTTGTTTTACGCTGCCTTTAACATTATTTCATTTGTATCACGGCGACAGTTCACTTATTCATGATCCCTGGGTAAACAAACCAGTACTAGGCTAGAAAATGTGCCTTGTTTTACGCTGCCTTTAACATTATTTCATTTGTATCACGGCGACAGTTCACTTATTCATGATCCCTGGGTAAACAAACCAGTACTAGGCTAGAAAATGTGCCTTGTTTTACGCTGCCTTTAACATTATTTCATTTGTATCACGGCGACAGTTCACTTATTCATGATTCCTGGGTAAACAAACCAGTACTAAGCTAGAAAATGTGCCTTGTTTTACGCTGACTTCGACATTATTTCATTTGTATCACGGCGACAGTTCACTTATTCATGATCCCTGGGTAAACAAACCAGTACTAGGCTAGAAAATGTGCTTTGTTTTACGCTGCCTTTAACATTATTTCATTTGTATCACGGCGACAGTTCACTTATTCATGATCCCTGGGTAAACAAACCAGTACTAGGCTAGAAAATGTGCCTTGTTTTACGCTGCCTTTAACATTATTTCATTTGTATCACGGCGACAGTTCACTTATTCATGATCCCTGGGTAAACAAACCAGTACTAGGCTAGAAAATGTGCCTTGTTTTACGCTGCCTTTAACATTATTTCATTTGTATCACGGCGACAGTTCACTTATTCATGATCCCTGGGTAAACAAACCAGTATTAGGCTAGAAAATGTGCCTTGTTTTACGCTGCCTTTAACATTATTTCATTTGTATCACGGCGACAGTTCACTTATTCATGATCCCTGGGTAAACAAACCAGTACTAGGCTAGAAAATGTGCCTTGTTTTACGCTGCCTTTAACATTATTTCATTTGTATCACGGCGACAGTTCACTTATTCATGATCCCTGGGTAAACAAACCAGTACTAGGCTAGAAAATGTGCCTTGTTTTACGCTGCCTTTAACATTATTTCATTTGTATCACGGCGACTGTTCACTTATTCATGATCCCTGGGTAAACAAACCAGTACTAGGCTAGAAAATGTGCCTTGTTTTACGCTGCCTTTAACATTATTTCATTTGTATCACGGCGACAGTTCACTTATTCATGATCCCTGGGTAAACAAACCAGTACTAGGCTAGAAAATATGCCTTGTTTTACGCTGCCTTTAACATTATTTCATTTGTATCACGGCGACAGTTCACTTATTCATGATCCCTGGGTAAACAAACCAGTATTAGGCTAGAAAATGTGCATTGTTTTACGCTGCCTTTAACATTATTTCATTTGTATCACGGCGACAGTTCACTTATTCATGATCCCTGGGTAAACAAACCAGTACTAGGCTAGAAAATGTGCCTTGTTTTACGCTGCCTTTAACATTATTTCATTTGTATCACGGCGACAGTTCACTTATTCATGATCCCTGGGTAAACAAACCAGTACTAGGCTAGAAAATGTGCCTTGTTTTACGCTGCCTTTAACATTATTTCATTTGTATCACGGCGACAGTTCACTTATTCATGATCCCTGGGTAAACAAACCAGTACTAAGCTAGAAAATGTGCCTTGTTTTACGCTGCCTTTAACATTATTTCATTTGTATCACGGCGACAGTTCACTTATTCATGATCCCTGGGTAAACAAACCAGTACTAGGCTAGAAAATGTGCCTTGTTTTACGCTGCCTTTAACATTATTTCATTTGTATCACGGCGACAGTTCACTTATTCATGATCCCTGGGTAAACAAACCAGTACTAGGCTAGGAAATGTGCCTTGTTTTACGCTGACTTCGACATTATTTCATTTGTATCACGGCGACAGTTCACTTATTCACTGATCCCTGGGTAAACAAACCAGTATCAGGCTGGGAAATTTGCCTTGCCCACCATGACCACAGCGCCGCGACAGGGGGATCGAACGTCCGCGTCAAAATCCCCGATGTTAAACATTAGGCCACGGAGGATTCCTGTGGAAGGAAGAGTACACTAATTCAGTGACTTCCTAGATAATAATGCACCCCTTTTTTAAAAGCCGTTGGTTTAATTGTTTCTACGTGGTTATAATCAAAATAACACAAACAATGAAAACTCTGACAATGGACAAAAGGCCCGTGGAAATAGATAGCTTGAGAGCATTGCGAAAATAAAATATTATCAGGCGACTAGATAAAGAGGTGTAAACAGGTCTTTCTTCCATGATATATCTGTTAGCACTCATAAAAGCCTATGTTGTGGGTACTCAATAGAATCGTCTCGTTGAAACGATGCTTTTGAGTACCCACAACATAGGCTTTGTAGGTCCAATAAGGATTTTAGCCTGATCTAGGGCGCATTTTTGGTTTTATTTGTAACTCTTCAGTCAAATTGCTGCAGGAGTTTATTTGCTGGTTTTCGAAAGAATCTTTCGGTAACTTGCTTTATAAATGTATTCGGGTGTAATGTAGCTTTCAACACTATTTCAGTAAAGTCACATCGGTTATTTCACCTATTCATGGTTCCCTTAGCGCTTTTCGCTACACCCCATTCTCCCCCATGCTACCGGCAGCCATCCCACACATATGTGTGCCGAGCCCCGGTAACTCAGTCGGTAACTATATGGAAAAGCAGCCAGTTGCTTGGAAAGTCTGTAGTGTGGAGTACTAGTGTGAGACAGCCAGGTACGCATGAGTAGGCCGCCGTGATATGACAAATTGTAGAAAACGGCGTTAAACCCCAACCAATCAATCACGCAATCAATCAAAGCAACACATATGTGTTTAATCGTAACCTCATCACACTTCCTTTCACACTATTTAACCCTTTCCCTCAAATAGACGCTTTCTGACGCTTCTGCAGCAGACGGCTTTTTGAAAACATAGTGACAAAAAAAGAAATTGCTCAAAACGAGCAATTTCTCCTTCTGCCACAATATTTTCAACTCTTTTCACTTTTAAGCTCGACTTTTCGAAGAAAAGGCCAGCTATACTACTCGCCTCGGCGTCGGTGTCGGCGTTTGTGTCACACCTTGGTTAAGGTTTTTGTATCAATTCCCTTTCTTGTCAAAACCATTACAGATACTGCTTTGAAACTTACAACACTTGTTCACCATCATTACCTCTATCAATGTATCGTGACACGAGCGCATCAGTCATCATACTAAACCTGTAATCCTGAGCGCCAAGGAGAGAAGTCACTGCTTCCATTTTCAAAGTACTGAAGTCACTTCGGTGTGTTCACCTATTTACATGTTACTGGTAGCCATCCCATATAGAATTGTTTTATTGTGACACAAGCGCATCAGTCATAATACTAACCCGACCTGTGTTCGAACCCTGATTTCTTGTTGTCTATGTACAAAGTATTTTGTATGACCAGGGTCAAATAGCACCAACCTTACTAATCGATCAGTAATACTTAAATACTTAAAAGGCATATTTCATCATTTTTGTTGCCCTAATAAATTGTAATACATTTATGGTAGAATGCATTTAAGTAAATGACTAAGTTGACATAAAATGTTATTTTGCTGACTAACAATACTCGTTAAGAAATGAAATAGTTTGGCATGTTTATTAGGGAATCAAGGAATCAAAAATAATGAAATACGCTCTTAATTATTTAAGTATTACTTGCTGGAATTGGAGCCAGACCTTGTTTCGAACCCTTATCTCACGCTCTCTTTGACTACTCCACGGAGACCTTGGAAGTGGTATAATTGTCTGCAGGAACTCAACAGGTTTAACTTTGTTTTGATATTAATTAAGATATGTTCAGCATTTCAAAAGTCTGGCTACCGTAAGATTGTCGAATTACTCTCAATCCGAAAAAGGGTCAAATTACGACGGAGCACGTGTCGAGTTACGATGTATGTCTATCTCGCACACTATCAGATACGTTGGTTATTCTTTTCCAACAAACGACATTCGACTTTGAAATTAATTTATTCACACAAATGAAAAGTCTTAAATGAAAGAAAAAATATTGAATAGAGGTGACAACCTTGTTGCAAAAGGAGAACAATTCTCGTCATAATCAATTGCATCTAGTGTAGCGGCTAGCATACTCGCTTGTCAAGCGGCAGACCAGCGTTCAATTCGGTCTGGGCGGATTTTGTTTTGATTTTTTAAAAATATAATAATCATTCTTTTCATTTTTGTTTTATAAACTGCTTATATCCGTGGTGCAATTTTCATTTGACACCCCTGCAACAAACTGTTGGGATTTAAAATGAATTCAAAAGCAATGCATTTAAAACTTTTCACCTATGCGTTGTGAAACACTGTAACAAATTGATTAATTGTTTGTATGATGTTTAACGTCGCTTTTAAAAATATTTCAGTTATATCACGCTGAAGAAAATGTAGATAACACAGGGTTTTATTTCTGCTTTGATAGTAGAATTTGACTCCCAATATATTTATTATTGTTAGGCAATTTTTATTTTGATATGACATATATATATATGTGTTATAATTACATAAAAAAAACCCGGCTAAAATCCATTGTAAACCAGGAGGTGTGCTTAACAGAAACTATCCAGATAGCAGATGTGCATATGTATGTCAAATGTTAGTTCATCGATAGACCACCATACTGTGTGTACAGTATTTTGCGTTCAACTCTTTTATCATTCAATATATGGACATAACAAAGTGCTATTGTAAAGAGTTCAAGTTAGACTTTTAGGATCGGTAAATCCATGTCCAAATGTAATCTGCAGTTAGCCCCTTGCTGTTAACACTTTTCGTGCTTTGATTACTGTACTAATGATAGCTATACACGTTGTTAAACTTCCGGGCTTCGCTCAACAGTATGTATGTGCATATGTAATAATTTCATGCGTAGACGCGCACCATAATACGGAAACCATCAACAAGAACCCGTGCATGTATTCAACTGAAGAAGAATGTGCTGTGACGCTTGTCAACGCTTATTATGGTGCGTTGTATACGTTGACAAACATCAAGGCTCATTTACATCTAAGATATACATTTGGAGACCGTCCGCCAGTACGTGTGTATTTTAAGTAATGTCATGCGTGGACGCGCTACAGAATACACTTCTCCATACAGAAAGCCATTAGCAAGTGTATGACGAGATTTAAATGAAGAAGAATATGCTGTGTGATGTTGGTCAACGTATATTTCGTTGTGTTTTATTTCTCGAAAAACATCAGGGCTCAGGTTCATGTATGGTTTGCTTTATAGACGAAAGTGTACATTGTTTGAAAGTCGTATGCGTACGTGATGCATGCCATTCAAATCCCACACAAAAATACATACAGAGCATGTGGATAGAATATAAATGTTTGCATCACCAAGAACGGGACAGAGAAAATAAGGATCAAATCCTTTGATTAGTAAATAAAGGGAAACAACCACTACTCAACAATTCTAAAGTTTACCAAGAGTTAGCTTCCTTGAGCTGTAGCACACACACACACTCTTGCCAGAAATGACCAAAGAAAGGTTTTGGCAATGAATGATCAACATTTGAGCATATATACAACACGTGCAGATACAGATCAGACGATACCAAAGTTTGAAACTTAAATATATATAGTGTATCTACTACTTATTAACAATACATGATTGCATGCAATATCAACAAAGTACCACGTGCGTTACCCGAACAACGCATAGCAAATCAAAATTAATGAAGCTAATAAACCAGGAACAATATATACAATAAACCAAGATCAGTCTTGAAACCAGTACAAACAAATACAATGGTAATTATTCTGTAAGATGCAATATATTTTAGAGGAAACTTATACCATAGGGCCAAAAAATAAGCGACAATACAACGAAAAAGTAAATGACAAATCTTGTCATGGCGACTGATTTTTGGAGTGGAGCAAACTGCACGCTTCCGTAACGGAAATTGAGTCGTCTGCTAAAACCCGATAAATTGTTTATAGAGATGACATCACAATATTCATGTATGTTTCATGAAAAATTTCCGTACTAATCGACTTTTGAAATTTTTATTACAAAACGGCTCGATTCTGAAAACGCGGTATTACATAACGGGTCCTTGATATTCATGTATGTTTCACGTATATAATCTTTATTTCCTCCAAGATTGAAGATTACAAGAATACAATATAAATGAAATTGAAAAGAGCAGAATGGAGATACAATTGATAGAAAAACACACATCCTGTTGTGAGGGAGACTGCGTCACCGAGTAGTGGTGGGGAATTAAGCAGAATTATGTCCAGACAGAACTTTTAATCGAAACGAAAAAATAAGTGTTCAAGAGAGACATTCCCCTATGTAAGACCCACACTTACCTTATCATACATATGAATGTTAATATGCACGCATGCATTCAGACGTATATACGCCTCCATAATGTTCACACATTCACACGCATATACACACATAGGCACACAATATATACATGAACATGAAAAACATACAAACATAGACAAACACTATATACATGAACATGAAGAACATACAAAACATGTAATCCTATCCCCCATGCAATGAAACCATTGCAGAACTCTTGAAATATTTGGGCAAGATTTTAAGCAATCATGAATTAATACTTCTAGCGTTGATAACATTAGAGATCATAAGAGAACTTACCCAACATAAGTAATCTCCAACTTTTAGACAGTGCTTCCGAATGACATAATAATAAGGAAATTCGTCTACATGGGGGCAATGGTTACATTTACACCAATCAATATAAATAGAACAGAACAGAACATAAGTTCATTGATTTGATCTAGAATCCAGATCATCATCGTACACACATATTAACATAACATAACATACGTGAATGTGTAAGAAAAGAAAATTACAGAACACAAAATGTAAATATTTATCTTTTGAATTATCCTCCCTAATATCTTAAATGGAGATTGAACGTACATGCAGTTCATTTTTTCTATACATCTAATGTTTTAACATTTGCTATTACTTAGATTTCGATACGGTGTTTCATAACAGTTTAACAAGGTACACTTTACTAAGTATTAAGTGAACTACGCAAAGCACGTGCTTTGTAAACATATTTTCCTAGGTTTTTGATAATATACTTGTTTGAAGATTGCATCAGTTTGATAAATGTATGCACACTTGGTCGTTTGTAGAAATATGGCTGAATGAAACGCTTTCTAAAATGTAAGTAAATTGGACAAATTAAAACAAGATGAAACTCGTCTTCAATATCAGTTGTGCTACATAGTAAACATAATCGTCGGTGCCTATCAACTCTGTTGCTACCGTGGCGACCAACCTCAATATTCAACTGATGCGAAGAAAGCCGTAGACGTGATAATGAAATTCTGAACTTATAAGGTAGGTAAATAAATTACAACATTAATTGAGCCTAAGTTATCGTCGTCGCTTACAAAAGTTTGCAACAACTTGCGACACATTGGAAGCGCAGCAACGTTAAACACGAGGGGAAACTGTCCCACTTACCGAACGTAATGTAACAGTTCCAAACAGTGTGGAAGTACAACATGACAGTTCGATACAATTTAAGGTAGTCTGCATGAAGAACTTGCTCAACATAATCATTCACTCCAAATATAGCTCTAATAAAGTCAGTCTTATCTGGGACTACTAATACGTATCTTATTCAAGGATTTTAACCGATAAAAAACTTGATTATTAAACTCATGACGTATTCTACGCTCAAATGCGGTTCTACAAGATTGTAGACGATTACAGTCTAGTAAAATATGCTCAGTAACACTTAAATCTAAATCGTGCCTATCACAACGCGTACAATAAGAATCAAAAGTAGACGAGGACGCAATTAACTGCGCCACAGGAAAACTAGCATACATCCTACTAGGATTATGTTTTGCATAAGACCATATACGATTACCAGAGAACCGCTCCTGGATGTGTCTATATAGTACGAATTCGTGCGAAGAAGTTCTCTCGTTCCATGAATTAATACACTGATTGGTTAATTTGCTGTTAACCATCCTTTTCCACACATTTTTACTTGGAAACACACCAAATGTCTACACGTTTTGCAAGACATGATACAAATCATGTTTACGTAAAATAGACACAATATCAGAGATATAACCAGTACTACTAAGACCATTATTGAATGAATATAAACGCAGAAGAAAAAGACGTTTTGTTGTACAGTCCCTCTCTAAACGACACAACTGACCAAGGAAGGTCAATTTCTTCTCATCAATTTCAGCCTAAAATGGAAGAGCGCCTAATAGGCCGAGGACAATATCTGTCCTCGATCTATTTCCCAATCCCTGAATCTGTTTTAAGCATAATCTGTGTGACCTTTCCAAAGTCCAGTTGTCTCGGTCAGAAAGCGACTGTAACATTTCACAACCAAAGAGCGCTCTGGGCAAAACAATAGATTTGTATATTTCGAAACTAGTTATTTGATTAAGACCATTTCTGTGCAAACCTTCCTAAATTAACCAAAAGAAAGTCCCCCTTAATTTCCTATCTACATTTCTTACAATTTCAGATGATGAGGAATGCTTATTACTTAAAATGCCTAAATCAACAACATCCTCTGTTTCTTGTATGAGGCTATTACCCACACATCAAGCCCGAGCACTATGAGAAAATACTCGTGTTAACTCATTAAACGTGACAACAGTGCATTTATTTGGATTGTATTGAAATCTCCATAAATAAGAATATTTATAACAAATCAATATCATTTCTTGTAAGGCTTTGCTCGATAGAGCAAGAAGGGTCAAGTCGTCTGCAAAGGACGGGGCACATACACTAGAGCCTAGAACTTGAAAACCTAAATTACTGTTTTCTACCTGCTCTATCAACGAGTTAATATATAATAATGGGGAACATTTCCCACCCTACCGGGTACCTTGTACAACTGGGAACCAGTCATAATAAAAACCATTATACATGACAACTGGGAACCAGTCAGAATAAATACCATTATACATGACAACTTGGAACCAGTCAGAATAAATACCATTATACATGACACAACTGTACATATCCGTGTGCATTGAAATAGCATATTGTAACAGCTTTGGGGTGACTTGTAACGCACGTCGTATATATAATAGACCATCATGCCATACTCTATCAAATGCTTGACGGGCATCTTAAAAGAAAGCGAACCATTTACTGTTAGCTTCTTTGCAGTAGGTTATACTTTCTGTTAGTATGAGTGAAGTCATAGTACTACCCATGTTTAGTTGAAATCCGCCCTGGAGAGGATTTAATGGTTTAGCTATAGATTTTTGGAGGCGTTTGAGAAGAACATTTTCATATAGCTTTACAATAGAAGAGGAAATGGTAATTGCCCTATAACTATCAGAGATCTTTCTGGGCTTATCACCACCTTTGTATAAGGTTATAATCATACCTTGTTTAAGGGCTAAACAATACATTAAACCAAATAAAACAGTCACATAATGTTTTAACAGTAATCCACCGTGAATGAGGTGTTCATTGCAAACCCGGTCTAGTCCACACATTTTAAAGTAGTTGAGTCAGATAACATTTCCTCCTGAAGCTATATGATCCCCATCTACTATAATCGACTCTTCCTTCATACGATTATTACATGCCGTCACGTTTTTGAAGTGCACTCGGTCATAGGAATATCTCTCCGTATCGGAGTAAAAGGTTGCAAAGTAACGACCCCATTCAGTACAATTTTCAATGGATCACGAATGAGTAAAATCATTAAATTTAATCTCATTAGAAACAGTTTTCTGTGATGTTTTCAGCTTCGATTTATGTATGTATTTTGCAATTTTTCTCTAAAATAAGATTGTTTAACATTTGTACATAGGTTTCTTGTAATTTTAAGTTGATAATTTCATTTTTTTATTACAAAACGGGTTGAGTCCGAAAATGCGGTAATACAAAACGTGTTCTTGATATTCATGTATGTTTCACGCGCAATTTCAGAACCATCCTTCAGAAATAAGTATTATTTAACATTTGTGTATTGATTCCTTGTAAATTATAGCTGAAATAAACAGATAATTACATCCCGATATGTTTTATTACAAAACGGGTTGAGTCTCAACAATTGGTATTACAAAACGGGTTCTTGCTATTCTTGTATGTATTGTGCATTTATTCTGTCTTAACCGTTTGAAATAAGACCTTATTAATAGTAATACATAGGTTTCGCGTTATTTTAAATTGAAATATACTGTTTAATTAAACTTTAGAAATGTTATTACAAAACTGGTTTGTATTGCAAAACGGGTTGTACAATTTATTTTGTATAATTTTTGAAGCCGCTTTTAACAGTTTATCACTTAAACTGCTGCGTCTTTTGAATCAGTAGTACTGGTAACTTACCGCGGAAACGCCGTGATATAACTGAAAAAGTGTTGAAATCTGCATTAAACACAATGCAAACAAACAAACAACAACAACATCTAAATGTAGGCGGACAGTGAAGCTCTGGTGAGACTGTGTATATACATTGGCTCGCCCGGGTCTTCACTGTTCATAGATGATAAAAACAGCCGGTTCGTTTGATACAGAAAAAATCCTGGTGTAATCGTCGTTCGTTTTCTGCCGTTGTGTATCCTCGCACTCGGCTCGATAGCCATTTGGCGAGTAGAATGATGTAATTGTCATATTGATTCCGGTTTTTTAAATAACAGCATGTTAACATCCGACCGCGCATGCGTGCAATATAAATGAGGCCAGCGACATCTGATACTAGTATCTTTTAATTGCATGATGGCCGAGCTTTGTTCGTTTGAATGGTATATTACGCTGTTTTGAGACGCTTTGTCATTCACTGCATGTCCTAGGTTTATTACCAGTTCTACTAGTAAGTTAACTGGCTGCCGTGATATAACTGAAATATAGTTGAAAACGGTGTTAAACTCTAATAAATAATTACGAAATATTTTGATAAAATATAAAAATGTTTTATTCATTGAACGAGAACCTCGCAGGACATTCTAGTCCGCCAAGTAAGGGCTTGATTGTAAACTTCAACATTAAAAACAATAATGTATGTATCACCGACGACTGGGTGAAGGCACACGCGCTCTCCTGGGAACCAGTTCTGTCGAGCCCAAAAACACCAGTTATTTTATAGATTAAATAATTGTTGAGAAATTTCAATTCAGTGATTATGAGCCGTGATCCAGACAAAAACAACCATTATATTCTAGCCCACATAATATTGACTAGGCTACACTTAGATAAGTTACTAAATACTTGAAACACTACATGTAACATCTTTTACTTCTTGCTTAAATACTTTCCAAGCTTCTCTGACGAATGTCAAACATTTATTTACTTCCAATGTTTATACCATATATGTGTCAAATCTATTTTGAACATTTGCACATAGGCTAGAAGCATGCGTATTGCATTATAAATATTGTTTCTGTATTTTCATTAAAATGTTGGTCAATTATTCGTTGAAACCTTCGAGAATAGTATACAATTTGAGAAGATAGCTTGATTATTTTCTCACCTGAACTTCACACAGTATTCCCCATTAGGCACTTAAGGTGCAAGTCTCGTTTAAAATCTAAAAATAGCATTTTACTATATATTGACAATATATAGTAAAATGCTATTTTTAAATGTAAAACTAGACTGGCACCTGTGATTCGGCATTAGACCCCGAGTCAACATTGGATGTAACTAGCTACCTTAACACGTGGACAATAAATGCCGGTATCAATCACCGTTAAGAATGAAAGGCCGAATCGGGTTTATCTCAATTAGTAAGGACGAGAGTAATCAATTAGCCCATTTTTGGATGACAAATGGCTCTAGTCATAATGACTTTTATCAATCATCGGAATCGGTTGTATCTAAGTCAGTAGGGATGAGGGTTATCAATTAGCACACTTGTGGATGACAAATGACTCTAGTCATAATGACTTTTAACAATCATCGTCCTGGTTTATCTCAATTAGTAAGGACGAGGGTTATCAATTAGCCCAATTGTGGATGACAAATGGCTCTAGTTATAATGACTTTTATCAATCATCCGAGTCGGGTTTATCTCAATTAGTAAGGACGAGGGTTATCAATTAGCCCAATTGTGGATGACAAATGACTCTAGTCATAATGGCTTTTATCAATCGTCGGAGTCCGGTTTATCTTAGTCAGTAAGGAAGAGGGTTATCAATTAGCCCAAATGTGTATGACAAATGACTCTAGCCATAATGTCTTTTATAAATCATCCGAGTCGGGTTTATCTCAATTAGTAAGGACGAGGGTTATCAATTAGCCCATTTGTGGATGACAAATCACTCTATTCATAATGACTTTTATCAATCATCGGAATCGGGTTTATCTCAGTCAGTAAGGTCGAGGGTTATCAATTAGCCCATTTGTGGATGACAAATGACTCGAGTCATAATGACTGTTATCAATCATCGGAATCGGGTTTATCTCAGTCAGTAAGGTCGAGTGTTATCAATTAGCTCAATTGTGGATGACAAATGACTCTATTCATAATGAATTTTATCAATCATCGGAATCGGGGTTATTTTAGACAGTAAGGACGAGAGTTATCAATTAGTCCATTTGTGGATGACAAATGACTCTAGTCATAATGACTTGTATCATTCATCGGAATCGGGTTTATCTTAGTCAGTAAGGTCGAGGGTTATCAATTAGCCCATTTGTGGATGACAAATGACTCTAGTCATAATGACTTTTATCAATCATCGGAATCGGGTTTATCTCAGTCAGTAAGGACGAGGGTTATCAATTAGCCCAATTGTGGATGACAAATGACTCTAGTCATAATGGCTTTTATCAATCGTCGGAGTCTGGTTTATCTTAGTCAGTAAGGAAGAGGGTTATCAATTAGCCCAAATGTGGATGACAAATGACTCTAGTCATAATGACTTTTATCAACCATCGGAGTCGATTGTATCTAAGTCAGTAAGGACGAGGGTTATCAATTAGCCCAATTGTGGATGACAAATGACTCTAGTCATAATGAATTTTATCAATCATCGTCCTGGTTTATCTCAATTAGTAAGGACGAGGGTTATCAATTAGCACACTTGTGGATGACAAATGACTCTAGTCATAATGACTTTTATCAATCATCGTCCGGGTTTATCTTAGTCAGTAAGGACGAGGGTTATCAATTAGCCCAATTGTGGATAACAAATGACTTTAGTCATAATGGCTTTAACCAATCGTCGGAGTCTGGTTTATCTTAGTCAGTAAGGACGAGGGTTATCAATTAGCCCATTTGTGGATGACAAATGACTCTAGTCATAATGACTTTTATCAATCATCGGAATCGGGTTTATCTCAGTCAGTAAGGACGAGGGTTATCAATTAGCCCAATTGTGGATGACAAATGACTCTAGTCATAATGGCTTTTATCAATCGTCGGAGTCTGGTTTATCTTAGTCAGTAAGGAAGAGGGTTATCAATTAGCCCAAATGTGGATGACAAATGACTCTAGTCATAATGACTTTTATCAACCATCGGAGTCGATTGTATCTAAGTCAGTAAGGACGAGGGTTATCAATTAGCCCAATTGTGGATGACAAATGACTCTAGTCATAATGAATTTTATCAATCATCGTCCTGGTTTATCTCAATTAGTAAGGACGAGGGTTATCAATTAGCACACTTGTGGATGACAAATGACTCTAGTCATAATGACTTTTATCAATCATCGTCCGGGTTTATCTTAGTCAGTAAGGACGAGGGTTATCAATTAGCCCAATTGTGGATAACAAATGACTCTAGTCATAATGGCTTTCACCAATCGTCGGAGTCTGGTTTATCTTAGTCAGTAAGGACGAGGGTTATCAATTAGCCCAAATGTGGATGACAAATGACTCTAGTCATAATGACTTTTATCAACCATCGGAATTGGGTTTATCTCAATTAGTAAGGACGATGGTTATCAATTAGCCCAATTGTGCATGACAAATGACTCTAGTTATAATGACTTTGATCAATCATCGTTCGGGTTTATCTCAATTAGTTAGGACAAGGGTTATCAATTAGCTCATTTGTGAATGACAAATGACTTTAGTCATAATGACTTTTATCAATCATCGGAGTCGGTTGTATCTCAATTAGTAAGGACGAAGGTTATCAATTAGACTAATTGTGGATGACAAATGACGTTAGTTATAATGACTTTTATCAATCATCGGAGTCGGTTGTTCTCAATTAGTAAGGACGAGGGTTATCAATTAGACTAATTATGGATGACAAATGACGTTAGTCATAATGACTTTTATCAATCATCGGAGTCGATTGTATCTCAATTAGTAAGGACGAGGGTTATCAATTAGACTAATTGTGGATGACAAATGACGTTAGTCATAATGACTTTTATCAATCATCGGAGTCGGTTGTATCTCAATTAGTAAGGACGAGGGTTATCAATTACGGCTCTTTCTGCTGCTGTTTGCTGATGACCAGGCTCTATTTGCAACATCAGCATCAAGCTTACAATCGATGCTAAATGACATTGAATTCTATTGCAATAAATGGAAAATGAAAATTAACATAAATAAAACCAAAGTCATGATCTTTGAAAAAAGTAGAATCCCGACAACACATGACTTTTTCTTGTATAATGAAAAAGTTGAAATTGTAAATTGTTTCAAATACTTAGGAATTTATTTTTACAAAAACGGTAATTGGCTAAGGTCTCAAAAAAGGTTAGCTGAAAATGCTTCCAGATCATTACATGGTTTAATTTCTGTTTTCAACAAATTTGAGTTCAGTATAAATAAAAAATGTGAGTTATTTGACTCATTAGTATTACCTGTCATTCACTATGCCTCTGAAATATGGTCATACCATGTAGGCACAGATGTAGAAGGTATACACAACAAATTTTGTAGACGCATTCTATGTGTTAGAAAATCAACCAATTTATCAAGTATATATGGAGAACTTGGAAGAGTACCTTTAAGAATTATAAGACAATGTAACATGATCCGCTATTGGCTTAAAATACTAAAATTACCAGAAAATAATATCACTAAAATTGTATACAATATGCTTAAAAATGATGCTAATAACAATATTACTTATACAGGACTTAATTGGGCCCATCATGTTAAAATTCTTTTGCAATCATTAGGACATAATAACTTGTGGATACAACAAAACAGTGAATTAATAACATTTTATTCATTAAAACAACGCATATTTGATCAATACTACCAATCTTGGTATTCAAACATTAACAATTCTGAGCGTCTGTCCTATTACAGATTATTCAAACATTCATTCAATCAAGAGGATTACTTAAACAATATACATGATAGAAAATTAAGAATAGCATTATGCAAATTTCGAACATCATCTCATAATTTAGAGATAGAAAAAGGAAGGCATCGTAATATCCAAAGATCGGAAAGAACATGTAAGTTATGTAATCAAAATGTAGTTGAAAGTGAATACCACTTCCTTCTCGTATGCCCCTTTCTCTATATTTTGCGTTCAAAATTCTTAAAACCGTATTTCTGCAAGTGGCCAACAATATACAAATTTACAACTCTTATGTCTTCTTCAAATAAAAAAGAAATCTTTAATATTGCTAAATTCATCTATTATGCTAATAAAAGAAGAAATGAAGCTATCACAAATAATTAACAATACATTCTGTTCTTATATACTAACAATCTCTATACACAATTAATAGAATTCAACATAGTTTAAAAGTTATCATAGCTAGCTTGTACCATACACATTGTGCTATCCATATGGATTTTTAGATCATTTAATAACAAACCTTCTCAACACTATCTGACTTATTGAAACTACATCATCACATTATATTCTCTGTATTTTGTTATTTGTACTGCTTGTACATGATTGCAAATAAAATATTTTGTATTGTATTGTATTGTATAATTAGCCCAGTTGTGGATGACAAATTGCACTAGTCATAATGACTTGTATCTATCATCGTCCGATTGTATCTCAGCCAGTTAGGACGAGGGTTATGGGACAAGGTGTCTGGAGTTCAAACAGTGTATATATTGGCATTTCGTTCAGCACGAGTCTTCTGATCATATCTTGTGAACAGTGTCATGCAAAAACCGATAAATAGAGATTGGGCCGCGTCAGGATATAAGGGTTCTTGTTACATCAATGTGAACACAACAGGCAAACATCCTTGAGAAAACGACAGGCAATTAGGCGTCGAGTTACATCGCTGTGAACACTGACAGGCTCTTCTGCCATCCCTATGATAACGACTCGAAGGTCGTGTAATCGCACAAGAACTTCACCAAATATTCCTCACATTCTTGAATGACAAATGACGCTAGTCGCTATAAATGTTATCAATCAACGGAAAGAATGAATGGCCGAGCCCGGTGTATCTCAATCGATAAGTACGAGGCTTAACAATCAAGGGATCGCGAGTTCGATCCCCGGCTCGGCCATTGATTAAAAACATCGTCTTCAATCAATGGGCGAAAATGTAGTCTATATGTTGGAAGGTGTCAAGTTGCCTGGGAAACTGTTATATGGAAAAACCCGGTGTGAGAGAGCCAGGAAAATATATGGGCCTTCCCGCGAGAAAACCAACATTATGGCCTCTGCGTAATGTATCGACCCAGATCAGTATGCACAGTCCGCGCAGACTGATCCAAGCCGATACATTCCGTCTCAGGGGATATAGGTATAGAGTAATGATTCCTGGAACAGAAAATCGACAGGAGGCGAAATGTGTCTATCCGGGTAAGCCTGCGCAGCATGCTTTGGCTGATCCGGGTCGATACTTGACGCAGAATCCACAATGCAGCTGCGGCGATAGACATCTGCGTAATGTATCGACCAGATCAGCCTGCGCTGTCCGCGCAGACTGATCCGGCCGACACATTCCGTCTAAGGGGGATAGATGTATAGAGTAGTTATTCCTGAAACAGAAAAGTCACAGAAGGCGAAATGTGTATATCCGGGTAAGCCTGCGCAGCATGCTTTGGCTGATCCGGGTCGATACTTTACGCAGAATCCACAATGCAGCTGCGGCGATAGACATCTGCGTAATGTATCGACCAGATCAGCCTGCGCTGTCCGCGCCGACTGATCCGGCCGACACATTCAGTCTTAGGGGGATAGATGTATAGAGTAGTTATTCCTGAAACAGAAAAGTCACAGAAGGCGAAAAGTGTTTATCCGGGTAAGCCTGCGCAGCATGCTTTGGCTGATTCGGGTCGATACTTTACGCAAAATCCACAATGCAGCTGCGGCGATAGACATCGGCGTAATGTATCGACCAGATCAGCCTGCGCTGTCCGCGCAGACTGATCCGGCCGACACATTCCGTCTTAGGGGGATAGATGTATAGAGTAGTTATTCCTGAAACAGAAAAGGCACAGAAGGCGAAAAGTGTTTATCCGGGTAAGCCTGCGCAGCATGCTTTGGCTGATCCGGGTCGATACTTGACGCAGAATCCACAATGTTGGTTTTCTCGCAAGATGGCTCATATTCATGTCATCCCTGTTTTAACGGAGAGTCTTTTGAACACGTGGTTACTCTTCTATCAATCACTCATTACTATTACATTGAATTGATTTATTGATTGGGGTTTAACGCCGTTTTTAACAATTTCTCAGTTATATCACGGCGGCCAGTTCACCTACTCATGCATTTCCTGGTTTTCTCACACCAGTACTCCTCACAACAATCTTCCCAAGCAACTGGCTGCTTTTCCACATAGACATTAGCCCATTGGTGGAAGACGAATGACGCATGTCGCATTGACTTTTGTCAATCGTCGGAAAGAAAGTTGGCCGAGCCGGGATTCGAACTCACAACCCCTGGATTGACAGCCCGCGTCGCTACCGACTGAGCTACCGGGTCTCGGCTACTATTACATTGAAAACTCTCTATACATCAAAACATATTTTTTATTGAATAAAAAGCATTGTGACAACAGGAAAGCTTACTCATATTCATATATTTTATTAGCAAATTACATAAACATTAAACCCACACAATTCTCCATGTTTAACCCCCCTCGTCGCGCGTAGATGAGTTGTATGTCACACGCGAAAGGTGCAGGCCAAGATCAGCCCGTATATATATATATATATACACATTGATTTTCGTCTGCACTTCGCACTCAATTCTTCACAATCTTTCCCAAAATATACAAGCAAT
Organism: Serripes groenlandicus; assembly: GCA_031761405.1. Lineage (NCBI taxonomy): Eukaryota > Metazoa > Mollusca > Bivalvia > Cardiida > Cardiidae > Serripes > Serripes groenlandicus. The sequence goes on from JASEVX010000014.1 coordinate 45,474,663, forward strand.
GTAAAATGAAAAACATAAGATGGAAGAGTCAGATTAAGAAATACGATGACGAAAAAATTCATTACTTTATCATCTATGCTCACAATGTTCTCAAAAGTGTGTAGGAATTAAGATGTGTAGGACATTGATATATATATATACCCACACGCCTTAAAGAAAATGTGACAAAGTACATATTTACATACTTAAGGGAATGTGTATATTTACAAAAGAGCATAACATATACATTTAACCAACAGTTGTGTCCCTATCCAATCCCTTCATCGCGTAAAGGATCAGAATTTCCCTCGCGCAATATGAAGGCCAAGATTAACCTTCATATCTATACAGTCTGAAGCTGTTCTGCACTTTGCGCTTGCTGTTTCATACATGTGCAAAGACCACGCAACTGCATTTTAATGTTGTGCGATCTGGTTTAACAATGTCCGCAGAAAGAAGCTCGCACGTACATGCGTCCTGATCCCATATGTACACGGTGATATTAACACAAGTCGGTAGGCAACGTGGTATTCGCCTTTGTATATTTTGCAAACTTCCGGCTCTAGCTCGGAAACTAGAGGTCGGAGGTAAATGACGTAAGAAAACTTTGTAGCTCTTGAATAGCTCTATGAGATGGTGCAATAAATTCATTATTGAATACTACACTGCAGCGCTAGTGGGCGATTAAAGTCAAGAACGACTGTAAAATAACACTATCTTTCAAACGCTACCATTTTGAAACGATGGATACGTTTTTTTAAATATCTCGAAGTATCTATGACCGAAGTTTCATGTCTTCACATTAAAAACTGTAGAAGAAGATAGAAAAATGGTTTGTGTTCTTTAAATGCGGTTTCTTGCTAGCTGCATATTAACGGCTATCTTTGAAAGGCTAGCATTTGGAAACAAAGGCCTAAATCAAAAAACATAATGGATACGTGTTTTCTAAATATCTCGAAGTATCTATAACCGAAGTGTCAGCTCTTCACATTCAAAACTGTAGGAGAAGATAGAAAAAATGGTTGTTGTTCTTAGAACGCACTTTGTTGCATAGCAACGGGTGGGTCCTTAGCCACGAAACTTAAACGCAGACACCCTGAGCCCCTATCGCACCTGTTCACCAAGTTTCATCGGAATCGGCCCGATGGTTTGGGCTATGGAGCGTCGCTTTAAAATCAACTGGACACACAGACAGACGGACGGAAAATCTGACAATAAGGGATAGCTAGCGAATCCTAACAGACAGACAGCCGGAAAAGCCTGACAATAAGGGATATCTAGCGAGGCGAATCTCAACAGACAGACAGCCGGTAAAGCCTGACAATAAGGGATATCTAGCGAAGCGAATTCCAAAAAACGTAATTATAGTGACAAAAGAATCATAAATGTATAAAATAAAACACATTCAAGAGGTTCAACTTCAGAGGAATACAATCTCTCTATTGTATATACCCAGTAAAACTGCTTCGGTGGTGTAGTAGTAGAGCGTCCGCCTCGGTGGTGTAGTAGTAGAACGTCCGCCTCGGTAGTGATGTAGTAGAACGTCCGCCTCGGTGGTGTAGTGGTAGAGCGTCCGCTTCGGTGGTGTAGTAGTACAACGTCCGACTCGGTGGTGTAGTAGTAGAGCGTCCGCTTCGGTGGTGTAGTAGTAGAACGTCCGCCTCGGTGGTGTAGTAGTAGAACGTCCGCTTCGGTGGTGTAGTAGTAGAACGTCCGCCTCGGTGGTGTAGTAGTAGAACGTCCGCCTCGGTGGTGTAGTAGTAGAGCGTCCGCTTCGAAGGTATATTAGTAGAACGTCCGCTTCGGTGGTGTAGTAGTAGAACGTCCGCCTCGGTGGTGTAGTAGTAGAACGTCCGCTTCGGTGGTGTAGTAGTAGAACGTCCGCTTCGGTGGTGTAGTTGTAGAACGTCCGACTCGGTGGTGTAGTAGTAGAACGTCCGTTTCGGTGGTGTAGTAGTAGAACGTCCGCTTCGGTAGAGAAGTAGTAGAACGTCCGCCTCGGTGGTGTAGTAGTAGAGCGTCCGCTTCGGTGGTGTAGTAGTAGAACGTCCGCCTCGGTGGTGAAGTAGTAGAACGTCCGCCTCGGTGGTGTAGTAGTAGAACGTCCGCTTCGGTGGTGTAGTAGTAGAACGTCCGCTTCGGTGGTGTAGTAGTAGAACGTCCGCCTCGGTAGTGAAGTAGTAAAACGTCCGCTTCGGTGGTGTAGTAGTAGAACGTCCGCCTCGGTGGTGTAGTAGTAGAACGTCCGCCTCGGTAGTGAAGTAGTAAAACGTCCGCTTCGGTGGTGTAGTAGTAGAACGTCCGCCTCGGTGGTGTAGTAGTAGAACGTCCGCTTCGGTGGTGCAGTAGTAGAACGTCCGCCTAGGTGGTGTAGTAGTAGAACGTCCGCTTCGGTGGTGTAGTAGTAGAACGTCCGCTTCGGTGGTGTAGTAGTAGAACGTCCGCCTAGGTGGTGTAGTAGTAGAACGTCCGCTTCGGTGGTGTAGTAGTAGAACGTCCGCCTCGGTGGTGTAGTAGTAGAGCGTCCGCTTCGGTGGTGTAGTAGTAGAACGTCCGCTTCGGTGGTGTAGTAGTAGAACGTCCGCCTCGGATGCGGGAAGCCACGGGTTCGATCCCCGGCCGGGTCATACTTTAGAAATGTTAGTAATAGCTGGCCTCCTTGGCGCTCATGGTTGCGGGGTTAGCGTTACGACTGGCTGACTGGTGTCAGAATAAATGGACCAGTAGTTCTGGTAACTTACCCAGGAAACTACCTGCAGATTCTGGTCCGAATCAGGTCTAAAGTGATAATAGTTATAAAAGTGTGCTCAACAAGCACTTGAAAAAACACACCATTTGTTAACATTCAAACCGGATTTCTTGGGAACAGAAATCAACTACATAATTAAGACGGATACAAGAGGTCACTGACCTAAAGTGATGTCAAGAAAGTGTTAAAGGTATCCATCTTAGTAAGTCTCAAGTGCGAATTTCTTATTACCTCAAGGTCAAATTTCCACTGAACTGAAGAAAGAATTTTCAGTGACCTTAAGGTCGAATTGCCTGTGACGTGGCAAACATATTTAATCATTCTGGAACACCGATATGCTGAATATACTCACAATGTCGGAGGTTCGAAACTGTAACCAAACATTTCAAAGTCAACCCTGTATACGTCCTTGATGCCTTCTATGATCTCTGGGTCGACTTGACTATAGAATATATTCATCGCGTTGCGTCTCTGAAGCGAAATCCCTGCTTTAGAGAGCGGATATTTAGAACGAGCACCCACCAAAGCCCTTCGGAAAAGGTCCGAGTTATTGAAATCTTCCTTCGTTTCATACAGTTCACCCGGAAATGGTGCCTTTAGCGATATAAATCCTTGTATCTGTAAAGCGCGCCATAATCTATGCGTCACTTCTTCCCACGTTTGACAGTCAAGTGCGTGGCGCATATTATTCGGTGTGATGTAATCTAAGACGTCATTAACGAGCGAAAACCCCGTCGAGTTCGCCTGTTGCTGCATGACTGTTGACAAAACGTCGTGTTTATAAGGTTCTAATCTAGTCTGATTAATAACGTAGTACATGTCCTGTTTAGATGTCTCTTGCATAAATACAAAAGCTGGGTTTATTTCACAAGGCTTGCACAAGTAAAATACAGGGGACCAATGATAGTCGTATATACCACGCTTCGTGTTGTTTAAAGCGTACGTCAAAAACTCGGAAAACGACAATTTAGATTTACATATATTATGATCTTCTTCGCCTCGGACGGTAAACAAACATGTCGTTGATGGAATAAACATTCTGTCAATATAGGCTGAAAATAAACGTGTATAGGGATTCCTGGTCGAAACGACCATTCGCGTTTGGTTGCACATTGAATTGTTTACGCCTACCCTTAAATAGTCTAAGTTCTCCAAGTTGTGAATATCTTCTCTTGGTTTCGTGATTGCGTCATTTATGACGTCACCCTCATGATGTAGAATAAAGAAAAGCTGAGTCCACAGAGTTGAAGCAATTTTACCTATTTTGCAATACGAAAGGTTATATTGTGGCGCTGCGTAGTACACGGGGTTGTGGTTCCGGTATCCCGTTGACGTCACAAGTTGTCTATATTTAGCACATGTTTTGTGTATGTGAACGACTCTGTCTGTCTGAACTTTTCTAGTAAATGCCACGTCTATGAATAAAGGTGTGTGTTTTCTGCTAAACGACTCTCCAACTTTGAACATGTAACTTGAAAGGCTATATATGCCTGAAAATAATCGAAGATAACATGAATACATTGGAAATGTCTTTGAGTTATTTCATAACAGTTGTTATGTTTCAGTAACGTCACGTCGTTTTGTATTGTTCTACGAGGCGCTAGAAGGTCGCCTTAGATGTCAATTTCAAAACGCCCCGAGTAGCATAATACGAAAACAAACCATAAATGGTTTTTTTCGCTTATAGTTAACGGGCGTTAGATTTTTTCAATAACCCATGAAGCTTTCTGAAATGAAACTGAAAAAAATCCGTGGGGGCCGCCATTTTGGATATGTATAAAAAGCAGACGTAAAACACAGATTGAAAATTATTGTCGGCTTTTTAATCATTTTTTTTAAAATCGGTATTTTGGGGTATGTATAAAATGAGCAGAAAAACACGGATTGAAAATTATTGTCGTCTTTTTAATCTTTTTTTTTAAAATCGATATTTAAGATCATTAAAGTGCTGAAATTAACATTTGTACGAAAAGTTAAAAATAAATGGAAATCTATAAGAAATATGTTTTCCCGTTCGTCAAAAAAACGACAGCATTATCCTTCTACGCCCGAAACTAAATTTTGACTGTATCGTAGCCAAAGAAGGACGTGACGTCATTTCCGTTACACTTCATCTTGGCGTAACGTCAATGGAGCGACGTCGTTTCCCGCAAAAGTGGTATCAACATGAAATACCCCAAATTCCTATACATGAGCTATTGACTCAATCATTCAAAGTATAATTATTTATCAAACATTGTGGCAAAAGGATAAATTTCTCATAAGGAGCAATTGTTCTTGTTGCGACAATCTTTTCCTAAATCATAGGCCTCAGAAACCGTCTCTAATACGGAAAGGGTTTAGCAGAAATGTGACCCCTTACATAATTTGTTCAAGTCATATTGACTGCTTGAAAAAGGCAGTCGCCAGGTGGCATCAGAAAAGGGCTGATCTATTTGCTTCTTTACCATAATGCAGGTGATCGATTAAGGATCATCTTGGCCCTCATGTTTTAACCGCGTTCATTATAAATGTATTCCTTGATTTTCTGAAAGTCTTTACTTTATTATTTTCTGTTCGTAATAATAGACGACAGCAATAAGAATTGCAAATATGTTTTGATAATGCAAGACACATGCCATTAACATTATTATTGTCTAGTCAATTACTTATAAATCCTTATTTATGGCCAAAGTATGCTCTTAAATTTTTGTTTATAATTATCTTGCGTTTTTTTCGTAAATAGGTAGCACCTATAGATATATTACAAAATCAAGTAACGCTGGTGCAACTTAATTTACTTTTTATGATATACCTTCTATTATGACTTTAAATCGTTTCCCACATGCATACCCATTTTGACACATCTGCAGACGACGACATTTGAAAACAGTTCGGCAAAAGTAAAAATTGTTCATGATAACAATTTTCCTTTTGTCACAATGTTTCTCATCTATGGTATAGTTGCACTTTCATTTATAGAAATTCTCAATATTCATGCCCTGTCGTTTTCAAAGTCGTCAGCTGTATATTTGCTGCATGTGGAAAAGGGTTAAGACAAAATATTCAGATTTTGATATTTGATAACGTCTTACCATTATATTTGAATGATGTGACATCAAATTACAATGACGTCACATGACCATATTTAGTAGCGTACTTGTCCTAGACAAATACGGATTTTGTTATGCATCGTGTAGAATTTGCGTGTGATCTTTTTTTCACATATGTAGCTATATGATAGTAACAAGGTTATGGACGGTGGTTCCTTCGTGATTATTCGTAAATATACAAAAGGTGAGATGAAAGCAATTCATATTCCATAGGCGACCATTAATGCGTTATGGGCTATGGCCATTTCCCAATAATCCAAATAACCCAGAAACCTATATTCAATTTAAATTTCATTCTTAAAACTACAAAAAACGCACAAAAAACTCATATATTCACCTTCCTTTTTTTTTTATAGCTATGGCGTCTAATCAAATGTAACCCTTATTCTGCAGTATATCTTACTTTCAATTTCAGAAAATACATGTTGTTTGAAAAATGTGTCTGCCCGGCGCTCTGACCTCTACCCTGTGTTCCATAGTCACAAAACTCAAAACCTGTTTTGCGAAACCTATATAGGTTTTGTAGATATACCGTTCCTTAGTCGGTTAACCAAACATGTTCTACCTGTTTTCCATTCATAAAACAGCCCTGTGTTCCATGGTCACAAAACTCAAAACCTGTTTTACGAAACCTATATAGGTTTAGTCGATATACCGTTCCTTAGTCGGTTAACCAAACATGTTCTACCTGTTTTCCATTCATGAAACAGGTAGGTTTCGTTCCGTTTGATAGGCATAGCTTAAACTGTTTATGTTGTGTTTACTATGGAACACAAGGCTGTTTTCCATTCATAAAACAGGTAGGTTTCCGTTTGATAGGCATAGCTTAAACTGTTTATGTTGTGTTTACTATGGAACACGCGGCTGGTAGGTTTCGTTCCGTTTGATAGGCATAGCTTAAACTGTTTATGTTGTGTTTACTATGGAACACACGGCTGGTAGGTTTCGTTCCGTTTGATAGGCATAGCTTAAACTGTTTATGTTGTGTTTACTATGGAACACACGGATGCATAATAACTGGGTACGTTACACTCAATGTGCACGTTTAGCTGAGCCGAACATAAAACCTAAACACAGTTATGTTAGTGTTTGTTGAATGCATTGGATTCTCGTGATTGTGTTGACTGTATACTTTCCGACCACAAAAGCGGCACGAGTTTCCTAATATGTTTTCCCTCTACCATTTGGTATCACATTGTTAATAATTTGTACATTTTAATGATAAATAGTTTTATTATGTACCTGTACATTTTCCGGCGCAAATACATTTAGATTGTCATGCGCAGCTCAGACACGACAGATTAACATTCCGTATTGTACACGTGTATAATACGGAATTGTGACGTCAGACTACTTTCAGCGAGGTTCCCGTTTAGTAAAATATGCAGACAACCAGTACTATTTAGGAAAATCGATTCTATTTTATTATCGAAAGCCTAGCGTCAAATTTGATAACAACCCGCAAATAAAGATTGTGTTATTCATTTTCTCCCACAAAACAATGACATTTAATTTGATGTTAATGGGCGGAGCCTACGTATTAAAATACATTCTAGGGGCGTGGCCTAAGCATTGTAGTAAATATTCATCCGCCATTCACCTCTTCATTTCACGATTAAAAAATTGTTATCCCAATACAAAAATGAATTGAATCTGTATATTTGTTACGTTTTTCACTCTTAATAGATTGTAGGTATATAATAAAAGGAAAGGTACGTTACAGGGGCGATAAATGGGTCGTATTGCACGACTCGTAGCGTGGGAAAATCGATAACGATTTTCCACGCTACTCGTCGAACTATACTAACCAATTTATCGCTCCTGCAACATCATATTCCGTATATATATATATATCAGTTTTCATGCTCATTTCCTTTTTATTTTGTTTCGAATGGGGGAAAATAATTAATTTAAACATATACATATCAAGAAAAAAGCTTATCCAGCTGTTACTTATACCACTGGCATATAAAACTATATTTTCTCGTTATGCCAAAAATGAATAGATGAATCATAAAACATGCTTCTATCCTCCATTGTGTACCTTTATTCTTTCTTTCTCTCTATATGTTCTTTTTCTCATATTCTCAATTTCTTTCTGATATTGTTTTCATTATAAAGCCTTTGGTTGCTCTCTAATCACGATGTATAATACATTGTGGAGCTGTCTTTTATGTACTCTGTACATACTCAGCATCGATCTAAAGTATTGTATTGTATTGTATTGTATTGACGTCGCATTATGAACAGAACAGAACATATTTAATTTGACTTATACAAAATACATGCATCTCGTCATACAAAACATATTTATACATGACTTAACACAAATCAAACACGGTTACATCAAGACACTTAGTAAGAATGTTAAATTGTTATGCTATATACTACATAGAGGATGAACAATTTCGTATATAACTATGATTATATGCATGCTAAACATGTATAGAATAATGGTTATATAGTACTATTTCTACGTTTTGTTGCCAAAGATATATAATTAGCAAGTTTATTCATTTTTTTCTTTGTAGTTGAGGATAGAAGTTTGGTGAATTTAAACATATTCGGTCGGGTGATATAGTACTTGTCGATAAATTGCACTCGAATATCAGAATAAAAACTACATTTGCAAATAAAATGGAACTCATCTTCAATGTCTCCTGTTTCACACATAGTACATAATCTCTCACACCTGTCTTTCCTCTCTCATCCATAACGTAATGTTTCAATAAATAAATTATGAGAAGAAACACGAATACTTGTAATTTGTTTTCTTAGGTTAAATGAACTTATTTGAGAAAGATATCGAACATATCCAAAATCAGTTTTAATGTGTATATATAAAGAATTTAATATAGAATTATTCTTTAAATCAGATTGCCATTTTTGAAGGAAAATATCAATTAGTCTTTGCTTGAATAGTGGTAAAAAGGATTTACTGTTTTATTGAACCAGGATTGTCAAAGATATATGCAAAACCATATTCGCTTAACATTAACTTGAGATTATATACCCAGTTTTTACTTCCTGCAATACAACGCTTGAAAGACTCATTATATACGGTTTTAAGCAAAATGTTGTCAGTATGTATGAGGTTAAACCAATATTTTAAAATTTGAACATGTCTATTAATGTATAGAGGGTAGCGCCCGAGTTCTCCATAGACAGCGGCATTACTTGTACTTTTTTTGACACCCAATATAGATTTACAAAAGGCTAGATGAACTTGTTCGAGCTCTTTAGATTTGGTAAAACCCCATATTGGACAGGCATAATTTAAAATAGAACCAACAAATGAATCGAATAACTGAAGCGCTATATCAGGTTGTACTTCTAAAGATTTAATATTATTCAATAATACATACATTGACTTCATTGCTTTTCCATTTAAACATTTGTTATTCAACAAAAAGGATCCAGTATAGTTGAAAGTAGTTCCAAGATAATTAAAATCATTGACAACCTCGATATCTGTATCATTATATTTCCATTTCATGGAAGGCTTTATGGGACCTTTCTTACGAAAGACGACTATTTTAGTTTTATCCGTATTAACCTGCAAGCCCCATTTACAACATTATTGGTATAAACTATCTAGACTAAGCTGTAGGTCTTCTGGTGAGTTTGCTGTCAATACCATGTCGTCAGCAAACAGTAAAATCATGATACAAATGTCATAAAACGAAAGTCCGCAATTACTTCTATTTTGCAAATGAAGTTCTAAATCTTCAAGGAAGAGTGCAAAAAATGACGGTGAATTATTTTGTCCCTGTCTTAGCCCTTATGATATACTGAAAAAATCAGAATACGAATTGCAGTGTTTCACACAAGATCTAACCGTTGCATACATAGCTCTAAACATGATCAACAATTTACCGTCTAAACCCATGTGGAACAATTTGTACCATAGTGCATTCGTATATATCGAGTCGAACGCTTTCTTAAGATCTATAAAGGCACAACATAAGCGTTTTTTATCACCTAAAATCCTATCAATCAAATTGTGTAAAACAAAAGCTGCATCAACAGTGCTCCGTCCTTTACAAAAGCCAAACTGAGCATCAGACAAAATGTTATTTTCCGAAATCCAAATTTCCACCCTAGAATTTAAAATACTCGCAAATATTTTTCCTATATTACTTAAGGGGGTAATTCCCCTGTAATTATTTGGGTCATTAACATTACCCTTTTTGTGCAATGGTACAATGAAACCCTCTGCCCAACTAGCGGGAAAATATCCGGAATCAAACACCTTATTAAATAGATCTACAAGGTGTCCTGACAAAATGTCACGTGACTCAATAAAGTACTCATTCAATAGATTATCGGATGGACAATGCGCTTTATTACGTTTCAACCCTTTAATAGCTGTTTCTACCTCTTTATATATAATAGGCAGACTCAACTGACTAAATGTTTCATTATTTATATTAAAATCGCTTGTATTATTAAAATGTTCAACATCTTCCAGCCTAACAGACTTAATATCATTCAAAATCTCAGAAAAATAAGTTTTAAAATCTTCACTATTCAAACAAGTCAATGGTACAGACTTTTTACGATTGAAAAACTTCCAAAATTCTCTGGGTTTGGAAAATCTTAATTTAGCCAATTGTTTCGACTGTTTCAATATAAATCTACGCTTTTTTATCTTAATTAAAATGTTGTACTTCTTCGTTGCATCGCATAGAATAGTTTTAGTTTCATAGCATTTCGATTTATTAAAATCATATAACGCTTTTTTATACAAACGCTTTGCTTCAACACAATCTTTATCAAACCATTCTCTTTGATGAGTTATAATCAGTGCCCGTATTCCGGGATCGGTGATATTTTTTAAACAGGGGGTTGGCGGCATCACAAATAGTGTTTGAAAACAGATTAACAATCTGATCAACTTCATTACTATCCTTACATGCTGTATCAACTATTTTATTAAATAGAGGTAATTTGGAAATAAGACAACTTCTGAATTGTTCACGTAAGTCTTTATTCCACCTGTAATTAATGGATTCGGTATATTCACTTACATGAGCACTACTCAAAATATCGCGCGAAATAGTAAAACATAACGGTGAAGGTCACTGTATATATTAAACTGACCGGTTTTAAACTCTGTAATCATATTAAAATCTTTTTCCTGTAATAACAAATAGTCTATTGTACTGCACGCATTTCTACTAAAATAAGAATATGAACCTATGTTAAACTCGGAGCAAAGTCTGCCATTGGCTAATTTCATGGAGGTCGCTTTGCATAGGTTGAGTAACTGTAATCCTTTCGGATTAGTAGTATTGTACTGAGAGGCCCTATCAAGGGGCAACTCAGGTGAATACTCATCATAGTTTACACCATCAAAAACAGTATCACAAACAATGCAATCCGATTTATTTCCTACACGTGCATTCCAATCTCCCGCCAAAATCACACTGCCTTTCATCTCAAAATTATAAATGTCACATTGTAATAAATCAAATAAATCAACATTGTACCGTTTTGCAGCAGGGCTGTCATCTGTCCACAAATAAACACTACATAGATAAATGTCCCTATCAATGTTTAGGATATTTTTGTCAGAATGAAGCCAAATTATTGTATCGAAATTATTTTTAATAACTTTGACACCCTGCTGCAAATCGTTTTTAACATATATTACAATACCACCACTGTTTCTTTTTGCATTTTTATGATTAAATTTAAGATAGAAATTATAACACTTGAAATTTTCTAACTCTACTGTTGAATACTCATCAGTCCATGACTCGGTCAAAATAATAATATCATTATCTGAAAATAGTTGTCTAAATTCACTGTTTTCAAACTTATCCTTACTTAAAGCATTACAATTCCACAATTATGTACAACAACCTATATAGCACCAGGCGTCAGCTATATGAGCCGAATTACGAGAACACCAAAAGTGTGCACTCTACGTAAATTATCGACCCTGATCAGCGTAAACATGCCGGACAGACACTTTTCGCCTCCTGTGGATTTTCGGTTAAAGGAATCACTACTCTATATCTCTATCCCCCTCAGACTGAATGTGTCGGCCCGGATTAGCCTGCGCGGACTGCACAAGTTGATATGGCTCGATATATTAAGCAGAGACCACAATCATTTGGTTTTCTCACGGAACGGCTCATATATAGACTTGAAAACCTATCACGACACGAACATTCACAATAGTCCAAACTATCTGATGAGTATATTGATTGATTGATTGGAGCTAACGCCGTTTTCAACAAATGTTCAGTCAAATCGCAGCGGCAAGTTCACATACTCATGTGAACACACCAGTAATCCACACACCATATTTTCCAAGCAACTGGCAGCTTTTTCACATAGATCTTGGCGAGTGACGAATGACGCTTGTCACAGTGACTTTTGTCAAACGTCGGAAAGAATGTTGGTCGACCTCGGATTCGAACTCACAACCACTGGATTGAGAGCCTGCGTCGGTCTGCCGGTTGAGTTACCGGGATCTGATGTGTATAGTTTCGAGGTTTATGTGTTACTGTCGATTAATTTTAATAATGTTTTTTGAGGTAATATCAACAACATACAGTATTACATTTTGAAATGGAATCCTCTGTGGTCGAGTGGTCGCAGCACTACGGTCATAGTGGAGAACCCTTGGGCAAGGCACATTTTCTAGCCAAGTACTGGTTTGTTTACCCAGGGATCATGAATAAGTGAACTGTCGCGCCGTGATATAACAGAAATAATGTTGAAAGCGGCGTTAAACCCCCAATGAAACAAACAAACATGTTTTAATATAGGAAAAGACCAGGTAATGAGGTAAAAAGTCACAAAAGTATACGAAATTCAAGAAGGACAAAAATGATAACAAAACAAAAAGAATATTAAAAATTCAAAGATGCGTCAAAAGCTGAAGTAAGTACAGATAGGACAATACAAATACAGTAAGCCAGGTGGCATGTTAGCTCTTCGAAGACTATAATTTTGATCAAGTTTTTGTGTTAGATTTATCAGGTTATTTTCATTTACTATGCTTTTATAGGTAATTGAATTCCTTGTTTTCGTACTTATGGAATTCAAGATGTTATTTCTTTCTGCTTAAAAATGAGTACAGTTAAATACGTAATGAAACTCATCTGTAATTACTTGTAGGTCACATTTATTACACATTCTTTCGTTACGGTCTAAACCATTCCAACGTGTATAGTGTTATTTTAACCACTACAGGCTAGGTGGTGTAGTAGTAGAGCGTCTGCCTCGTGTGCGGGAGGTCCCGGGTTCGACCCTAGCCGGGTCATACCAAGTACTTTAAAACTGGTAGTAATGGCTTCCTTCCTTGGCGCCCAGGGTTGCGGGATTAGTATTACCACTGACTGGCTGGTATCAGGATAAACGGACCAGCAGTACTGGTAACTTACTAAGGACTGAGTTATTTCGCCGATATTTAACTGAAAACTAGTTGTTATATTTGGTTGGTTGGGTCTTTCCTTACTTGGCGCACAGGGTTGTAGCGGGGTAGCATTCTGGATGACGAATCAGTAGTAGGCTATATAATACCAATAATACATGTAATTAATCCAGAAAAACCGTGATATAACTGAAATGATGTCAAAGGCGACTTAAAACACCATTCAAACAATATAAAATAATCTCGTTCAGGGACGTAGATCTAATCTACGTTTCTGTCTAGTTTTTTTTATACTTTGATATAATTATTATTATTTTCATAATTATTAATATATACCACATTTATATAGCACTTTTAGCATAAAATACATAGGTTCATAAGTGCTTTACAGACAAATTTACGTATACATAAAAATCATCAGTAGGTATTAAAAATAACACATGCTAAACAGCAACACTAAAGCATTAAGGCCAGTGAAATATCTACAGAATGCTAAACACTGCTAAAACTCCCTTATAAAACGGACAAATTAAGGCTTGTGTTTATAATGACAATTAGTTCCTTTATATCTCAATAAACGACTGGGTCTTCAGGGCTCTTTTTTGTTAAGCTGAGCCCCGGTAGCACAGTCGGTAACGACGTGGGCTGTCAATCCAGGGATTGTGAGTTCGAATCCCAGCTCGGCCAACATTCTTTCCAACGTACGACACTGTGACAAGCGTCATGCGTCTTTCACCAATGGGCTAACAATCTTTGTGGAAAAGATGCCAGTTGCTTGGAAAATATGGTGTGTGAAGCACTGGTGTAAGAAAGCTAAGTCAAATGAGTAGGTGAACTGGCCGCCGCGATGAGACTGAAACAATTTTGAAACGGCGTTAAGTCCCAATCAACCAATCAGGGTTCTTTTAAGAGAAGCAAACGTATCACAGTCCCTTATTACTGAAGGAAGAGAGTTCCATAGGATGGGGATAGGTAGGATCTCACTGTATTACATTTTAATACCATACAATACTATAATTTAAGAAGGACGATCATGATTAGACTTGTACAAATAATATAATTTAAGAAGAACGTTCATGATTAGACTTGTATAGATAATATAATTTAGGAAGGACGATCATGTTTTGACTTGTACAAATAATATCATTTAGGAAGAACGATCATGATTGGACTTGTACAAATAATATAATTTAAGAAGGACGATCATGATTAGACTTGTACAAATAATATAATTTAGGAAGGACGATCAGAATTAGACTTGTACAAATCATATAATTTAAGAAGGACGATCATGATTAGACTTGTACAAATGATATAATTTAAGAAGGACGATCATGATTTTACTTGTAGAAATAATATAATTTAGGAAGGACGATCATGATTAGACTTGTAGAAATAATATAATTTAAGAAGGACGATCATGATTAGACTCGTACAAATAATATAATTTAAGAAGGACGATCATGATTAGACTCGTACAAATAATATAATTTAAGAAGGACGATCATGATTAGACGTGTACAAATAATATAATTTTAGAAGGAATATCATGATAAGACTTGTACAAACTGATTTTTCGCGTAAACCCTTTCACTGCCAAATTTCACAAAGCCGACCCTTCTCTGTTGAAAATTGGATCCCTTTATCTTTCGCCCAACAGTCACTTTGGCAACAGTTAATGTTTTAGTGGAGACCAATGCAGATTTTGTGAGATTTTACGAGCTGACTTACCTGAATATTGTTTTTGTTTGCAAAAGCCCTCAATCGCCATTGGCAGCGAATTAGTTGAGTGGTGTTTTGTTAACCCTTTCCCTCATATAGACGCTTTTTGACACCTCTGCAGCAGACGGCTTTTTGAAAACATAGTGACAAAAGAAGAAATTTCTCATAACGAGACATTTCTGCTTTTGCCACGATTTGTTCCACTTTTAGTCATAGGTTATCCATTCAATTATAGAGATTTTCCATTTTTTGACGAAATATGTTCAAAGTCGTCTGCTGCAGAATTATCGTATGAGGAACAGGGTAAACGAGGTTGATGTCAAACAGTAAATCCTTTCCCTCACACATATACTTCTGACGCCTCTGCAGCAGACGATTCGAAAAAGTAGCAATAATGAACCATTTCTCCATTTGCCACAATGTATTTAACTCTATTCGATAAGTATATGTACATAAACAGTTATTACGCAAAGTTTTGCCAATACGTTTTTCATATTTGTCTACGGTAGATTTGAAGTATTTCGGGGAAAATGATCGGACTAATGGGATAACCGCCTCGGTGGTGTAGTGGTAGAGCGTCCGGCTCGGTGCGGGAGGTCGCGGGTTCGATCACCACATTCGGTGCTTTAGTTCTTTGTCAAAAGAAACATCTATGGCTAAATGGCATACATACTCTCTCTACACTCTCTCTACACACTTTTTAATGATTGATTGAAACTGATATAAAGTACAAACTTGTTGAGTTAAAGGCAACGAACATTTACAAATATCTTCTATCTGAATTTGAACATCAGATATTCCCCTGATCCGGGTCGATACATTACGCAGTCTCCACAATGTTGGATTTCTCGCGGGACGGCTGATAGATAAGCGTGTAATTACCGTCAGCGCTATGATAATAATATGTCACGTAACACGTAATCCGACCTTTGGTGTTTAAACAAATCTGCAGCAGACGACTTTAAATTTTAACTCGACCAAAATACGTAGTACTTGGTTTATAAATTACAGTTAAAAACAATAGAGTTTATAACGATGTTGCAATAAGGAGAAACTGCTCTTTGTAACAACAACAATTTTTTTCTTCAAAAGTCGTCTGCTGTATGGGTGTAACAAAGGGTTATTGTTATCCGAGTACTTATAACCAATGTGTACACTTTAACCCTTTCCCTCATGTAGACGCTTTCTGACGCCTCTGCAGCAGAAGGCTTTTTGAAAACATAGTGACAAAAGAAGAAATTGCTCAAAACGAGCAATTTATCCTTTTGCCACAATGTGTTCCATTTTAGTCATAGGTTATCCATTCAATTTTTTCTTCAAAAGCCGTCTGCTGTATGGGTGTCAGAAAGGGTTATGGTTATCCGAGTACTTATAACCAATTTGTACACTTTAACACTTTCCATCATATAGACGCTTTCTGACGCTTTTACAGCAGACGGCTTTTTGAAAACATTGTGACAAAATACTATAAGCTAATTCATACATGTTTTCAATTCCTCTATTAAAGGGTTTAATGTATTTTTTGGTACAGTTATAAGAGTATAATACGAAATTGCCTAATTACTCAACAAATAATGCCCGAATTACTGTACCAAAACCTTATAATTGCAGTTTAAGAAAAAAACAGCTATTTTTCATCGAAAGAATTGTTTGAAAAGGGACATATAAATTGAAAATTGGGATCTCTTTGTTATGTTTCTTACGCGGATGAACATGACCTAATACTAGGAAAATGACCTAATACTAGAAAATGACGTCACGTCGGCGTTTTGACGTCATACGTTAGTCATTTAGTGTAAATTGTGCATAATTGGCATGAACTATATATAAAACCAAATTAGTTTACTATTCGGTTAATATTAAATTCTGTGTAACAGATTTTATGTATTAATCCTTTCCTTTGTTCAACACAATTGCAACGAACAACTTTGAAAACATATGGACCTAAATATAGAAAGATTAAATTGATGAAGATATAACCATGGAAAAGAGATGAAAGTCCTTTTACAAAAGGGGAGATGAACATAATAAAGAACGCTTCTCTGTTTTGTCACGATGTTTTATAATATGTACTGTTTATACATGTACTCGCATACAGAACAGTTTCTATACTTCAACCTCTTTAATGTGATGTCACTCATGTGGACTTATTTTGTAAATGTAAATTTGTATAATGGGCCAGAGGCCTAAATTACTGAAAAAACATATTGTAATTGTAATTGTAATACGAAAAAAAAACATAAATGGAAATTTTCGTTCATAGGTAACAGGTGTGAGATTTATTTTTTATTTTTTCAATAACCCATGAAGCTTTCTGAAATGAAACTGGCCGCCATTTTGGATATATATAAAATGAGACGAAAAACACGGAATGAAAATGATTGTCGTCTTTTTAATCATTTCTTTTTAAATCGATATTTAAATCATTGTTTATGGCCAAAGTATGCTCTTTAATTTTTGTTAATAATTATCTTGCGTTGTTTCGTTAATAGGTAGCACCAGGGACACAATATAGTGTAAAACAGATTCTACCTGCAAAACAAAAATGATTGGCCGAATAGTGCAGGCCAAAAAGACCTTAAGAAGCAAATAAAAACAGACCGAAATGTCCGTTGGCCAAAACGTCCGTCCACACTCTCACACCTAGGTTCACGGTCGTAAAGATAGGTTCACGTTCGTAAACTATGGTTCTCGCTCGTAAACATAGGTTCACGGTCGTAAACCTAGGTTCACGCCCGAAATTCATAGTTGATTTGATAATCCTAGTTTATCGACCGTAAACCATGGTTTACGTTTGATAAACTAGGTTTCTCGATTGAACTACGAATTTCGGTCGTTATCCTATGTTTACGTGCGTGAACCGGGGTTCACGAGCGTGAACCTATGTTTACGAGCGTGAACCATAGTTTACGAACGTGAACTTATGTTTACGACCGTGAACTTGGGTTTACGAGCGTGAACCTACGTTTACGAGCGTGAACTATGGTTTACGACGTTATCCTATGTTTTCGCTCGAAAGTATAGGTTAACATGCTTTTACGTTCGAAAAACCTAGTTTATCGATCGTTAATCCTAGTTTTTCGACCGTAAACCTAGGTTCACGTAATTATTGGACAATTGGCTTGCCATAAACGTCCGTCTACCCTCTCCATCTCCCCAAACTTCTTCGCATACATACGAGAGATCTAGATATAAAGTATAACATACCAGTTAATTCGTTATATAGAAAAAGTCCGAAAATTAGTAGTCCTATAATCCCCAAACAATGTTTGGATTTGCTAAGGTATTTCATCGTGATGTGTATTCTATACACGACAAAGTCTCTTCTACACGGTAAATATAATACTTTGTACCCCGAAATCCTATATATTTATCGGTGTGTTCCCGATACGTCCACTCGATTTAATCCCTAGCTGGTCGGTAGAGCGGATTGGGGGGACCATTAGTGGGTAATTATGTGACAGGTTAATATGTATACCTATTGCTTTGAACTCAAGATGTATTGATAAACGATATTCCGATGCGTTTGCAAATAATGTCAAATCAGATCTACAGGGAAATTACGTGAAACAAACTGATTTGTTTTTAAAGTTTATTTATGCATAACCCATTATGATCAAGAAATATATACATGCAGAATGTCCTACGAATGCGAAATTTAAAACATTTGAGAAAAGTGTAACCTAGGATTAGCCTGCACATATGTAGACGTTGATCTTGTGTTGCACTTATCGCTTTTTTATTCGAACTATGCAGTCTGATCTTTGTCAGTACTTTTAAGTAAAATATTAGAAAACAGCATATAATCACACAAACACCTAAAACGTCACTGTTATTTTCAATTCAAGTGTATGAGCTGAGATGCAGAATCCGTATAAGCTATCAATTCAAGAACACCAGTTGTTATACCTCTCTTTCAGGATCATTAAAATACGATCAATAGTCTGGTAGCGCTTTGCACGAGGGCGAGTTGTTCCACCGACAGCTCTCTGTATTAACCCAATATCATTTGCGTTCTAAATGTCTTTGAACATCTTAATGGCTGTAAATAAGTTCGGTAGGAGTGTTGTGTCATTTTCTTAAGTTTGCTGTGCCAGCTTTCGATGTTGTTCGTAGTGCGCGGGCTCCGTGTGCCAAAGTGGTTCCACATCGGTCTGTCGCCCTCTACTCATTGCATTGTTCGGTAACGTAGTCTGTGAGTTCCGTTAGATCGGCGTCGTCTCTGTCTTCTAGAGTCTGGAACCAGAAGTATTCTATCTTGTCTAAGAGAAGCAGAGGCAGGATTGTTGCACGTCGGACGAGTGTCTTTAACATCAATTAAGTAACAGAACAGTTTATTTTTGTTTTAAAGAAAAAAGATTAAAATGCACAGGTTTTAATTAATTCTTTCAACAGAGAACTTCACAGTTTGAACTTAATTACTAGAAAACAATACTTTAACGATGAAAATAAAAAAAAACTTAATTGTAACATGCATTTAAATTGTAAATATTCTGATCAATTACCGTCTATCTTTCAGATAAATTTACAATTTGAACTTAATTAATAATGTTAAAAGGTTATTATTCTTTATTAAAATGCATTTATTGCGTGCATCCTTAAAATCAAATAAATATATTTATATGTATAGTTCTATACCCCCTTTAGGTACCCCTAATCCCGGATTAGTGATAGGTGTTAAGCGGAACGAGTCAACAAAGCGCTTAAAATAAGCGTAGCAGGATCGTGGCTGAAAAGAGTCGCAGTAAAAGCGGTGTACGAACGTAATAAAAACGGCGTAATCGTAGAAACATCGAGGTATCATCGTGATGAAATCTGCATGGTCGTAATGGCATCTTAGTACAATCGGCATCAAATTTGAGTGAATTAAAAATTATTCGAAACTACTCAATTTATATAAACATCGCATTAAATCGTACAATGATCGTGTCAAGATCGTATTATTGTCGGCATGAGCGAAGAGACATCGTGTTACAGTCTTTCAGGTCTGTTTACCGTCGTAGTAAGGTCTTGTACATCGTCACGACAACGTAGTAGAAAAGGCGCATGAGCGACAATGGTCGCGTTGTAATCGTGATGTAAGCGTAATAGAAACGTACGGGAAATGCTATAGTCGTGGAAAAATCGTAGTACAAGCTTCAAACGGGCATTCCGCGACGGTATTCACCAACTTTCAAGTTCGTTCCGATTTGGTACATTTTTCAGGTCGGGACAGATCGGCATCATCGTAGTATCGTAGCTATGTCTGAGCGGGCTATTAGCAACGAGCATACATATTATAAAGTTGTATCTAACACTGCAATAACATAAACGTCATTTCGCCTATAACTAAAACATAAATATGACCTGCAACACACTTGGCTCAACACGTTTGCGTTATATCGAGGGCCTGGCGTGAAACGGTTGTAACTAAAATTAGTATTTTTTTACCAAGGTTAATCACCTCGCCATAAAGTCTTTATAATCGTTAAATCATTTTTCTTGGTAAACAATGGAAATTTAGGTGCCATTGCTCGTTCTGAGCAATGGCACCTAAATTTGCATTGTTTACAAAGGGGTCAAAATTGCCCCTAAACCAGGGTTTTCAAAATAGGTTTTTAGTTACAACCGTTTCACGCCAAGCCCTCGATATTCAACACCTTATTGA
>JASEVX010000014.1:45495441-45578308 GCA_031761405.1 Serripes groenlandicus
ACATGAGATTTATACATTTTTGTGTCGTTGGCCATGTGAAATAATACCTTTTCAAAAAAGTAACAGTTTTTTCCCGGATAACAGGTAACAGGACAAAAGGCAACAGTTCTGATATTTTCATTTCAGGTTTAATATATATTTTTCCTTTGATTTAATACATTTGTAACATATAATGGACACATTTCAATATTTATTAGAATGTAAATAATAATAGATAACGAACGAAAACAGTTAATTCCCACTAAATATCTGAACAGACATAACATTATACAATTTGATCATATTTTGAATACAAATCCAAAAATGAGCAAATAATCTTTGCAAGTTCTTGAAAATCATTCTAAGTAACTTCTAGAAAGATAAAAACAAAAGAAAAACAACTATGTATACTATTGAACACACACTGGCATGCGCATGCGCGTCTCTCTCGCTCTCTCTCTCTCTCTCTCTGTCTCTCTCTGTGTGTGTCTCTCTCTCTCTCTCTCTGTCTCTGTGTGTGTGTGTCTCTCTCTCTCTCTCTCTGTCTCTCTCTCTCTCTCTCTCTCTCTCTCTCTGTCTCTCTCTGTCTCTCTCTGTCTCTCTCTCTCTCTCTCTCTCTCTCTCTGTCTCTCTCTCTCTCTCTCTCTCTCTCTCTCTCTCTCTCTCTCTCTCTCTCTCTCTCTCTCTCTCTCTCTCTCTCTCTCTCTCTCTCTCTCTCTCTCTCTAATTGCGTGCACAGGAGAAATTGCTCATTATAAGCAATTTCTCCTTTTCCAATAATGTTTTCTTCAACCTGTTTATAACATCTGACAGAAGACTAGCAACAGTTCTAATATTTGTATTAATTGTTGACAGAATATATCATTGCGTGAAAGGGAGAAATTGCTAATTATGAGCAATGTCTCTTCTCCCACAATGTTTTCCTTTCGCTTTTTTTAAACATCTTCACACAGATATGCATAATACGTAAAATAACATTGCAAAGTGAAACAAATATGAGCACTTTAAAATGAGTTACATATATTATTGTAGATTTGTAAATAGTTTAATCCGACTCAATTTCTTTGAACAATGCATTAAGGTATAAAACACACAAAAATGTATCAAAATTAAAGAAAATCATTACAATATCAAGAAGATACAATAATCCTCTGCTAGTTTGTGTCTTTTCATATTTGTAGACGTAAACATATTGATTTGCATTGTATTTTGGAAAATGTGTTGCTTTTTATCCTGTTTCTTGTTGTCCGTTGCTTGTTGTCCTGTTACTTATTATCCTGTTTCTTTTTATCCTACAATCTCCTTTTCAGGGTGTGAAATTCCCACATCAGGCAATTATCTGTATTTATGAATGGGTTGCAGATTTTCAGTGCGATTAGTTTCACTGAATTAATTGTTATGGTATTGATCGCTGTATAGAAACTCTGATACATTTGCAACCTAACGCTTTCATAAACAGTCTAAAATATGACCGAATCAATCCAAATCACCCATGAAATTTGTTTTTGACAAGCCAAAATAGCACAATTATGTGTGACCTTTGACCCTGAACGTAAGAAATGTTTTAACATAAACTATAATATGTTAATAGGCAAAGCCTTTGTCGTGTGAAAACAAGAACAAACGATTAAGCTGTGTCAGTCCCCAAATAAAAAACCGGTTAATAGGCCAGTTGCAGAAAGTTACAACAAGAAATTTGAATGTGATATTGAAAAATCTCATCATTATAGCATATATTCTCAAACGTATGCTAAGTTTCATTTGTACACTTCTGCTTTCTTTCTTCCAATGCTTGGGGAGCGTAACAGACTAAAAATCCAGGGATATTGATAGAAAACAGTACTATATAGCTTTGAATCAAAGTCATATTTCTTGAATGTATTTTTTTGGTACAGTAACAAATACCAGTAGAAATAAGTATAATTGGAAATTGACTCTTACCATGTTTCTTTAATTTACTGGAGCATAACATTATTTACAACGGTATTTTAATTATATCACAGTGGCCAGTTAACCAACCTTACATGTTCTCCCTGGTTTTCTAGTAAAAGTACTCCACACGACATTCTTACCAGGCAACTGGCTATCTTTGCACACTACGGAGTTAGCATAACAACTGACTGACTGACTGAAATCAGGATGAATGGACCAGTAGTACTGGTAACTTACCCAGAAAACGGCGTGATTTAACTAAAAAAAATGTTAAAAGCTGCGTTAAAGACCAAACAATCAATCAATCGCGAGCTTGCGGCCAAACAACTTCAGTTCAAGTTCAATATCGTTTATTGGCATAGAAGAATATGTTAGTTGCCAGTAACATAATACATATTTTCAGATACATGTGGCTGAAACAAAGATATTAAGAAACATAAATAAGGAGAAAATATGAACATATATAAACATCACGGCAAAAGATAAGCATACACTTTGTGTACAGGACGAGGGTTATCAATTAGCCCAAATGTGGATGACAAATGACTCTAGTCATGATGACTTTCATCAATCATCGGAGTCGGGTTTATCTCAATTAGTAAGGACAAGGGTTATCAATTAGCCCAATTATGAATGACAAATGACTCTAGTCATAATGACTTTTAACAATCATCGTCCAGGTTTACCTAAATTAGTAAGACGAGGGTTTCCAATTAGCACAATTGTGGATGAAAAATGACATTAGTCATAATGACTTTTATCAATCATCGGAGTCTGGTTTATCTCAGTTAGTAAGGACGAGGGTTATCAATTATCCCAAATGTAGATGACAAATGACTCTAGTCATAATGACTTTCATCAATCATCGGAGTCGATTGTATCTAAGTCAGTAAGGTCGAGGGTTATCAATTAGCCCCAATGTAGATGACAAATGACTCTAGTCATAATGACTTTCATCAATCATCGGAGTCGATTGTATCTAAATCAGTAAGGTCGAGGGTCATCAATGAGCGCATTTGTGGATGACAAATGGCACTAGTCATAATTACTTTTATCAATCATCGGAATCGGGTTTATCTTAGTCAGTAAGGTCGAGGGTTATTAATTAGCACAATTGTGGATGGCAAATGACTCTAGTCATAATGACATTTATCAATCATCGGAGTCGAGTTTATCTCAATTAGTAAGGACGAGGGTTATCAATTAGCTCAATTGTAGATGACAAATGACTATAGTCATAATGACATTTATCAATGGTCGGAGTCTGGTTTATCTTAGTCAGTAAGGAAGAGGGTTATCAATTAGCCCAATTGTGGATGACAAGTGCCTTTAGTCATAATGGCTTTTCATCAATCATCGGAATCGGGTTTATCTTAGTCAGTAAGGACGAGGGTCATCAATTAGCTCATTTGTGGATGACATATGACGTTAGTCACAATGACTTTTATCAATCATCGGAAGCGGGTTTATCTCAATTAGTAAGGACGAGGGTTATCAATTAGCCTTATTGTGGATGACAAATGACTCTAGTCATAATGGCTTTTATCAATCGTCGGAGTCTTGTTTATCTCAGTCAGTAAGGACGAGCGTTATCAATTAGCCCAATTGTGGATGACAAATGACTCTAATCATAATGACCTTTAACAATCATCGTCCTAGTTTATCTCATTTAGTAAAGACGATGGTTATCAATTAGCAAAATTGTGGATGACAAATGATTATAGTCATAATGACTTTGATCAATCATCGTTCGGGTTTATCTCAATTAGTAAGGACGAGGGTTACCAATTAGCACAATTGTGGATGACAAATGACTTTAGTCATAATGACTTTTATCAATCATCGGAGTCTGGTTTATCTGAGTTAGTAAGGACGAGGGTTATCAATTAGCCCAAATGTAGATGACAAATGACTCTAGTCATAATGACTTTCATCAATCATCGGAGTCGATTGTATCTTAGTCAGCAAGGTCGAGGGTTATCAATTAGCCCATTTGTGGATGACAAATGGCACTAGTCATGATCATTGGAATCGGGTTTATCTTATTCAGTAAAGTCGAGGGTTATTAATTAGCACAATTGTGGATGGCAAATGCCTTTAGTCATAATGGCTTTTATCAATCGTCGGAGTCTGGTTTATCTTAGTCAGTAAGGAAGAGGGTTATCAATTAGCCCAATTGTGGATGACAAATGCCTTTAGTCATAATAGCTTTTATCAATCATCGGAATCGGGTTTATCTTAGTCAGTAAGGAAGAGGGTTATTAATTAGCACAATTGTGGATGGCAAATGACTCTAGTCATAATGACATTTATAAATCATCGGAGTCGAGTTTATCTCAATTAGTAAGGACGAGGTTTATCAATTAACACAATTGTGGATGCCAAATGACTCTAGTAATAATTACTTTCATCGATCATCGGAGTCGAGTTTATCTCAATTAGTAAGGACGAGGGTTATCAATTAACACAATTATGGATGACAAATGACTCTAGTCATAATGACATTTATCAATCATCGGAGTCGAGTTTATCTCAGTCAGTAAGGACGAGGGTTATTAATTAGCACAATCGTGGATGACAAATAACACTAGTCATAATGACATTTATCAATCATCTGAGTCGAGTTTATCTCAATTAGTAAGGACGAGTGTTATCAATTAACACAATTGTGGATGACAAATGACTCTAGTCATAATGACATTTATCAATCATCGGAGTCGGGTTTATCTCAATTAGTAAGGACGAGGGTTATCAATTAGCACAATTGTGAATGACAAATGACTCTAGTCATAATGACCTTTAACAATCATCGTCCTGGTTTATCTCAATTAGTAAGGACGAGGGTTATTAATTAGCCCAAATGTGGATGACAAATGACTATAGTCATATTGTCTTTGATCAATCATCGTTCGGGTTTATCTCAAGTAGTAAGGACGAGGGTTATCAATTAGCACAATTATGAATGACAAATGACTCTATTCATAATGACTTATATCAATGGTCGGAGTCTGGTTTATCTTAGTCAGTAAGGTCGAGGGTTATCAATTAGCCCAATTGTGGATGACAAATGCCTGTAGTCATAATGGCTTTTATCAATCGTCGGAGTCTGGTTTATCTAAGTCAGTAAGGAAGAGGGTTATCAATTAGCCCAAATGTGGATGACAAATGAGTATAGTCATAATGTTTTTGATCAATCATCGTTCGGGTTTATCTCAATTAGTAAGGACGAGTGTTATAAATTAGCACAATTGTGGATCACAAATGACTCTATTCATAATGACTTTTATTAATGGTCGGAGTCTGGTTTATCTCAGTCAGTAAGGAAGAGGTTTATCAATTAGCCCAATTGTGGATGACAAATACCTTTAGTCATAATGGCTTTTATCAATCGTCGGAGTCTGGTTTATCTTAGTCAGTAAGGAAGAGGGTTATCAGTTAGCCCAAATGTGGATGACAAATGAGTATAGTCATACTGTCTTTGATCAATCATCGTTCGGGTTTATCTCAATTAGTAAGGACGAGGGTTATCAATTAGCACAATTGTGGATGACAAATGACTCTATTCATCATGACTTTTATTATTGGTCGGAATCGGGTTTATCTTAGTCAGTAAGGAAGAGGGTTATCAATTAGCCCAAATGTGGATGACATATGAGTATAGTCATAATGTCTTTGATCAATCATCGTTCGGGTTTATCTCAATTAGTAAGGACGAGGGTTATCAATTAGCCCAATTGTGGATGACAAATGCCTTTGGTCAAAATGACTTTTATCAATCATCCGAGTCGGGTTTATCTCAATTAGTAAGGAATAAGGTTTTCAATTAGCACAATTGTGGATGTCAAATGACTCTAGTCATAATTACTTTCCTCGATCATCGGAGTCGGGTTTATCTCAATTAGTTATGACGAGGGTTATCAATTAGCACAAATGTGGATGACAAATGGCACTAGTCATAATTACTGTTATCAATCATCGAAATCGGGTTTATCTTAGTCAGTAAGGTCGAGGGTTATCAATTAGCCCATTTGTGGATGACAAATGACTCTATTCATAATGACTTGTAACAATCATCAGAATCGGGTTTATCTTAGTCAGTAAGGACGAAGGTTATCAATTAGCCCATTTGTGGATGACAAATGACTCTAGTCATAATGACTTTCATTAATCATCGGAGTCAGGTTTATCTCAATTAGTAAGGACGAGGGTTATCAATTAGCCCATTTGTGTATGACAAATGCCTCTAGTCATAATGACTTTTATCAATCGTCGGAGTCGGGTTTATCTCAATTAGTAAGGACGAGGGTTATCAATTAGCCCAATGTGTATGACAAATGACTCTATTCATAATGACTTTAAACAATCATCGGAGTCGGGTTTATCTCAATTAGTAAGGACGAGGGTTATCAATTAGCCCAATGTGTATGACAAATGACTCTATTCATAATGACTTTTAACAATCATCGGAGTCGGGTTTATCTCAATTAGTAAGGACGAGGGTTATCCATTAGCCCAACGTGTATGACAAATGACTCTATTCATAATGACTTTTAACAATCACCGGAGTCGGGTTTATCTCAATTAGTAAGGACGAGGGTTATCAATTAGCCAAATGTGTATGACAAATGACTCTATTCATAATGACTTTTAACAATCATCGGAGTCGGGTTTATCTCAATTAGTAAGGACGAGGGTTATCAATTAGCCCAATGTGTATGACAAATGACTCTATTCATAATGACTTTTAACAATCATCGGAGTCGGGTTTATCTCAATTAGTAAAGACGAGGGTTATCAATTAGCCCAATGTGTATGACAAATGACTCTATTCATAATGACTTTTATCAATCATCGGAGTCGGGTTTATCTCAATTAGTAAGGACGAGGGTTATCAATTAGCCCAATCTGTATGACAAATGACTCTATTCATAATGACTTTTAACAATCATCGGAGTCGGGTTTATCTCAATTAGTAAGGACGAGGGTTATCAATTATCCCAATGTGTATGACAAATGACTGTATTCATAATGACTTTTAACAATCATCATCGGAGTCGGGTTTATCTCAATTAGTAAGGACGAGGGTTATCAATTAGCCCAATGTGTATGACAAATGACTCTATTCATAATGACTTTTAACAATCATCGGAGTCGGGTTTATCTCAATTAGTAAGAACGAGGGTTAATAATTAGCCCAATGTGTATGACAAATGACTCTATTCATAATTACTTTTAACAATCATCGGAGTCGGGTTTATCTCAATTAGTAAGGACGAGGGTTATCAATTAGCCCAATGTGTCTGACAAATGACTATATTCATAATGACTTTTAACAATCATCGGAGTCGAGTTTATCTCAATTAGTAAGGACGAGGGTTATCAATTAGCCCAATGTGTATGACAAATGACTCTATTCATAATGACTTTTAACAATCATCGGAGTCGGGTTTATCTCAATTAGTAAGGACGAGGGTTATCAATTAGCCCAATGTGTATGACACATGACTCTATTCATAATGACTTTTATCAATCATCGGAGTCGGGTTTATCTCAATTAGTAAGGACGAGGGTTATCAATTAGCCCAATTGTGTATGCCAAATGACTATAGTCACAATGACTTTTATCTATCATCGTCCGGTTGTATCTGGTTATGAAGCAATGGGTCTGGAGTTCGAACAGTGTACATATTGGCTTTTCCTTTAGCACGAGTCTTTTGACCATATCTTGTGAACAGCGGCATGCAAAAACTGAATCTTCGAAAGAATCGATTGATTGATTGTTTGATTGATTGTTTGATTGATTGATTGATTGATTGATTGATTGTTTGGTGTTTTACAACACTTGTAAGAATAGTCCAGTTATATTGCAGCGTTTCCTTGGTAAGTTACCAGTACTAGTGGTTCATTTATCCCGGCACCAGCCAGTCTGTCGTAATGCTAAGCTCGCAACCCTGAGCACCAAAGAGGACAGTCACTACTACACTTTTAGAAGTCTTTGGTATAACCCGGCCGGGGATCAAACCTACGAGCTCCCCACTAGTAGGCGATCAGTGAAGTCCCGGATCTGACAACGCGGTGTTACGTGTACAGGTCGCATCGCCCTCGAAGGGTGGTTTTCGTTACACGTGGTCTATATGATACGTGAGGCGAGTTTACCTTTTCCCACGAACAGGCGCATATTCAAGCCTATGCAACGGACGACATTTGAAAACATTGTGGCAAAAGGTAAAATTGCTTTTGATGATCAATTTCTCCTTTTGCCTAAATGTTTATTTTGGTGTTTTTTTTTCAGTTATTATACCTTCATTTATAGATATTTTCTATCAAATGATTAGTTTTGAAATTGTCTGTAGTGGATTCGTTGTATATGGGAAAGAAAGGGTAAAGTAAATCCCTTATGATCGGGGATTACGTTATTAATTTCGGACTCGAATGGATTTCTTATAACACATGGCCTGACAGCACGTTTACGGATAAATAGAGATTGGGCCGCGTCGGGAAATAAGGGTTTTTGTTACATCAATGTGAACACAACAGGCAAACATCCTTGAGAAAACGACAAGCAATTAGGCGTCGAGTTGCATCGCTGTGAACACTGACAGGCTCTTCTTCCATCGCTATGATAACGACTCAACGGTCGTGTAATCGCACAAGGATTTCACCAAATATTCCTCACATTCTTGAATGAAAAATGACGCTATAACTGTTATCACTCATCGGAAAGAATGAATGCGACTCAACGGTCGTGCAATCGCACAAGAACTTCACCAAATATTCCTCACATTCTTGAATGACAAATGACGCTAGTCGCTATAACTGTTATCAATCATCGGAAAGAATGAATGGCGGAGCCCGGTGTATCTCAATCGATAAGTACGAGGGTTAACAATCAAGGGATCGCGAGTTCGATCCCCGGCTCGGCCATTGATTAAACACATCGTCTTCAAATCAATGGGCGAAAATGTAGTCTATATGTTGGAAGGTGTCAAGTTGCCTGGGAAACTGTTATATGGAAAGACTCGGTGTGAGAGAGCCAGGAAAATATATGGGCCGTCCCGAGAGAAAACCAACAGTACGGCCTCTGCGTAATGTATCCCATATCAGTATGCGCTGTCCGCGCAGACTGATCCGGCCGACACATTCCGTCTTAGGGGGATAGATGTATAGAGTAGTTATTCCTGAAACAGAAAAGTCACAGGAGGCGAAAAGTGTATATCCGGGTAAGCCTGCGCAGCATGCTTTGGCTGATCCGGGTCGGTACTTTACGCAGAGTCCACAATGTTGGTTTTCTCAAAGGACGGCTCATATTCATGTCATCCCTGTTTTAACGGAGAATCTTTTGAACACGTGGTTACTCTCCTATCAATCACTCATTACTATAACATTAAATTGATTGATTGATTGGGGTTTAACGCCGTTTTTAACAATTTCTCAGTTATATCACGGCGGCCAGTTCACCTACTCATGCATTTCCTGGTTTTCTCACACCAGTACTCCACACAACAATCTTCCCAAGCAACTGGCTGCTTTTCCACATAGACATTAGCCCATTGGTGGAAGACGAACGACGCATGTCGCATTGACTTTTGTCAATCGTCGGAAAGAAAGTTGGCCGAGCCGGGATTCGAACTCACAACCCCTGGATTGACAGCCCGCGTCGCTACCGACTGAGCTACCGGGGCTCGGCTACTATTACATTGAAAACTCTCTATACATCAAAACATATTTTTTATTGAATAAAAAGCATTGTGACAACAGGAAAGCTTACTCATATTCATATTTTTTATTAGCAAATTACATAAACATTAAACCCACACAATTTTCCATGTTAAACCCCTTCGTCGCGCGTAGATGAGTTGTATGTCACCCGCGAAAAGTGAAGGCCAAGATCAGCCCGTATATATATATACAAATTGATTTTCGTCTGCACTTCGCAATTAATACTTCACAATCTTTCCCAAAATATACAAGCAATGTAAAATGACAAAATATAAGATGGAAGAGTTGCTAGGCGACGTGGGATTTGCCTTGGTGTTTTTCGCCTATTTTGCAAACTTCCGGCTCTAGCTCGGAAACCCGAGGTCGATGGTCAATCACGTAAAAACCCGGTTTGTAGCTCTTGAACAGCTCTATCAGATGGTGTAATAAAATCGCTATCGAATACTACCACTGCAGCCTTAGGGGCGATTGAAGTCAAAAACGACTGTTACAAGATATCCTATCTTTGAAAGTCCACCATTTGGAAACAAGGGCCTAAATCAATAATCGTTACATATAAGTTTTTTCGGAATATCTCGAAGTATCTATGACCGATGTTTCAGTTCTTCACATTCAAAACTGTAGGAGAAGAGAGAAACATGGTTTGGGTTCTTAAAACGCGGGTGTTTGCTCGCTGCATAGCAACGGGTTTGTCCTTAGCAACGAAATTCAAATACGCACACCCTGAGCTCCTATGGTACATGTTCACCAAGTTTCATCGGAATCGGCCTGTCGGTTTGGGCTATGGATCGTCGCTTTACAATCAACTGGAC
The DNA here is from genome assembly GCA_031761405.1 of Serripes groenlandicus. Lineage (NCBI taxonomy): Eukaryota > Metazoa > Mollusca > Bivalvia > Cardiida > Cardiidae > Serripes > Serripes groenlandicus. The sequence continues at coordinate 45,505,884 of JASEVX010000014.1, forward strand.
ACTTACACAGACAGACAGACAGACAGACGGAAATGCCTGACAATAATAGGGGTTATCTAGCGAGGCGAATCTCAACAGACAGACAGCCGGAAAAGCCTGACAATAAGGGATATCTAGCGAAGCGAATCCCAAACAAGAGCTGTCGGAGGACAGCGCGCTCGACTATATGCCGCTTATTCACATAAAGCACTATTTCATTATATTGCACTTAAGTACTATTAACCCTTTCCCTCATACGGCAATTCTGCAGCAGACGACTTTGAACTCATTTTGTCAAAACATAGAAAATCTCCATAATTGAATGGATAACCTATGACAAAAAGTGGAAAACATTGTGGCAAAATTTTCAAAGTAATTCAAGGGCCATTACTCCATATTTAGGATGCAATGGAGTTATCTAACCTAATTGTACGATGGTCCTTAACAAATGTGTGAAGTATGAAGTGATTTGAATTATGAAACTTTAACGCAAATGTTAAAACTGAACGAGTTTAAAAATAGCAAAACCTTAAAAAAAGGTTTACCAAATGTTTGACATCATGCAAAACCTGTTTGATATGTTGAAGAATTATTTTTTGATAAATGAATGATCACAATTAGAAAGGAATGTAACCAAAAATTATGAATTTATCTAAAATTCTCAAAATCAAATAAAAATCATGTTATTTATTCCCAAAAAGTCACACTCAGCATCTTTAACATACAATGTGAAGAAAGGTATTATATGTAATTATATTCCAAATATGAAAGCCCTAACACAAGTACTTATTGAGAAAAATTAAAAAATTAAATGAAAATGCCAACTTGCCCTAAAACTTTAACCACCCAAAATCATGTCTTTTGCCGCAAAAAGAAGGTCACACTCAGCATCTTCAGCATACAATATGAAGAAATGTATTAGATGTAATTATATTCCAAATATGAAAGCCCTAGCATAAGTACTTATTGAGAAAAATAAATTAAAAAAAAAAATCCAACTTGCCCTAAAACTTTAACCACCCAAAATCATGTTTTTTACCCCAAAAAGAAGGTCACACTCAGCATCTTCAGCATTCAATGTGAAGAAAGGTATAAGATGTAACTACATTCCAAATATTAAAGCCGTAGCACAAATACTTATTGAGAAAAATTAAAAAATTAAATGAAAATGCCAACTTGCCCTAAAACTTTAACCACCCAAAATCACGTCTTTTACCCCAAAAAGAAGGTCACACTCAGAATCTTCAGCATACAATATCAAGACAGGTATTAGATGTAATTATATTCCAAATATAAAAGCACTAGCATAAGTAACTATTGAGAAAAAAAAAAAAAAAAAAATCCAACTTGCCCTAAAACTTTAACCACAGAAAATCATGTTTTTTACCCCAAAAAGAAGGTCACACTCAGTACCTTTAACATTCAATGTGAAGAAAGGTATAAGATGTAACTATATTCCAAAGATTAAAGCCCTAGCACAAATACTTATGAATGAAAATGCCAACTTGCCCTAAAACTTTAACCGGACGCCGACGGAGACGCCGACGCCGACGCCGACGCCGACGCTGGGGCGAGTAGTAAAGCTCTCATATTCTTCGAATAGTCGAGCTAAAAACGTAATTATAGTGACAAAAGAATCATAAATGTATAAAATAAAACATATTCAAGAAGTTCAACTTCAGAGGAATACAATCTCTCTATTGTATATACCCAGTAAAACCGCCTCGGTTGTGTAGTAGTAGAGCGTCCGCCTCTGTGGTGTAGTAGTAGAACGTCCGCTTCGGTGGTGTAGTAGTAGAACATCCGCCTCGGTGGTGTAGTAGTAGAACGTCCACTTCGGTGGTGTAGTAGTAGAACGTCCGTTTCGGTAGTGAAGAAGCAGAACGTCCGCTTCGGTGGTGTAGTAGTAGAACGTCCGCCTCGGTGGTGTAGTAGTAGAACGTCCGCCTCGGTGGTGTAGTAGTAGAACGTCCGCCTCGGTAGTGTAGTAGTAGAACGTCCGCTTCGGTGGTGTAGTAGTAGAACGTCCGCTTCGGTGGTGTAGTAGTAGAACGTCCACCTCGGTGGTGTAGTAGTAGAACGTCCGCCTCGGTGGTGTAGTAGTAGAACGTCCGCTTCGGTAGTGAAGTAGTAGAACGTCCGCTTCGGTGGTGTAGTAGTAGAACGTCCGCCTCGGTGGTGTAGTAGTAGAACGTCCGCCTCGGTGGTGTAGTAGTAGAACGTTCGCTTCGGTGGTGTAGTAGTAGAACGTCCGCTTCGGTGGTGTAGTAGTAGAACGTCCGCCTCGGTGGTGTAGTAGTAGAACATCCGCCTCGGTGGTGTAGTAGTAGAACGTCCGCCTCGGTAGTGTAGTAGTAGAACGTCCGCTTCGGTAGTGTAGTAGTAGAACGTCCGCTTCGGTGGTGTAGTAGTAGAACGTCCACCTCGGTGGTGTAATAGTAGAACGTCCGCCTCGGTGGTGTAGTAGTAGAACGTCCGCTTCGGTAGTGAAGTAGTAGAACGTCCGCTTCGGTGGTGTAGTAGTAGAACGTCCGCCTCGGTGGTGTAGTAGTAGAACGTCCGCCTCGGTGGTGTAGTAGTAGAACGTCCGCTTCGGTGGTGTAGTAGTAGAACGTCCGCCTCGGTGCGGGAAGCCACGGGTTCGATCCCCGGCCGGGTCATACTTTAGAAATGTTAGTAATGGCTGGCCTCCTTGGCGCTCAGGGTTGCGGGGTTAGCGTTACGACTGGCTGACTGGTGTCAGAATAAATGGACCAGTAGTTCTGGTAACTTACCCAGGAAACTACTTGCAGAGTCTGGTCCGAATCAGGTCTAAAGTGATAATAGTTATAAAAGTGTGCTCAACAAGCACTTGAAAAAACACACCATTTGTTAACATTCAAACCGGATTTCTTGGGAACAGAAATCAACTACATAATTAAGACGGATACAAGAGGTCACTGACCTAAAGTGATGTCAAGAAAGTGTTAAAGGTATCCATCTTAGTAACTCTCAAGTGCGAATTTCTTGTGACTTCAAGGTCGTTTTTCTTATTACCTCAAGGTCAAATTTCCACTGAACTGAAGAATGAATTTCCAGTGACCTTAAGGTCGAATTGCCTGTGACGTGGCAAACATATTTAATCATTCTGGAACACCGATAGGCTGACTATACTCACAATGTCGGAGGCTCGGAACTGTAACCAAACATTTCAAAGTCAACCCTGTAAACGTCCTTGATGCCTTCTATGATCTCTTGGTCGACTTTACTATAGAATATATTCATCGCGTTGCGTCTCTGAAACGAAATCCCTGCTTTAGAGAGCGGATATTTCGAACGAGCACCCACCAAAGCCCTTCGGAAAAGGTCCGAGTTATTGAAATCTTCCTTCGTTTCATACAGTTCACCCGGAAATGGTGCCTTTAGCGATATAAATCCTTGTATCTGTAAAGCGCGCCATAATCTATGCGTCACTTCTTCCCACGTTTGACAGTCAAGTGCGTGGCGCATGTTATTCGGTGTGATGTAATCTAAGACGTCATTAACGAGCGAAAACCCCGTCGAGTTCGCCTGTTGCTGCATGACTGTTGACAAAACGTCGTGTTTATAAGGTTCTAATCTAGTCTGATTAATAACGTAGTACATGTCCTGTTTAGATGTCTCTTGCATAAATACAAAAGCTGGGTTTATTTCACAAGGCTTGCACAAGTAAAATACAGGGGACCAATGATAGTCGTATATACCACGCTTCGCGTTGTTTAAAGCGTACGTCAAAAACTCGGAAAACGACAATTGAGATTTACATATACTATGATCTTCTTCCATTCGGACGGTAAACAAACATGTCGTTGATGGAATAAACATTCTGTCAATATAGGCTGAAAATAAACGTGTATAGGGATTCCTGGTCGAAACGACCATTTGCGTTTGGTTGCACATTGAATTGTATACGCCTACCCTCAACTTGTCATTGCCCTCCAAGACGTGAATATCTTCTCTTGTTTTCTTGATTACGTCATTTATGACGTCACCGTCGTGATGTAGAATAAAGAAAAGCCGAGTCCACAGAGTTGAAGCAATTTTACCTATTTTGCAATACGAAAGGTTATATTTTGGCGCTGCGTAGTACACGGGGTTGTGGTTCCGGTATTCCGATGACGTCATAATTTGTCTATATTTAGCACATGTTTTGTGTATCTGAACGACTCTGTCTGTCTGAACTTTTCTAGTAAATGCCACGTCTATGAATAACGGTGTCGGTCTTCTGCTATACGACTCTCCATCTTTGAACATGTAACTTGAAAGGCTATTTATGCCTGAAAATAATCATAACATAAATATATTGGAAATGTCTTTGAGTTATTACATAACAGTTGTTATGTTTCAGTAACGTCACGTCGTTTTGTATTGTTCTACGAGGCGCATGGAAAAATTAAAGTCTTGCTAGACAGAGAGTCGCCTTAGATGTCAATTTCAAAACGCCCCGTGTATCACAATACAAAACCAAGTAACGCTGGTGCAACTTAATTTACTTTTTATGATATACCTTCTATTATGACTTTAAATCGTTTCCCACCTGCGGACGACGACATTTGGAAACAGTTCGGCAAACGTACAAATTGTTCATGATAACAATTTTTCCTTTTGTCACAAAGTTTCTCATCTATGCAATAGTTGCACTTTCATTTATAGAAATTCTCAATATTCCTGCTCTGTCGTTTTCAAAGTCGTCAGTTGTATATTTGCTGCATGTGAAAAAGGGTTAAGATAGAAATAAGAGAAATTATTCAGATTATTCAGATGTAATCACAGTTTTCCCACACACAAAAAGAGAAAAAAGTGTACGAATAACGTCTAACCATTATATTTGAATGATGTGACATCAAATTACAATGATGTCACATGACCATATTTGGTAGCGTACTTGTCATTTTTTTCAAATATGTAACTATATGATAGTAACAAGGTTATGAACGTTGTTTCCCCTTGTGATTATTCGTAAATATACAAAACGGTTATCGCTGATAAAGGTGAGATGGAAGCAATGCATATTACATAGGCAACCATTAAAGCGTTATGGGCTATGGCCCTTTCCCAACAATCCAAAAAACCAAGAATCCTATATTCAATTTAAGTTCATTCTAAAAACAACCAAAAACGCACAAAAAACCTCACATATTCACCTTCCTTTTGTTTGTTTTAGCTATGGCGTCAAATCAAATGTAACCCTTATCATGCAGTATATTTTACTTTCAATTTCAGAAAATACATGTTGTTTTAACATTCAACAAAATGGTTATTGTCCAATGGGAGACAACCTCATGAACTTCCCACGACAAAATTGTCTGCCCGGCGCTCTGATCCGAATTGTCTCCCTTTCACCATAAATATGTACGTTAAATTCAATATTTACGTTTAGCAGAGCCGAACATAAAACCTAAACACAGTTATGTTCTATTGTTTGTGGAATGTATTGGATTCTCGTGATTGTGTTGACTGTGTGCTTTACGGCCACAAAAGCGGCACGAGTTTCCTAATATGTTTCCCATCTACCGTTTGGTATCACATTGCTAATAATTGTACATTTTAATAATAAATAGTTTTATTATTTCCCTGAATACCATTCCATACCCTTTTATAGAAAACAACAAACAATCTTTTCATTTCAAATTACTACTCGTCGAACAATACTAAACAATTGATCGCTCCTGCAACATAATATTCCGTAAATATATAAGTTGTCATGCTCATTTCCTTTATATATTTTTTCGAATAGGGGAAAATAATTAAACATGTAAATATCAAGAAAAAAGCTTATCCAGCTGTTACTTATACCACGAGCATATACAACTTGTTTATATTTTTTTGTTATACCAAAAATGAATAGATGAATCATAAAACATGCTCCTCTCCTCCATTGTGTACCTTTATTCTTTCTTTCTCTCTATATGTTTTTTTTTTCATATTCTCAATTTCTTTCTGATATTGTTTTCATTATAAAGCCTTTGTTTGCTCTCTAATCACGATGTATAATACATTGTGGAGCTGTATTTTATGTACTATGTACATACTCAGCATCGATCTAAAGTATTGTATTGTATTGTATTGTATTGTATTGACGTCGCATTATGTACAACAACCTATATAGCACCAGGCTTCAGCTATATGAGCCGAATTACGAGAACACCAACAGTGTGCACTCTACGTAAAGTATCGACCCTGATCATGGTAAACATGCCAGACAGACACTTTTCGCCTCCTGTAGATTTTCTGTTTAAGGAATCACTACTCTATATCTCCATCCCCCTCAGGCTAAATGTGTCGGCCCGGATGAGCCTGTGCGGACTGCGCAGGCTGATCTGGATCGATATATTACGCAGAGACTACAATGTTGGTTTTCTCACGGAACGGCTCATATATAGACTTGAAAACCTATCACGACACGAACATTCACAATAGTCCAAACTATCTGATGAGTATATTGATTGATTGATTGGAGCTTAACGCTGTTTTCAACAAATTCTCAGTCAAATCGCAGCGGCAAGTTCACATACTCATGTGTACACATCAGTTATCCACACAACATAGTTTTCAAACAACTGGCAGCTTTTCCACATAAACCTTGGTGAGTGACGAATGACGCTTGCCACAGTGACTTTTGTCAAACGTCGGAAAAAATGTTGGCCGACCTGGAATTCAAACTCACAACCCCTGGATTGAGAGCCTGCGTCGCTCTGCCGATTGAGTTACCGGGATCTGATGTGTATAGTTTCGAGGTTTATGTGTTGCTGTCGGTATATTTTAATAATGTTTTTTGAGGTAATATCAACAACATACAGTATAACATTTTGTAATATGGGAAAAGACCAGGTTATGAGGTAACAAGTCACAACAGTATACGAAATTCAAGAAGGAAAAAAATGATAACAAAAGAAATGATATTAAAAATACAAAGATGCGTCAAATGCTGAAGTAAGTACAGGTAGGACAATACAAATACAGTAAGCCAGGTAGCATGTTAGCTCTTCGAAGACAGTATAATTGTGATCAAGTTACAAGTTGGTGTTAGTTTTATCAGGTTATTTTCATTTACTATTCTGTTATAGGTAATTGCATTCGTTGTTTTCGTATTTATGGAATTCAAGATGCTATGTCTCTCTGCTTAAAAATGAGTACAGTTAAATGTGTAATGAAACTCACCTGCAATAACAGTTCTTCAAGTAAATAATGATAGTATAGGCTTCACATCAATATACACATGTAGTTTAGGCTGTTAGAAGAACTAAAAGTGCTGATGAATTAAATAAATTGATTCTGTCATTATGTATTTTTCTAAAAGTGTTTATATATATATATATATATATGTATAACTAAATAACAATTTGAAATCAGTGAATTAGTGTGATGACTGAAATAGATATTGATTCAATACACACATTATCCCATGAAGTTTTTTAATAAATTGAAGTGAAAAACTGTAACATTTTGATGAAAATAGTTCCATTGATACCAATATAGCATGTTTCTTATATTTCATTTCAGAAATCGAATTTATCTATATGAATTGTTCATACAAAAAGGGCCAACATCAAAGATGACACCTGACAGTCCATTTGTTCTTACCCCTGACTAAAATTACAGAGAGAGGAGAACCATGGTAAATACAAACATTTATACATAATGTACACTTAACATATGTTCATTCATAGATTACACTTGATATAACTAACTGTAATACAATGTAATTGGCATACAAAGTATTAAAAGAATGACATTGTGTTTATACCTCATTAAATTACCATTTCCAGATAAAAGAGAATGGGGAACTATTATTTTGTGTCTTCAGATTTGAATTTGGTAAAAGGTTGATGTTAATTAAAAGAAATAGTGTTATTTAATATATTATTTGCAGCCATGCATGGCAATATCAATTGATAATAGCAGTAATGTATCATTAAATTATGTTCAAGTTTTATCCAAGGCTAATGGGAGAGAACACACTTGGAAAGTTGATGAAAGATGCAGCTTCCATGGCTAATATTGACAAAAAATTCACAAACCACAGTGTCAGAAAAACCACAGTCACTTCTCCTGGTGATATGACACAACAATTCTACTTAGATGCACAGATATTAAACTTAGATAGGAGTTATTTACATGAATATGGTGTATCTGTTTTAAAGTAAAACAAAATAGACATGTACTAAGATCTTAAAGTGCACATTCTTTCATAATAAAAAGTTGTAAGCTATATTCTTTTAATATTTAATATCCATGTTCACTAATCTAATGTTAAAATTCAATATATAGTTTGAATTAAAAAATACATTTATTGATATGGTCTTTCATTACTCCTTGCCAATTATAACAATTATCTTTTCTCTTAGCTAAGTTTAAGTTCAATTCAATATTGAAAGGAATGTGTTCAGTTTTGAGGCTACATGTAGTGAATAATTGTGTTGTCAGTGCTGCATAGATTTATGCCAATATCCATACACAATGATGCAATAATTATGATGTGAATTTATATGAGAAGCGATAAGTGTAAACAAAGATCAGACTACACTTTCAAGCAGTCTGAATAAGTTTGCATTGTTAATGTTCTTTCACCTGGAACAGACCAAGGAAGGAAACAGTCTAGGCTGTCAGGTCGCCTCACCAAAATAGGTTGTAGTGAATATTTTGTCTGTCAGTGCTGCATCGATTTATGCCAATTTCTATACACAATGATGCAATATGTATAATGTGAATTCATAAAAGAAGCGATAAGTGTAAACAAAGATCAGACTACATTTAGATGCAGTCTGGATTAGTTTACAGTGTTCATTTTCTTTCACTTGGATGAGACCAAGGAAGGAAACAGTCTAAGCTGTAAGGTCGCCTCACAATTCAGACACGATTTCTACAATAAAGTACAAAAACAAAGGAAAGACACTATTTTGACATGTATTTTAATTCCTTCAAACAAATTACAATATTAATGGACTGATAAAGACACGCGTAGATACAGAAAATGCATATTTCAGATCGAAGCGAGAAAAAGTCGCTGGATAAGGACGGCCATTGATATTTGTTTACGTGTGAACATAGGAACGGATATATTACTCCGCCGTTTCTTAAGTAACGAAAAGGAATATGAACGTGTACAAATGATAACAAAATTAAGTCCATACTTGTCATTTAGTTTTTAATTTAAATTGAAACTTGAAGGAAATGGAATATGTATTATATTATTTTCACAAATACAATATCAAAGTATATACAATAAAAAGGTTATTGCATCTGAAAGGAAATATATTGTGTTGGACTCTTTCTTTGGCGGAGGTTGCCCTTTTAAGCTCGGGCAACTCAGCAAAAGAACTCGTCCAACACAATATATTCCCATACAGATGCAATAACCTATATCATTTTGAATCATGAATTTACCGAGAGAATAAACAAAAACTACTTTTTCGATCTGTTAATCCGTTGTTACGAAAACCCGGAAGTGATGTTTTTTGTTGTGGCAACGAAAATGAACGTAGCTGGCGGTAAATTTTAAGTGTTCTCAATATGAGTCACTATTCCTTACACACTTATTTATAATCAAGATGATGAATAACATTAATGCACAGTTGAAAGTTGAGTCTTCCTTTTCGGCAGATCGAAGTGATAGCGACTCAGACACTATTGTAAATTATGAATATGATAGTGATAATGATGAGAGTATGGTTTTCTGAACAGACCCATGAATAGTAGATGAATGAGAAAATCAATATATTGAGAAATTAAAAAATGACACTTGTAAATGTTCAAAGATGTATTGAGGACCATGCAGCCTGGTTGTTGATTTTGATGATGTATTATCACATAGTGAATCATGTAAAGAAAAGACAACATCAGAACTTGATCTTATTATAAAGGCACAACTTTCCGCGCATAGGAAAAGTGGAGGCACTACCTCTTTAAAAAAACACAAAATAAAAGCCATCACAGAAGGGTTTTTTTAATGGCCAACAGGTGTGTAGGGAACATTTTTGTTTTGCACATGGCATAGATAATAAATCAAAGCGCTGAAAGCGCTAATGGTATAGGGGCATATGTAAGTTGGAAATATATGGCATACATAATATGGACAAACATTGTTGAAACAATAAACAATGACCTTTAAAACAAACCAAACCAGAAATGTGTGAAGCAACACATACTGCCTGCCAATAACATATACCTTATTTATCAAAGTTTGACCCTTTTCTTGTATAAAGAAAATAAATCAGGAAGGACAAAAGATTGACAAAAAAACGAGCAGCGATCCTTAATTAGAATATTTCCAGTTCAGAAATCACTAAAGATCCACAATGTATATTATAATCATGCTGATAAATGAAAGACAATCGAAGGCATGCAAGAGTTATGTTTCGTTTTGCACTGCACATATGTAACTCTGAGTTCCCTATGCACGGTCTTAAATTGATACATTGGACATCTATTGAGACAATAACCGAAGAAATGAAAAAATGAGTTTACACCTAAAAAACCAGGTCAGATTTGTGTTAAAAATATTGTATCGATCTCCTAATCCAAATGTATACGTGTGACGACTTGGAAATGGATCCGCGAAACAGAAACAAAGTTTTTACCCATTAATGCAAACCGTAACGGACAGACGGACGGATGGATGAACACAAAGCCGGACATACAGTCAGTCGCTCCGGACAAAGTACACAGCTTGGGGAAGCACTCATTAACGAACAAGGGCATTTCACGGAACGCATGTGTTGCATGCGAAAGTTATATAATAAGTGAGAACATGGAAAGACACAAATATACACACTCCAAACGCAGCATGCTAAAGTTATGGTAGTGGTGCACTGCAAATCTGTAGGTCATAAGTTACCTACAAACCAAGTTTGAAATGGATACAATGGAAATTAATTGAGACAATTGCTGAACAAAATAAGGATAAATGGAGATAACTTAAATAAACAGACCAGAGTTATGTACCCAGTACTTTGCCGTTCTCCTGATCACACGTTATAAGTGTGACCACCTTGAAATAAATCTGCCATACAGTAACAACGTGTTGACCAATACATGCAATCCATGACGGACGGACGAATGCACATTCAGGCATTATACCTCCAAGCTTTACAGACAGAGACAACTCATAAAGTATTGATTACAGAAGTCGTACAAGGTTATTTACAAAAAACCTATTTAGACTACATTTCTAGTGTATTTGCCTACAGATACATCAACGACTAGATTACACGTTGACGGACGTTGAGTCTTCAATTAACGCAAATGCATATACATTATAAATTTTGTCCCAAAATCGCTAGAAGCGCCTCAATTATAAAATAAATAATGACCTTGCGGTTATAACTCGTGTGTATGTTGACATTTTCGGCCAAATTTCTTTCCGACGTTTGACAAAAGTCAATGTGACATGCGTCATTCGTCTTTCACCAATGGGCTAAGTCTATGTGAAAAAGCAGCCAGTTGCTTGGGAAGATTGTTGTGTGGAGTACTGGTGTGAGAAAACCAGGAAATACATTTGTAGGTGAACTGGCCGCCGTGGTATTACTGAGGAAATGTTAAAAAAAGGCGTTAACCCCAATCAATCAATGTTGAAATTAACTTATCTCTAATTTGTAGATTTAATTTCTATTTCCTAATTTGAATAGTGATGAAAACATTGTGGAAAATCACAAACTTGCTGATTAGCATTCATCTGTTAAGGTGAGTCAATTGTGTCTAATAGGAGCAACGGTTAACATAATAACTGTAGACAAATGTTTCCGTTATTTAGATTATAGAGAAAAATTGATTCATGTTTCAAAGCATTGTTTGGAAAGGAGGAATTGCTCATTGTCAGCAATTGCTCCGTTTGCAAATACCTTTTCAACATTCGTAAGTAACTAAGTAGCTATAACGGAAACGGTTCAACCCTTTCCCGCTTACAGTCGCTTGTTGACGCATGTGCAGCAGATTGCTGCAAAATTGTTTATCGTGACTCATCTCCTGTTTTCCCACAAAGGTTTCAACTATATACTTTTCCCCTTGATGTAAGGCAACATTGCTCGTTATCATTCGTCTCTAGCATGTTATTCAAAATGTGTCGAGTAAAAGAATGTCCATAGTAAAACGTTAAAATATGAAAATAATTAATTTGTAACGTGTTTGAAAGCTTTGTTTGAAAAGGAGGAATTGCTCCATTTCAACAATATTTTCAATATTCGAACTGTTATAGTATCACGGAAAGGGTTCCGCTTCCACGGGAAGGATGTAACTATTTTCCGCTTACAGATGTGCAGCAGACAACAATCGAAAACATTGTGACAAAAGGAGAAATGTCCTATCGTAGGCAATTTCTACTTTTGCCACAATGGTTTCAACTCTTCCAATAATTGTATTTACAGTGATTTGCACATTTCTCTATATAAGTCGACTGTTGTAAACTAATGGGGTCACAGCACGATCGACGTTACCTAACACCACTGACATTGAGGTCAATTATAGTTCAGTGTGTTTCACGCGTTGGAACTATTTTGTCTCATTAATTAATGCAAGCGAAGGGATTTTCGTGATTCGGTCGAACCAATGAAATCGTTGAAAAGGCAGATTATAATCAATCAAAACTCGATTTTGGCGTAGAGACTCAATTGTGTGGACTGTGGTTGCAGCCGTAATCCGACTTTTCGAGTATGGGATAGTGGCGAAACGCCCCTATCCCAAAAATTACAGAGGATTGCCAAATCTCTAGACACAGATGATATTTCTGCATGGCATGGCCTTACTAAGTCTATTCCTAAACATGCCCTGACTGAACAGGATGTTTTAAGAATTAAAACATTTATATGCATGTATGCAAAAGATAATGCACTCCCATTACCCGGCAGACTTCCAAATGTCAGGCAGTCACATTTACTATGGCTACCATCTGATAAATCTATTGCTGATATACATCAAATTTATGAGCAAACAGCAAATGCTATGCAGTTTAGGAGTATCAGTTTAAGGACATGTCAAAGGACATGGCATCATTTTTGCCCACACATAACTGTCAGTAAGCCATGCACAGATTTGTGTCAGAAATGCCAGGGGTATTGTGTTCAAGTTTCAAATAGTGTGCAATCAAATGAAGAAGAAAAAGCTGCCATGTTGGCTGACTACACATGTCATGTTGTTGAATCCAAAAAGCAACGTAACTATTACCGGGTGCAGTGTAAAATGAGAAAAACATCATTTGATGAACTACCACCTGAACAAAAAAAATGGTAATCATATGAGAAAATTAATTTCCTTTTTCTTAGCTGACAATAAAACTGTTTCATTATCATTATGCTGTATCATCATGTTTAGGCATTTTTACATGAACTTCTGATATAGATTGTAGATCTATAGATTGAAATTGTACCTGTATCCTTTATTTACAAGATGATAAAGTAGTAAATCGGTATTAATGATTGACTCGTTATTGCAATTACAAAGCGTTTCATCCCTTTTCAGGTAATCCTCCATGTACTGTGAATAAAAACTTACACTACTCCTGGGACTATGCTCAGCAGGTGTTCTTCCCATACCACAGTCGTCAAGTTGGACCTATATTTTTCTAAACTCCCAGGAAATGTGATGTGTTTGGTGTTTGCGCTGAAGGATCATGTAATTATTGGAAATCTGATGCAATTTACTATTGTGCATTTTCTATACATGTATGAAAATGGGTGTGTTTTACCCAATTGATATTTATTTTTATAAATATCTTTTTTTTTCTCTTTTAGTAAATAGTTACTTAATTCCTATTTGCATTCATTTCATATTTGAGAGATAGCAACCTCTATGACTTTATGCAGGGGAGAAACTGAATTCAACTTGTTGATTTTCTTCATTTCTCTACTGTTGCAGAGAAACATACATTTTACCTTGTTGATGAGGCTGAGTTGAAAGGGAAGGGGGCCAATAGTGTGTTCAGCATGGTGCATCACTACTCTCAATATTATGGTATTGGGGAGTCAGATGCATGCATCCACTTTGATAACTGCTGTGGTCAAAATAAGAACAACGTAGTGGTCCAGTATGCAATGTGGAGATTCATGACTGGTAAGTTTGAAGTCTTCAACACAATTTTATTTATTACGTGATACTGATATTTCATGTAAGCATATTTTTTTTCCAGACTACACTAGCAGCTAGTACTGGCAATGATGATTACTGGCCACACTAAATTCCACCAAGACTGGCACTTTGGGGTCTTGAAATGCAGGTTAGTGTTCATACACTTATCAATCAATGAACATAGAACAAGTGTTAGTTTGGTGATACCTTGTAGTTACAAATAATAATTGCTCCTAATAAACACAAGTGTCATTGAAGACTATAGAATAATTAAGATCAAACATGACTTGAACCTCCATCCTATTATGTTGTTGATGACCATTTTTGTTTTTTTAAATAATTCTTTTTTGTTGTGATCATTGCATCAAAAACTTAACAACACATGTGTTAACCATATACTACAACATTTATTTCTTATTCAATGAATTATTAGTCGCTTGTAGAAGCGCAAAAAAGTACAGAGCAGTGAAAAGTATCGCAATCTTTGTGAATTAATAGTGTTTAAAGAAGTTATCTTGAAAGCAAGTATATTAAGGATGTATTTTTCATCCCTTTTCCAAAGTATAAATGTGATGAAAATAAATGAAAGACGGATTGCAGAAATAGGAAGTGAGCATTTAAACATTGAAAACATAAATATATGTACATACACATGGAATAAATGGGTACATACACATGTAATAAATGTGTACATACACATGCTTAAATATATTGTTGGTTGGAAATGTAAACCATGCTGTTATTTAATAACATTTTGTATTATTTGTTGCATATAACAGTTTCTAGACACGGACAATAACAGGTTAGGTTATCGCGGGCTGTCACTCAAGGGGTTCTGACTTCGAACCCCAGATCGGCCAACATTCTTTGGTTGCTTGGAAAAGTCTGTTGTGTGGAGAATTTGTGTGAGACGGTCAGGAAACACATGGGTAGTTGAACTGGCCGCCGTGATATGACTGAACAATTGTTGAAAAACGGCCAAATCAATCAATCAAGTAATATAAACTTTTCCTGCGGCACTGGTGCCTTGCATCAATGTTCTCTTGTAAGTTATAGTGAGAACATGGGTAATATAGATGTGATGACAGTTAGCTCCTTATCAAAAGGAAACAATAGACGATCACAACCTTAAATAAACTATTTTCATTGTAAAAGACTACTACGTGTGAAAACTCGAACAAGCAATGGTGTTATTAATGGAGAAATTGGACCATATCCTCTCTACATCAAACAGTTAAAACGTGTTTTCAAGTATTGGTTTAAAGTAGTCAATTCAAATAATTGTATAATTCAAGTATCATACAAGTGCTTATTGTTAGACTTTATTAATGGAAAACAAAACTGGGCCAGCAGAGTTAAAATTATTTCATGTAAAACTGGCTATGGTTATATATGGCAAAATCCACATAATGCAAACAGAATATGGGTTTTAAATGATTTGAAACAAAGATTAAGTGACTGCTTTGTACACAATTGAAAATGTGATATGTAAAGTAATGGTAGCCTTCTTATTTATAAGCAAATCAAAACTGACTTTAAATATGAAGCATACTTAGATATGGTAAGCAATAGCCTGTTTATGTATCTGCTGACTCAGATGCGTATTTCTGCACACAAATTAAGGATTGAAACTGACAAATATGGAAGAAACAGAATTGAACAATCAGGCAGAGTTTGTGTTTATTGTAATGTTAATGAAATTGATGACGAATTTTATTTCATTTTGGTATGTAAAAGTTCGAAATATAAAGCTAAAAGAGCAGAACGAAATATTCAATGTAAAAATCGACAATTTGGAAAAGGTAGTTTCAGAAAACACAGCTAAAACAGAACAACTCGAAGCCCAGTCTCGACAAGAAATCCTTACGTCTTTTAACAAACAAGACCGTCAACATGAATCATGGAAAGATTCAGAACAGAAAGTAAGAAGTTACATATCCCACGAATTAAAAAAAGATTCTTCGAATGTTGACAAAGAACGAGCTCATATACTTTCAAGTTAAAATGGACTGCGGCCTATCATTGTTAAATTTTCGCACTTCAAGGACAAAAATTCAGTATTAAGATCATATAGAGAGAACGTGAAACGATCATCCGACAGAAGGGCGTCGGAACCCGGTATCGTTCCGGTTCGAGTCAGTGAGGACTTTCCGACACGAGTAGCAAGAGTCAGGAGTAAATTGATACCATTTATGAAAGACTTTATCAAAGAACGAAAATGAGAGTATCTCAGATACGATAGACTCATAGTTGGCGGCAAAACATACGTTTTCGATGAAATAAACGAATCACCTGTTTTAGCAGAAAATAGATAACGTTCAGGCCGAGGTCACTTGAGTATTCATGAAAATGAAAAATACACACAACCGATTGGTAGATTTACTTCAATCTCTTTATATTCTCTGAATATAAGGGGGTTGAGGAAATATATCGATGATGTTGAATTTAAAAACTTCTGTAAATCCTTTGATATTATAGGTTTGAATGAAACTTGGAAATCACAGTCTGATTGTTATTCCAATTTTGTGGAAGGGTATACAACTTTCGATTATGTAAGAAAACAGAGATAATATTTGACTAAAAATTCAGCGGGAGTAACTGTGATGGTACATGATAAACTGACAAGTACAGGTCTAGTTAACCATATTTTTCAACATTTAAAATAATAAGTGATATTATTTGACAAATCACTGTTTAACCTAACACATGATATAATGATGTATTTTGTATATAGAGCACCAGAGTATTCCACTATATATGATTACGAAAATTCTAATGGTATTGAATTGTTAAATGACAATATTTTAAATATTGCACATGCATTTTCAGATGCAAGTCTCATACTGTCCGAATATGTTAACGCTAGAACAAAAGATTTACAAGAGTGTATCATACATTACAGTATCGAGCAATTTTTTCAGGATGCAAATGACCATCCTCCTGATGACTTTAGTTTTAAAAGAAAATCAAAGGATTGTTCAAAATTAAATAAATATGGTCGATCACTCATCGAATTATGGTGTACACATAGCATTCACGTCCTGAACGGTAGAGTCAGTGGTGATTTAAAGGGGGGAATTTTACATGTTTCTCCAATGATGGTAAAAGTATTGTAGACTACATCATTGTTTCATCAAATAAATTCGAAAATGTAAAACCTTTTTATGTTGATAATGTCGAATACTCTGATCATTTCCCTGTGATATATCATTTAACCTTTGATAACGTTGTAAATAAAGAGAATGTACGTACAGTAGGAACCTTTAATAACTGTTTCGAAACACCCCCTGCAATATAAATGGGAAGGAGAAGTTAAGGATGATTTCCTAAGTAATTTTACGAAACGTTTTACTACCTTTTATGAATACATAAACTTTCCCATTGATAACATCAATTATACAATATAGTTAGTTCTAGATATTTACTACGAGTCAGGTTATTAAATGAAAAAGAAAAAGACTGCACATATTCTTTTCAACTCCAATCCAGCATGGTGGAATGAAGAATGTCAGTGTCTCAAAAATTTAAAACACCATAGTTTAAAACAATTTAGGATAATCAATAGTAATGACGATTTCTTACATTTCAATGTTACACGGAATAAATTGAAACCTAAATGTAAACAACAACGACGTATACATTTTGAACGTGAAAACAAGGCTAAACTTATAGAATCGAGAAGAAATGCAAAACTATTTTGGAGCCTAATCCGTCCATCTACATCTCAAGTAAACACTGCTGTTTGTATAAGTTTAACGGAATGGTTTAAACATTTTAATCGGTTGCACAAAACTGAAGATACCGACTGTAATGAAAACTTGTTGTCAAATATTATAAATGATTGCGACGATTCATATCTAAATGAACCTATCTTGCCATACGAAATATCGAATACCTTGAAACGTATAACGTCAAACCGCTCTGCAGGCCCTGATGGAGTTTGTATTGAAATGTATAAACATACTGTTCATAGCATGTTACCCTTTTTAACCCAGTTATTTAATGCAATATTTGAAAAATGTCAATTTCCTAGTACATGGAGTAATAGTCTTCTGGCCCCAATTCCATCAACAATACTTAGAGCTAAGTATTGTTTAAACTAAGGATTTTCCTTAGTTTAAGTAAAAACGTATTTCGCTAAGTAAAATACTTAAAAACGTATTTCGCTAAGTAAAATACTTAAAAACTTAAAAACTCAACAAATATCGTTAAGTATTTAAGTTTACTACGGACGTCAACTTAACCACATACTTAAATAATTAAGAAACAAAATGGCTGCTCGAATGAGACGCCGTTATTGTCGAAGGTCAGAATGAAGAGTTATTCCCCGTCCAGTACTGGACGAGGAATATAACGATGTCGAGTTAGTTGAACTGTCTGTGAGACAGCTCGATTTCGAGACTGAGAGGAATCGACGACTCTCTGCTTCGCAAATTTGTGTAGCATTGCGGTACCTAGCAGGCGCCGGTATCCAACAAATATCCGCCGACTGCCTGTATGTTAAGACATCTACAATTTGACGAACGGTATGGAGGGTCATGCAGTTTTTAACTGTACCTCGCATCATTCGAAGATTAGTGGCTGATCCAAGGGCGATTAAACAAGGCCAGTAAATATATGTGTTTTTTATGTCATTGAAGGTAATTTATCCGTCTAAAGATGATAATGTTCGTTGAATCGGAAATAAACTACAGTACGATCGCCAGTATGTTTACATAATTTGCAGTTAGCGAGTCTAAAAATAGAAACACAATCAAAGTACTGTAGTGAATCATAAAATATATTTTTAATAATAATGAAAGATATATGCTCTATGTCAGAGACATATAAAGAATGTATTTTTATTATATATATATGTATTTCCCAGTGTAAAAATGATATCTCTTTTCTTAATCTTATCAAATCAACAAACAAATGTTTCATCGATTGCTTCATTACACAATCAATGTTGGTGTATACAGGGAGCGTGTATTGTCCGTGGTATATACGATTTTCAGAGCTCTCCAATATGTAAACATTACCATAAAGGTATCTTAAGTAATATGCCAACCTTATTTCATTCAGATCCTCAAGCTGGTGAACTTTGTTAGATGTGTATGCAAAGTGTACACAGATTCTTACAAAGAGGACTGCATGCAACATGTATAAAGGGGTTAAGATGAGTAACTCTGGGTAAACAACTAAAGTAATGTAAAACCTACAAGAGTTGTTTCCCACTATGCAAATAATCTGATAAATCTGTGATTTTTTTTTAAATAACCATATATCCTTATTTGTAGGCTTGCAAAGGTAAATAACAGAAAATCCAAAAGGGTTTGATATAAATAATTCATATTAAAGCAAAATCCATTTCATCTCTAGTGAAAATTGTTTTTTTTCCTCATTCATACTTTAACCATAACTTATACCAAATCTGCAGCAGGCAACTTTATTGGCCAAATTGGGATAAATCTACATAAATGAGAGTCTGAATATTTTATCTAGTTGAAAACATCTTGGCAAATGGTTGATTTTCTCGCAATGATCAATTTCTCCTTTTTTTAAAAAAAGGATTTCTGAAACCGTCCGCTGCAGAGTCAGAATGTATCTGTATGTGGTTATGGGTTAAGCATTTTTGTCATCTTAAAGTTTTACTGTACTGCATACATTTATTGTGCATTTTGTTTATTTTCAGAATTCCCAAATGTTGTTGATGTCGTAGATGGGACGCAGACCTCCACATAATACCCATGAGTACATGAACAGGTTTGCCTCCACAAATGTACAGGTATATATATATATATACTGAATACTGTGAATAGCTCACATTTAGAAGAGTGTATCTAAAAATGATAATGAATCACCACATCACAAATAAAAGAAGAAAAAAATGTTTGACTTTATATATATATAATTATAATTATTACAATATATATAAAGTCAAAATATGTACAATTTTCAAATATGATTTCTTTATTTGATGCTTTAAACAATTTCTCAATTACAACAAATACGCAGAAGATGACTTATAAATTATGTATGCAAAAGTATCTCTATCATTCAGGTAAAGTTATTGAATAGGTCTGAATGCATTGTGACAAAAGGAGAAATTGCTCATTTGGAGCAATATTAATCTTTCGTAACAAAGTATGGATCAGCTGTAGAACAGAACATGCCTCGAAAAGCATCTGCAACTGGGAAAGGCTTAAATGACTAGTATATGAGAACAAATACATAAATAAAAGTTAAATACAGGATTATCTGAATCCCTAAAGGATTTCTTCTTTGTTGTAATAAACATATATAAATAATCTAATATATAATTACTTATGATTCTAAGATATATTTTTCAAATGGGTTTAAAGATAAAACCACATTTAACTACTTAAATATTAATTTAATATGATTTTAGATGATATGTGATCCTAGATACAGGATTTATTACTGTGTTGCGAAATGGCCTGGTTCTGCCCATGACAGCCGAGTGTTTCGGAAAAGTCAAATGTGCAGATTCTTTAAAAAAACGGTACCTTATACACTTCTTCTTTTAAAAGAGTTAAATGTGTTTTATACTTTCCTACATATAACTAATCTGTAGCAGACAATTTGAAAACATCAATATCAAAATATAGAATATCTCTACAAATGCAAGTATAATTAGTGAATAGACTTGAAAACATTGTGACAAAAGTTGAACATGCTAATCATGAGCAAATTCTCCTTTTGTCTTAATGTTTTCAATCTGTGGGAAAGGGGGGGGGGGGTTAAAGAAACATTTTATTATTTGTTTTATTATACATGTAACAAAAGCACCTCCTGAAAAGTATCCTAGGAAGACAGCCAAATTTATAGTTAATGCGTATATGCTGAGACAGAGTATATTGTTCAACTAATGAGAATGTTATCACAAGTAGATATCTTTCAATACTACACACAGACAACTTTTGAAAGCAATTTCGTGAATGGATATATTTCCTGTAAAAATCTATGTCAACTTTTTCCCACAATTATTTCTAAGGTTTTGATCAAATGAAACATAATTATTACTTTACCCTGTTCTAAGATAAAATTTCATTTAAATATTAGATAGTTTGATTATTTATTATTAAATGATTTCTACATTAGTTTAAACGACCGAATACGATGACTAATTGCTCGCCCGATCACACTTTGGTGTATATATATATATCTCTTGTATATTTGTATGATATTATGAAATAAATATGTTTTGGTGAATTATAGGCCCATGGGGCCTGGTGTTAATAATAATTGTTAAAGAATAAATGTATATTATAAATGCTTTGTAACACATGTCACAATAATAAACAATTTACTTTACTTACTTACTATAGTATATACTTACTTATATAGCATTAGTTTATCTACATAGAACAATTGTGAGAAAAGAAGTCTTTGCTCATAATGTCTTCCTTTGCCACAGTGATTACAATTCAGATTTTTTTGACAATTTATCCTTTTGTCACCATGTTTTCACCTCTATTCAATTATTGTACTTTCATTTAAAGAGAGTTTCCATTTTTTAGGGGTATGTTTTCAAAGTTGTCTGTTGTATGTGGGAATGAATGAATGAATGTATATTGTTTTATGGCGCATCGACAGTTAAGGTCATTTAGCGCGCAATTGAATTGTATGTGGGAAAGGGTTAATAAAGTATAAGGAGCTTCAAAAGAATTTTTCCCTAACTGCTTAATATTATTGATTTTTTTCTCAATTCCATCCAGGGTTATTTCAGTTACAGACACACTGGACAGAACAACAAATTGTTCCAGATTACAACTCACATAGCATGAAAACATGATAACAATAGTACATTTTATGTACAATGCTTTTTAGAATAACAACACAAATGAAGCAATTTCTTTCAAGAGAATGTATTTGGGTGTTTCTTATAACCATTATTCATCAGTCAATTGGAATTGTATCAATTCATTGTTGTGGTGTTTGTTGCAGTTGCAGTTATGGACAGTGCAAATAGAGAAGCTGTAATTGAAAAGTGCTTAACATATGAAATACTTTATCATAATAATATTAAAACAGTATTCCATTTGTTTCATGAGTTGCTTGTTAAACATACAGCAGAAGATTTTCTCCTGTTAAAATAAAACATGCATACACCGGTCACTCTTTAAGCCGAATAATACCAAATAACACCGGATAATTCTAAACAAGAGGCCCATGAGGGCCTATGCTCTACTGGCATTGATCTGGCTTGTTTCAAAAGGAACCAATATGTCATCAATATTCAAATACCATCTAAGTTTGGTGAATATCAGATAGTAAATGGAAGCTCTATTGTGTTCACAAGCTGTATTATAGCAATTTTGACAATTTCAAGGGCCATAATCCAGCCATGCATGGGTAGATCTGGCCGTTTTTTAGAAATGAACCAAACTCTCATGAATCAAGCTCTCATGGATATCTAACTACTGTATAAGTTTGGTTGAGATACAATAAAAAATAAAGACTGTATTATAGCAATTTTGACCATTTCAAGGGCCATAATCCAGTCATGCATGGGCGGATCTGGTTTTCGAAAGGAACCGAGATCTCATGGATATCTAACTACTGTATAAGTTTGGTTGAGATACAATCAGAAGTGAAGACTGTATCGTGTTAACAAGCTCTTTTATAGCAATTTTGACCATTTCAAGGGCCATAATCCAGTCATACATGGGCGGATCTGGTGTTCGAAATGAACCGAGTTATCATGGATATCTAACTACTGTATAAGTTTGGTTGAGATACAATCAAAAGTGAAGACTGTACTGTGTTAACAATAAATTGTTTACGGACGGACGGACGCACGCACGCACACACGCACGCACGCACGCACGCACGCACGGACGACGGACGAATCGCCGAGACATAAGCCCTTCTGGCCTTTGGCCAGTAGAGCTAAAAACTACCGAATATTCCATTAGGTGATAAATACATATGGATGCCAATTATACAGTATAAAAAAAGTTTTATTGACATATAGTGGTCTCAAAATGTCTATATATTTTGGAGTGATCTCTCTTGATACTGTATCAAATAATCTTCAGATGCAAAGTATATGTATACACGTTTGTTCAGGCTACTGACGAATTATTAGTTATACCAGAACCATATAGAAAGAAACAAGAAATGATAAGTCATATGAAAAAGTCTTACTTTCAACGAAAGCTTGAAACCATATCTTAAAACCATATCGCAAAATATATGCAGTAGCTCTAGCCGGCTATAGACCGAATTAATCATATTGTCTTAGTAGAATAGTATGTAATTTAAATTATTAATTTAAACGTGGAAGAGAACTTTAAGGAAATATAAAAATCATATATATTTCACCTAAATGTAGTCGAATATGGTTAAGAGTAACCGTGCATAAACCATCCAATAGTTTGTCACAGTAGGAAAATTAACAGTTTATTATTTTCAAAAACATTTATATACAGTTTTATTGAACCATTTTTCTAGTGTGACATATGCCAGAGTAAACAATCATTGCCAAGCATATCAGTTCATACACTTGTGATAAAGCAGGGAGATTTAATGAACTTAACTTAAATGATTAAATTAATATTAAACCTAGTCCCCAATCAATTTCATGTTCACTTATATAGACCTATGCATGTTATCAAGAGGCTCTAGACAAATGATTTATGTCAACTGAAATGTGTATTTCTATTTTTCGATGGTATTGTTAATGTTTAGAATCATTAACTTGTGAGAATCGCGGGTGATTATAACATAACCAAACATTTAGGATTTTCGGACCAGTGAAATGTAAAAGTTAATTTCAATGACTGACGAAGGATTCGGTAATTAAATTCTTCAAAACAAATTAAGAAAGTAATGAAAATATATCGTGTATTCCTGTTTTATGTGTTCAAGAAGAGACGGAACGATTGAAAGATATTAACTTACGCGTTAACAGCATCTAACACTAGCATCCAAGCCTCCTGCTTCACGCACACTCCCCTCGAGCTTCCCGTAAATTTTTCAAATATACCTTTATAGTTTGTTATCACTGAAGAAATTAGAGCGACCTACTCCTGAATGGAAAAATTGGCTTGCCTCGCCCGTTTAGGTTTGTTTTACTTTATCATTTTAGCGTAGTAGGCCGCGGATTGACGGTTCAACAGTGTATTCTGTGACAATTTGAAGGTATTTCACGCGAACGGTTCTCAGATAATTGCGTAAAAAACAAGTGACTTCCGGTTACAATTTAAACACGTTACCAGTCACAATGACTCTTTTCATTTCTTTTGTCTACAAATACTTTAAGATATTTACACGACCTACTTAGTGAAATACTTAGTTAAGTTAAGTAAAGATAATTAAGTTGACGTTGGTGGAATACAAATAACTTTAAAACTTAGTTATGTCAAAATACTTAAGTTAAGCTTTTAAGTTAAGTAAACGTTGGTGGAATCGGTGCCTGGTTCTTGTACACAACAAAGGACCATCTAAAAACCCTAACAACTACAGCGGAATTTCGCTTACCAATAGTTCATGTAAAATATTTATAATGTTCTTAGTAACAGACTTTCGATTTGGGCTGAAGATAAAAAGCCATTGGTTGAAGCACAAGCAGGGTTTTGAAAACAATATAGTATTATTGATAATACTTTTATATTACAATCACTCACTCACTTATTTATTGCTTTTGAAAAAGCATTTGACTATGTTAATCATGATAGACTATGGTATTCTCTTCAACGGCGAGGTATAAGTGGACACTTTCTGACAATCTTTAAGTAAATGTACCAACAACTTAGTTTTAATGTTAAAATATCAGATTCTTTATTAAAACCTATAACATGTAAAAGAGGTACCCGGCAATGCTGTGGAAGCACACCGATTATTTTCATCCTTTTTATTAATGATCTTATGGAATATTTAAGACAAGAATGCAAAACGGGTATTTTAGTATCTAATAACATGGAGGAGATTATTGCCGTTTTGTTTGCAGACGACGTTTCTTGTGTATGTAAACAGTATGTTTTTGTATTTTTAGATCACAAGATGCATTCAAATTATTTGATTCGATGGTTAAACCAATTCTCTGTTTTGCGTCAGATATATGGGGCTATGAATATAGCAATACTATTGAGAAAGTTCATATTTACTTCTGTAAACGTATTAGTTGTCTAAATCAGAATACTGCCGATTTCTTTGCTTTAAGTGAATGTGGTAGATATCCTCTTGCTGTATCATATATGTCACAATGCATTAAATTCTGGCTTAAGCTGACAGAAATGTCAAATACACGATACCCAAATCAATGTTATTATATGCTAAGACGACTCGATGAAAATGGCAGAAATACATGGGCGACTAAAAAATACATTTATTACATAAAAATGGTTTTGGGTCTGTTCGGATATCTGATGGAGTAGGAGATTCGTCCCAATTTCTGAAGATATTTAGTCAACGTTTAATAGATTGTTCTCTCGAAGTCTTGCAACAAAAAATAGGTGATTCATCAGAAGCAAATTATTATAGATACTTAAAATCACTACTAATTACGGAAAGATATTTATCAATTGATATGTCGATTAATAATCGTTGTACATTATCAAATTTCAGATGCTCAAACCATTGCCTAAATATTGAAAAGGGTAGACATCAAAAAAATTATCATAACTTACGTTTTTGTGATTTGTGCCTTAAACGAAATATACATGTGGTGGTAGATGAGTTCCATTTCTTGATGGTATGTCCTGCTTATGATGAGCACAGGACTTTATACTTCCACGTGAAATGGAAATCATCATATCAAACAAAAGAACTATTCAATGAAATAATGGCTGATTCCAGACCGATGGGCATAAAATCTCTTACGAAATTTTTGGTACAGTTTTTTAAAATCGGGAAGTTAAGTTAGACGGAAAATACTATAAGCTAAGCCATACATGTTTTCAATTCCTGTATTATTAGATTAAACATCATGTGTATATGTATTGTGTAAATTGTGCATATTTGGCATGAACTCTATATATAAAAACAAATCAGTTTACTGTTCGGTTAATATTAAATGATATGTAACAGATTTTATGTCCTTTGTGCAACTCAATTGCAACGAACAACGTTGAAAACATATGGACCTAAAGATAGAAAGATTAAATTGATGAAGGTATAACTATGGAAATGAGATGAAAGCCCTGTTACAAAATGGGAGATGAACATAAAGAACGCTTCCCTGTTTTGTCACGATGTTTTATAATATGTACTGTTTATACTCGCATACAGAACATTTCTATACGTCAACCTCTTGAATGTGATGTCACTCATGTGGACTTATTTTGTAAATGTAAATTTGTAAAATGGACTTTGCGTAATGTATCGACCCAGATCAGCATGCGCAGTCCGCAGAGACTATTCCGGGCCGACACATTCCGTCTCAGGGTTATAGAGTTATAGAGCAATGATTCCTGAAACAGAAAATCCACAGGAGGCGAAATGTGTATGTCCGGGTTAGCCTGCGCGTCATGCTTAGGCTGATCCGGGTCGATGCTTCACGCAGAGTCCACAATGTTGGTTTTCTCGCGTGACGGCATATTTTATTTTACAGTATCAATCAGATTCATTGAAAAGTTTTTTTGAAAAAGGTAAAATGCATGTTTATAAGAAAGGCTTCGTTTTCCACAATTTGTGTAAGAGGTACACTATCTAAAGAGGCAACAGGTTAGGATACTTATGCGGTAGGCATAAGTTCGATTCCCGTCTGAATTAATAAGTCGTTCGTTGTGATTGGAAAACCATTAGATAACAACAATGTTCTGTGGATTAAAAATGTTAAAATGAATAAAAAAGTGTGAAAGATCATTTAGACTGTTTATATTCTTAATATAATGTACTTACACTTATTAATTCATAACACTTATTAAGTTTCTTATATTCATAAAGTTATAGCAGGTAAAATGCTGTTTTGCAAAAAGATTCTACCTGAACAAAAAATGGCTGGAACAATAGTGCAGGCCAAATAGATCTCAAGAACCAAAGAAAAAAGACCCGAAATGTCCGTTGGCCAAAACGTCCGTCCACCCTCTCACACAGTCCTTTTCTTCTACCCAAACATCTTGGTCAAAACGTCCGTCTACCCTCTCCATCTCCCCAAACTTTTCGTATACATAATGGCAGATTTCAGAGAGATCTAGATATAAAGTATAACATACCAGTTAATTCGTTATATAGAAAAAGTCCGAACATTAGTAATCCTATAATTCCAAAACGCCAATGTTTAGCCACTCTTTGGTATTTCATTGTGATGTGTATTCTATATGCGGTAAAGTCTCTTCTTCACGGTAAATCTATTACTTTGTACCAAGCAATCCTATATATTTATCAATGGTAGTAGTGTATACGGTAGGCATACGTTGTCAAGCAATTACAGATCACATTTCAGACGTTGACAAACATCACAGCGATATGAAGTGGGAGGAGTTTAAATAATAATTCACAGGTGTCGCGCTATTCACAGGTCAGTTTAAGTTTTTCACTGAAGTTGGAGGAGTGGCATTTATAAATAGAAATGTGTCATATTTATAAACACACGTGTCTGACAAATATACTTCTTTCTTTTATCCGCAGTTTGATGTCAAACCTCCCCAATTGTTTTATTGGTGGTTTGCAATTGTCAGAGGGAAACTATGTTTTTATGCCTTCTGGGAAGGGTAAACCCATAATTGTAATGAAAAGGCTGTGCTGTGCGAATTGTTTCAAATCTGATTTGTTTAAATCAAGGATGTTTTAAATGATTTTTTTTAGACTGTCGCATTTTTGTGTTTTTCTTTTCTGTGTCAATGATTAATTATAATTATGAACGTTTTACACCGTCAGGTGGGGAAAGGAAATCAGAGAAGCCAATATTCTTGACATCTTCTCTAAACCTCCTTTGATGTACAGCACAAGACTTTCCATTTCGTAGTATTGTATATATGCTTTTTAACATTTTAAACTTTTTAAGTTAATGAGAGCTCTTCCACTCACTTCCCGATGTCGTCTAAATTCAAAATATTAATATTGTGTGGTTTAGACATTTTTGTTTTCGTTGTTAGTTAATAAAACTTTAAACGCTTGACTCTTTCCAACATAGGTTCATTCTATAGGGTAAAATAAATGAAGTTTGAGAGCATTAAAGGAAAAGTAGAAGTGTCTTTGTATGGGAGAGGGTTGATGAATAAACACTCCCGTGGATGGATGGCAGATAATTTCCGAATCTCTCGGCCTACATTAAATCGACCATTTTTAGATATTTTTTAAGATTGAAATTTGGACCAATCAGAGGCGCTTTAACTATAATCTCCTGTGATGTTTTTTATGTATATTTTGGTTTATACGTTGACAAATATCAGTGGTCATTTTCATGCATGATATGTAATTTGGGTGTGTTCACTAGTATGTGTGAATATGTGATAATTTCAAACGTGTACGCGACCTACAGTACATTTCTCCAACGGAGAAAGCCATCAACTAGAACCTGTGTATGGAGAGATTGAACTGAAGTAGAATCTACTGTGATATTTGTCAAAGTATATTTTTGGTGAGGTTTATACGTTGACAAACATCAGGGGTCATTGCCATGCATGATATGTATTTGGGGTTTGTTCATTAGTATGTGTGTATATGTGATCACTTCATACGTATATCCTCCCTACAATACATTTCCTCCATGCAGAAAGCCATCAACTAGAATATGTGTATAAAGAGATTGAACTTAAGTAGAATCTCCTGTGATGTTTGTCAACGTATATTTTGGAGTGTTTTATACGTTGACAAACATCAGGGGTCATTTTCATGCATGATATGTAGTTGGGGTCTGTTCACCAGAATATTTGTATATGTACTAATTTCATGCGTGTATGCGCGTCCTACAATAAATTTCTCCCATGAAGAAAGCCATCATCTAGAACGTGTGTATGTAAAATGTCCTGTGATGTTTGTCAACGTATACTTGTTATACGTTGACAAACCTAAGGGGTCATTTTCATGCATGATATGTATTTGGGGTATATTCACAAGTTATTATCCAACCAAACCCTATGATGTGGGTAATCTAAAGAATCGTCTCACTGAGAGCTCTGTCTTTGGGATGACTCGGAGGGGGATCAAACACTGTTCTCCCACTCCCGATGTGGACGGTCTAACAACTACACCACAGAGACGATGAGTATATACAGTCAAACCTGTGTTCAAAGACCATCAATTGGAAGTGAACAATCTGGTCTTTGTTCACAGGTGGTCTTTAATTGTATATGGTCATTTATAAAGAAAATGAGTATTTGGGAAACTAAAAGTATGGTCGCTATGACAGGGAATTGCTATTCCAATGTGGTCTTTAGCACAGGTTTGACATGTGGTCTTTAGCACAGGTTTGACTGTTGATCTTAAATGTATAATCAACGTCTCGCGCTTTGTGGTCTGACCTCATGTGCGTAAAGGGATTATGGGAAGGCCAAATTGAGCTGAGGAAGAACCTAGTGGAGTTAAAATTCTAGAAGTTTCTCAAACGATAAATCTTGGATTAACTAAACATGGAGACAGGCAGTGAAGGAAAGCCTCTGATAAGATTGTGTGTATGGACAGGCTCACGTGAGTCTTCGCGCATACGCACGCAGAATTACATCCGGGACCCTTTTAATATGACGGAACAAGAACTCACTGGGGTGACTAAACGTTGCATTGTCTACAGAGACAAAGAAGTGACTTGGCGTGACCTCGAAGCGTCAGGTGAGTCGGGCTATAATTGAGCCCTTCCACGAGAGAACAAACACTATAGACTCTGCGTAATGTATCGACCCAGATCGGCGCAGGCTAATCCGGACCGACACTCTATGTATCAGGGGGATAGAGGATAGAGGCATAGAGTAATGATTCCTGAAACAGAAAATCCACAGGAGGCAAAAAGTGTCTGTCCGAATTAGCCTGCGCGGCATGCTAAGGCTGATCCGGGTCGATGCTTTACGAAGAGTTCACACGGTTAGTTTTCTCGTGGAACGGCTCAATAATTGCAATGATCCAAATAAAATGAATTAAGATGAAGCAATTCTGCTTCCTGCACTATTTGTCACGTCTTTGACGTATTTGACGTATTTGAAGTATTTGACTTATTTGCATCGGAAGGGTCTTGAAAACAATGTTGAAAAATGAGGAATTGTTCTTAATGAGTTATTTCTCATTTTATCAAAATGGTTCAACTCTTTCCAATAACGATACTTTTATTTCTGATGATTTTTCACATTTTTGTTTAGATGTTTTCAAAGCTGTCTGATGCAGATATGTCGTATGTGGGAAAGGGTTAAGAGACATATTCAGATTATTGCTTACTCCAAGTATGGAAATAAATATCATTCTATATAGCACCATACTACTGCATATATATCAACTTTTCAATGATGTATGATATTATTATAATATCATATACGTGTATTTATATTGTAACCGTATACGATCGGGGAAAACACAATACAGGTTTTGTTTAGGTTGGTTGTAGGAGTGCAACTCTGACCGCTGCTAATAACGTTGTTTAACCCTTTCCCTCATAACACACCACTGTAGCGGACGACTTTGAAATCCTCAAGTAAAACGTGTTGGAATTCTGTATAGCTAAAAGAAACAGTATTGAATAAAGTTGAAAACTGTTATGCCAGCATATTTTCAAATGTCGTCATCAGAAAACGTCTGTATGTAAAGAAGATTTTATTTGGTTGGGGTTTTACGCCGTTTTCAACATTATTTCGGGTATATCACGTCGACAGTTCACTTATTCACTGATCCATGGGTAAACAAATCAGTACTAGGCTAGAAAATGTGCCTTGCCGACCATGACCACAGCGCCGCGACAGTTGGATCGAACCCGGGACGCCCGGTTCCAAATCCCCGACGCTACCCACTAGGCCATGGCGGATTCCTGTGTAACGAAGAGTGATTTCCTAGATTAGAATGCACCCCTTTTTTAAAAGCCGTTGGTTTAATTGTTTCTACGTGGTTGGTTGTGGTTATAAACAAAATAATACAAACAATGAAAACTCTGACAATGGACAAAAGACCCGTGGAAATAGATAGCTTGAGAGCATTACGAAAATAAAATATTATCAGGCAACTGGATAAGGAGGTGTAAACAGGTCTTTCTTCCATGATATATCTGTTAGCACTCATTAAAACCTATGTTGTGGGTACTCAATAGAATCGTCTCGTTGAAACTATGCTTTTGAGTACCCACAACATAGGATTTGGAGGTCCAATAATAATTTTAGCCTGATCTAGGGCGCTGATATTATCTCATCGCATTTTTGGTTTTATTTGTAACTCTTTAGTCAAATTGACGTAGGGGTTTATTTGCTGGTTTCGATAATATTTCGTTAGCTTGCTTTATAAAGCTATTGGGGTGTAATGTTGCTTTCATCACTATTTCAATAAAGTATCAATTAGTTCACCTATTCCTTTCTTTCCTTGGCGTTTTTCGCTACACCACATTCTCCCCCATGCTCCTGGCAGCCATCCCACACATATGTGTGCCGAGCCCCGGTAGCTCAGTCGGTAACGACGCGAGCTGTCATTCCAGGGGTTGTGAGTTCGAACCCCAGCTCGGCCAACATTCTTTCCGCTGTTTGACAAAAGTCAGTGTGACAATCGCCATTCGTCTTCCGCCGTTGGGCTAACAGTCTATGAGGAAAAGCAGCCAGTTGCTTGGAAAGTATGTAGTGTGTAGTACTGTTTTGAGAGAGCTAGTAAACACATAAGTAGGTAAACTAGTCGTGATGTGACTGAAAAATTGTTGAAAACGGCGTTAAACCTCAATCAATCAATCAATCAAATTAACCACAAGTAACCTCATCACACTTCCTTTCACACTATTTAACCCTTTCTCTCATATGGACGCTTTCTGACGCGTCTGCAGCAGACAGCTTTTTGAAAACATAATGACAAAAGAAGAAATTGCTCAAAACGAGCAATTTCTCCTTCTGCCACAATATTTTCAACTCTTTTCACTTTTAAGCTCGACTTTTCGAAGAAAAAAGGCTAGCTATACTACTCGCTTCGGCGTCGGTGTCGGCGTTGGTGTCACACCTTGGTTAAGGTTTTTGTACCAATTCCCTTTTTTGTCAAAACCATTACAGATACTGCTTTGAAACTTACAACACTTGTTCACCATCATTACCTCCATCAATGTATCGTGACACCAGCGCATCAGTCATCATACTAAACCTGTAATCCTAACTACCAAGGAGAGAAGTCACTGCTTCCATTTTCAAAGTACTGAAGTCACGTCGGTGTGTTCTCCTATTTACATTCTCCGCCATGTTACTGGTAGCCATCCCATATATAATTGTTTTATAGTGACACAAGCGCCTCAATCAAAATACTAACCCGACCTGTGTTCGAACCCTGATTTCTCGCTGTCTATGTACAAAGTATTTTGTATGACCAGGGTCAAATAGCACCAACCTTACTAAGCGATCAGTAATACTTAAATACTTAAAAGGCATATTTCATCATTTTTGTTGCCCTAATAAATTGTAATACATTTATGGTAGAATGCATTTAAGTAAATGACTAAGTTGACATAAAATGTTATCTTGCTGACTAACAATACTCGTTAAGAAATGAAATAGTTTGGCATTTTTATTAGGGAATCAAGGAATCAAAAATAATGAAATACGCTCTTAATTATTTAAGTATTACTTGCTGGAATTGGAGCCAGACCTTGGTTCGAACCCTTATCTCACGCTCTCTTTGACTACTCCACGGAGACCTTGGAAGTGGTATAATTGTCTGCAGGAACTCAACAGGTTTAACTTTGTTTTGATATTAATTAAGATATGTTCAGCATTTCAAAAGTCTGGCTACCGTAAGATTGTCGAATTACTCTCAATCCGAAAAAGGGTCAAATTACGACGGAGCACGTGTCGAGTTACGATTTATGTCTATCTCGCACACTATCAGATACGTTGGTTATTCTTTTCCAACAAACGACATTCGACTTTGAAATTAATTTATTCACACAAATGAAAAGTCTTAAATGAAAGAAAAAATATTGAATAGAGGTGACAACCTTGTTGCAAAAGGAGAACAATTCTCGTCATAATCAATTTCTCCTTTTTCCAACAATGTTTTCATATTTCGACAGCTTCAGAGGCATCGGAATGTTAAAACAACCGTTGAATCCGATACGTCGGTTAAAACAATGGAGATTTTAAACTGATCAAATCAATTGTCGACGAGACATTATTCGCCATTAATGACCACAATGAGAAACATTATGGGAACTTGAAATTAAATTGATGGATTGTAAGATATTTGACCTAGTTTTGTAATCAACTTGGAATACACAAAAGTAGTCTTCATTGTATATTCCCATTATTGTTATTTATTTCATTACCATCCTTCAACAATACGTATTATTTAACATTTGTGTATTGATTCCTTGTAAATTATAGCTGAAATAAACAGATAATTACATTTCCGATATTTTTTATTACAAAACGGGTTAAGTCTCAACAATTGGTATTACGGGTTCTTGCTATACTTGTATGTATTATGCATTTTGTTCTGTCTTAACCTTTTGAAATAAGACCTTATTAAAATTAATACATAGGTTTCTTGTTATTTTAAATTTAAATATACAGTTTAATTCAATTGTATTACAAAACGGGTTGCTACAGATTTATTTTTATTACAAAACGGGTTTTTATTACAAAATGGTTTGCTACAGGGCTCCTTCGAGCCAATTGCTATAGAAGGCGAAATCCGAAGACACTTATCATTTTGAGACTGGAATCTAAAGTAGTGTTTTACAATATCGGCATTGAATTACTGCACATCTGTCTTTCTATATCAACTTTCCATTCATGAATTCAGAGAGATGTCTTGGTGGTGGCAGATCATATATAATGTCAATTAAAGTGGGTGATCTGTTGAATATTTTTTTTAAAAATGAATGGACTGCTGCCAGCTTATACTCATGTCGGTCATTTCGAACCGCCAAATAGTTCCTGTCTAAATATCAAAATCCGGTAACATGGTAGGAAATCGACCGGAAAAACTGGTTTGATTTGATATCGCTTAAACAAGTAGCAAGATCTCCAAAGTAATTTGCTTTTAAATTATATGAATAACAAACTTGAAAATTAAATGTATTTCTACGCTTCAACATACTTGATCGCGCGTTAAAGTTCATAGGTGATTCCTAAATATTGTAAACGCAGCTTTTCGATTCCGACTAAAAAACAAATTCAGATAATCAGGTCCCAATGATAACAGATATACTCAAAAAATCTAATTATTGAAATGATAATGAAACAAACAGTTGACAAAATACAACATATACGGTATATGTGTAAGCTGGCCAAGGCGTCGGAATTTCCGAAAAAACTTTTCGAATACTTTTCAGCGGTAACGTTAGTCAGGAATGTAAGTACTAGAGTATTTCATTCTAGGTTCCTGCCTAAATACATCAGATTCTCAGCCGAAATTAACCATAACAACCCCATAAGACAGAATAAGATAGTCAAGTTCCAATGATAAAATATACTCCAAAAGATAATCAAATTGTTTAAATGATAGCTGTTAAATAAAGATAAAACGCTTCAATTATAAATATTTCTCTAGCTCGTTTATCGATGTTTAATTATTTCATATATTAACTGAAACCTATGGCGAAGTGCATCTAGTGTAGCGGCTAGCATACTCGCTTGTCAAGCGGCAGACCAGCGTTCAATTCGGTCTTGGCGGATTTTGTTTTGATTTTTTAAAAATATAATAATCATCCTTTTCATTTTTGTTTTATAAACTGCTTATATCCGTGGTGCAATTTTCATTTGACACCACTGCAACAAACTGTTGGGATTTAAAATGAATTCAAAAGCAATGCATTTAAAACTTTTCACCTATGCGTTGTGAAACACTGTAACAAATTGATTAATTGTTTGTATGATGTTTAACGTCGCTTTAAAAAATATTTCAGTTATATCACGCTGAAGAAAATGTAGATAACACAGGGTTTTATTTCTGCTTTGATAGTAGAATTTGACTCCCAATATATTTATTATTGCTAGGCAATTTTGATTTTGATATGACATATATATATATATATATGTGTTATAATTACATAAAACAAACCCGGCTAAAATCCATTGTAAACCAGGAGGTGTGCTTAGCAGAAACTATCCAGATAGCAGATGTGCATATGTATGTCAAATGTTAGTTCATCGATAGACCACCATACTGTGTGTACAGTATTTTGCGTTCAACTCATTTATCATTCAATATATGGAGATAACAAAGGGATATGTAAAGAGTTCAAGTTAGACTTTTAGGATCGGTAAATCCATGTCCAAATGAAATCTGCAGTTAGCCCCTTGCTGTGAGCACTTTTCGTTCTTTGATTACTATACTAATGATAGTTTTAGTTCATCGATAGACCACCATACTGTGTGTACAGTATTTTTTGTTCAACTCCTTAATATACACGTTGTTAAACTTCCGGGCTTCGCTCAACAGTATGAATGTATATGTTCTAATTTCATGCGTGGACGCGCACCATAATACAGAAACCATCAACTAGAACCTGTGTAAAGAAGAATGTGCTGTGACGCCTGTCAACGCTTATTTTGGTGCGTTGTATACGTTGACAAACATCAAGGCTCATTTACATCTAAGATATGCATTTGGGGACCGTCCACCAGTACGTGTGTATTTTAAGTAATTTCATGCGTGGACGCGCTACAGAATACACTTCCCCATACAGAAAGCCTTTAGCAAGTGTATGACGAAATTTAAATGAAGAAGAATATGCTGTGTGATGTTAGTCAACGTATATTTCGTTGTGTTTTATTTCTCGAAAAACATCAGGGCTCATGTTCGTGTATGGTTTGCTTTATAGACGAAAGTCTACATTGTTTGCAAGTCGTATGCGTACGTGAAGCATGCCATTCAAATCCCACACAAAAATGCACACAGAGCATGTGGATAGAATATAAATGTTTGCATCACCAAGAACGGGACAGAGAAAATAAGGATAAAATCCTGTGATTAGTAAATAAAGGGAAACAACCACTACTCAACAATTCCAAAGTTTACCAAGAGTTAGCTTCCTTGAGCTGTAGCACACGCATAGAAATGAAAAAAAAAAAGGTTTTTGCAATGAATGATCAACATCTGAGCATATACAAAGCGTGCAGATACAGACCAGACAATACCAAAGGTTGAAGCTTAAATATATATCTTGTATCTACTACTTATTTAACAATACATGATTGCAATATCAACAAAGTACCACGTGCTCTACCCGAACAACGTATAGCAAATCAAAATTAATGAAGCTAATAAACCAGTACAAACTTATACAATGGTAATTATTCTGTAAGATGCAATATATTTTAGAGGGAACTTACACCATAGGGCAAAACATAAGAGACAATACAGCGAAAAAGTAAATGACAAATATTCTGACATGGCGACTGATTTTTCGAGTGGAGCAAACCGTACGCTTCTGTAACGGAAATTGAGTCTCTTGCTAAAACCCGATTAATTGTTTATGGAGATGATATCACACGCCCTGCCTGATATATTGATCTAAGGTATCACTAGCCTCCAGATACACTACAACAGTATTCAGTTATATCCTTGTTATTGATATACTATAACACTATGCCACAACCATACTGGCAGGACATGTAGGGAACTATACCAACTTTTCCTATCAAGAGCTTAATTACACACACTATATCAACCCTACACATGTCAAAGATGACAACTATTTGACTGTGCTTACTCAACAGATGACATTTAGACTGTTTAAAGAAAGTGAGGAATTGTTCCTTTTCCTTTAAACAATCTGAAATAATAACATTTCAAAATCTGTATTCATACAGGTATTCTCATTCATAGATGACTAAAATCATGCCTAGTGAAATACAATGAATATGATTTTCTAATATTGAACAGTTAATATTTGGTAATTTCTACAACAATTTCACAATTTCTGTAATTGGCCTTACATAGTTTACTGGTTTTCCATTCATAATCACTCTTAATTCTAGTTTTCTTACTAGTCCATCGTCACTTGGCAAAACGCGTAATACTGTTCCTAGAGGCCATTCATTTTGCACAACAGTTTTGTCTCTCAGAAGCACAACATCTCCCTGTTGGAAACATTGAGTTTGTGTTTGCTATTTCGCTCTTGGCTGAAGAGTGTGGATGTATTCTTTCCTCCAACGCTTCCAAAGTGTCTTTGAAGTCAATATCAATCTGAGTGAATGTTTCAAAGTCATGTCCAGACTTCTGAGTAAGAAGCACAGAAGGTGTAAGTATAAAAGGAGATTCGGCGTCGGCCGAAACTTGAACTATGGGTCGCGCGTTCACTATCACCATCACTTCGACCATTAAGGTTGATAATAATACCTCACGTGTCAGTTTGAGTTTATTGTCCGAAAGCATTGAATCTAATATTCGTCTCGATACACCGATTAAACGCTATTACGATCCACCCATATGAGACGAGTGCGGAGTATTAAAGCGCCATATAGATCCTCATTGGTATAAATTCTGCTTAACAGGTTCATCTTCAACACTGATTGCGTTAATCTGAAGGTCATCTGTAGCTCCTACAAACTGTTTCCCTCTATCTGATCTAAACTCTTGCACTTTACCTATAAAGGCACAAAATCTTCTCAAAGCATTTATAAATGAAAAACTTGACATTTCTTCCACAAGTTCAAGATGAATTGCTCTCGTTGTTTGACATTCAAATAACACAGTCCATCTCTTTGAAGATGACGAGCCTCATCTTGTTCGACGCGACACAATATCCCATAGGCCCAAAATATCGACGCCTACAAAACTGAATGGAGAGGCTGGTGTCAGTCGATCTTCAGGTAAATCTGACATGTTCTGGTGGGCAAGCTTTCCACGCAATCTTTTACCACTTGAAACACTTGTAAATGAGAAGGTTTATAAGTATTTTCCCCCCAATAATCCAATATCCAGCTACTCGGAGAGCTCCCTCTGTAAAATGTCGAACCTGATGACACACTGATTCATGGTAATGGCGCACCAATAAAATAGCTAAATGGCTTTAACCTGTTATCAATACTGGGTCCTTTTCATGAACGGGCAGGTCTACGTTATTTAATCTTCCACCAACACGTATGATATC
Organism: Serripes groenlandicus; assembly: GCA_031761405.1. Classification (NCBI taxonomy): domain Eukaryota; kingdom Metazoa; phylum Mollusca; class Bivalvia; order Cardiida; family Cardiidae; genus Serripes; species Serripes groenlandicus. Next base: position 45,544,084 of record JASEVX010000014.1, read on the forward strand.
ATTTTCGTCAAGGAAAGGGGATCAAGGCAAAATACTGCTGTTCTTTGGTAAAGGCTCGTTCTGCTTAAGTTGCTGTATCTCTTTCTCATAGGAATGTGACTGAAATTGTATTATGATAAAATCTCTTTCTTTGTCATGTAAACAAATACTTTTGTAATTTTGACAGCCTTTACACTGATTGTTACCCGACATCTCGGATTTGATGCTCCTAGTAATATGCACGAGCAATGATATGACTACAATTAATCGTTTGAAGTCTGAAAATCTATCAAAACGGTCTGCACTTGTTGTCAACTCTCGTCTTACATGTCATGACTTGTGAACAGCTCTCACAATCATCTTCCAGACACATCAATTTAAGCGGCTGGTTACCAGCATTCCCGACAAATGTCATTTTCAACACTTCACCTGCAAACCATGGACATTCATTCATATTTTTGGGAGATACATAGCGAGTTCCGTGGTCTTCAGGATTCAATTCTCAAGCGCCAGTAATGCAAACAAAGCTCTAACCGCGTGATGGCGTGACCTAGTAGAGGAGCAACTTTGGACTTACCAAACTTGAACCTGATCTTCACTGTCAACAACTCTTAAGAAGGCTACAGCTGCAATGGCGACCTGGGAGGCATCAGAAAATACATGTAATTCTTTGCAGATCCGGTCCTTTTGCCATGATTAGAAATAGGTCCGTGGAATTCTCACAGAATTCGAAAGTTGCAAAGAGTGAAGCCATTCTTCCCATCTGTCTTTAAGGTTGGAAGGTAGAGGCTCATCCCAGTCAGTTACCTGAGACGTTATTTCACGCAATATAACTTTACCACCAATAGTCGTTGGAGAGGAACCCAAGCGGATAGTACACACTGTTGATTGATGATGACAACACACCCTGTTTTGTAGAAGTAGACTTATTAAGGTCAAACACACTGAAAATAGAATTGTCACCATCTAATTCCCAGCTTAAACCAAGACTACGTTGTACAGGTAGTGTTTCATGGGTTAAGTCCAGTGTCTTCAGCCCCTTGTGAAGCTCTTCTTCACTGAATGACTGCAATACATCTTTGCCATTAGAGGCTAAATTGTGAAGATTAAGGTCTCCCTCTGAAAAAAAGGGCCTTCTGTGTTATTTTCATTAGGCTGACTGCATCGTCTGGAGATGGTAGGGATGCTAACCCATCATTTACATAGAAATACCTGTTAATGAAATTTGTCACGTCGATTCTAACATCACATGCTGTAATTTGGGCAAGTTTACGCAGGCCATAAGAAGCAACCGCAGGAGATGGCGAGTGGCCCCGAATACATGTACACACATCCTGTACTCTACGAGCTCTTGGAAGAAATCATTGTCCTTGTACTACATAAAACGCAGAAAGTTTCGGTCTTTAAAATTGGTAAAATATCTGCTTGATATCACATGTTGTACCAATGGCATTTTCTCTAATTCGCATCAAAATACCTGTTAGACTATTTGTGAGATTTGGTCCAGTAAATAGTACTGTATTTAATGACAGCCCTGCGGAGGAGTCAAAAACAGCTCATATTTTGTCTCGTTTCTTGGGATGGTAAACCCCAAAAACTGGAAGATACCAACATTCTTCGTCATCGTTTAGTGGCGGGGCAAGAAGAGAGTTAGGTGGGCCTGTTCTTTGCTCGAAAACATGATGTGCTTCTCGGTAAGTCTCGACCAATAAGAAGCAGGATTTCAGCATCTTGTACTAAATTGGGAATATCAACATCTCTCAAATGCTGGTGAAAGACGACAACTTCTGGCGTGGTAATTTCAGATCTTGTATTTGAAATGTCGCTGCATTCTAACAATGTAGGTCGATTTAATGTGAAGCTAGTGTCAATGGCGGAGACAGCTAATCCTTCAAGTAGTCTGACCTGAGTTTGATATGTGCCTGCGCATGAATGTAATATATAGGTAATGATATCCATTTTCATGGGGTTAAACAATTCTAGTCTGGACATTGAACGATTGCTTTGGTCATCGAGAATCGCATATATTAGTTTGAAATTGTTTGGGTCATTTACAGGGAACAATTTGACCAAGACATTTTTGGCGCAATATCTACCATGGAACTCTGTTCCACAAACATTTGTACATTTAGTCTTCACCGACGTTTCAATCGGAATTTCCGTAGTTAAAACGGTGCCTTTGTACGACTCCTCCCTGCCATGCTTTTTCAATGGTGTTTGCTCTGAATCAAAATGTAGAGCAGAGGGATGATGATAAATTTTGCACTTAGTACAAAATACAAAAGTTGAACAGTTTTTAAATACATGAGTGTCACTCTCACAGAATGTATAACATATGTTTTGTTCGCAGAGAAAATCCTTTCTTTCCCCCAAAGATCTTGCTTGAAATTGTCTACACTGATTTAGGGAGTGGTTAGTCTTGTGTAATGGGCACAAATTCTGATTTGAGTCATGTTTAATGTCTGTTGTTCTGACGTTCACATATACTTCTTGGCATAATTAATTGGTTCGGGACCAGTCCTTGCAGTGTCTATGTATTTGAAAGCAGGGTCATTAAGCATTGAACTTATCTTCCTTACGAACTGACAGACTTCTGAAATGGTGCAAATGGGACGTATTTGTTTCTTTTATAGATTGTAGCTCTTATTTTCCATTTGTGCTGCACATGAACTGGCAACTTACTGACATTTGGGATGACACCAGAGGACGAGTTGTATTAACTAAAAAGTATCTTGTATCTAGGATCATCCATTAATGATTCAATCTCAGAAAGAATGTCTGACAGTTCAAAGAACTTCTTAGTGTCATTGTTTGATAAATTTTACAAAGCATTAAGTCTATTTTTAGAGCCGCTTCTACCATTTCTGGTGATCTATATCGTTCATTCAGAGTCTCCCATAACCGTTCCAAGCCTTTTAAAGGATCTCTGGAAGCATAGCCCCTGGACTCTGGGTCAAGCCATTTTACCATCAAATCGAACTCTTCTGCTAGAGACAAACCTTAATCATACACCACAATCACAAACATACCGAAAATGTCTCTGGTCTATCGTTAAATGGTACAAGCTTCTTTGTATTTGTAAATCTCTTCGCAAAACGAAGTTCACCAGTTCATTTCCCCTGATGATTGTTGGGACAAAATGGAGGGTTTCGAGTGTGGGTTCAATTCACGAGTGTATGTGTCTTCTAAATGCTGATTGTATTCCTATAATTGCTCATTATTTACAACACTGTCTCTTTTTACAGCACTATTTGTCAAGTGTTGTTGAACATATTGTTGTGTACGATCATGTTTGTCTATGATGGGTAAATCGACTTGTGATTCAACACTGTCATGATCATATAATTCACTTGTGTATGCTTCATATCCAGCTTGCGCCACGGAGGCTTCATTTCGTGTACCAAGTAGTTTAATCTGAGCTTCGATTTCACTCTTCCTTCTCTATGAATCTGCAATCAGCCTTTTCTATTCAAATTCATGTTCTTCATATTTTAAACGAACCTTTGCTGCTTCGGCCTTTGCTTTTTGTCGAGCCAGATGGAGCTAGCCCTACTGCTGCCTCTGGAACTCGAACTGGACATGTCCAGCCAGGAGATGTCTTCTTTGACAGAAGCCGCACTTATGTTGTCGTCTGTGACTTACATCTCCTACATTGCATGTTTGGTAAGTGTGTCAGTCTGTTGGACCAGTAATGTTGAGTAAAACCTGGTGAAATAATGAAAGTCGAACTTACATCTCCTACATTGCAAGTTTGGTAAGTGTGTCAGTTTGTTGGACTAGTAATATGTTGAGTAAAACTTGGTGAAATAATGAAAGACGAACTTACATCTCCTACATTGCAAGTTTGGTAAGTGTGTCAGTTTGTTGGACTAGTAATATGTTGAGTAAAACTTGGTGAAATAATGAAAGACAAACTTACATCTCCTACATTGCATATTTGGTAAGAGTGTTAGTCTTATGGACTAGTAATGTTGAGCAAAACTTGGTGAAATAATGAAAGTCGAACTTACATCTACATTGCATGTTTGGTAAGTGTGTCAGTCTGTTGGACTAGTAATGTTGAGTAAAACCTGGTGAAATAATGAAAGTCTAACTTACATCACCTACATTGCATGTTTGGTAAGTGTGTCAGTTTGTTGGACTAGTAATATGTTGAGTAAAACTTGGTGAAATAATGAAAGACGAACTTACATCTCCTACATTGCAAGTTTGGTAAGTGTGTCAGTTTGTTGGACTAGTAATATGTTGAGTAAAACTTGGTGAAATAATGAAAGACAAACTTACATCTCCTACATTGCATATTTGGTAAGAGTGTTAGTCTTATGGACTAGTAATGTTGAGCAAAACTTGGTGAAATAATGAAAGTCGAACTTACATCTCCTACATTGCATGTTTGGTAAGTGTGTCAGTCTGTTGGACTAGTAATGTTGAGTAAAACCTGGTGAAATAATGAAAGTCTAACTTACATCACCTACATTGCATGTTTGGTAAGTGTGTCAGTTTGTTGGACTAGTAATATGTTGAGTAAAACTTGGTGAAATAATGAAAGACAAACTTACATCTCCTACATTGCATGTTTGGTAAGTGTGTCAGTCTGTTGGACTAGTAATGTTGAGCAAAACTTGGTGAAATAATGAAAGTCGAACTTACATCTCCTACATTGCAAGTTTGGTAAGTGTGTCAGTCTGTTGGACTAGTAATATGTTGAGCAAAACTTGGTGGAATAATGAAAGTCGAACATATATCACCTACATTGCATGTTTGGTAAGTGTGGCAGTCTGATGGACTAGTATTGTTGAGCAAAATTTGGTGAAATAATGAAAGACGAACATACATCTCCTACATTGCATGTTTGGTAAGTGTGTCAGTCTGATGGACTAGTAATGTTGAGCAAAACTTGGTGAAATAATGAGAGAAAAACTTACATCATCTACATTGCATGTTTGGTAAGTGTGTCAGTCTGTTGGACTAGTAATGTTGAGTAAAACTTGGTGAAATAATGAAAGACGAACTCACATGTCCTACATTGCATGTTTGGTAAGTGTGGCAGTCTGTTGGACTAGTAACGTAGATACAGGCTGCGCATTCAAGGCCGTCTACAGAGAGAATAAAATGATATCCCTGTTTTAACTATTTTGTTTATTACATGTATATGTACGCAACCTAATGTTTTATGACATTTTAGGGATCGTCCGCTTTAAAATAATTCGAGACAAATACTGAAAACTGAAACAAGAGGACCATTGGGGCCCTGTAACACTCACCTGAGTACCATGGCTCTGTTTTATAAGGTTTCTATGAATGTTACTTGAAGAATTAACTTGATAAACAAGTCTAACAAGCGTCTTCTACAGTTGTTTCACTTCAATATAACCAAAGCTTAGATATCACCAAGACACAGATTCTCACAAAGTTTCAACGTTTCATCATGCTTATGTAAAAAAAGGCTATATTTATTCACTATATTTTAAGTAATTTTCGCCTAATTACCTAATTGTTTATTAAATGACTCAATATTGAACTAATCAAGTCAAATATTCTAACAAAGTTTCTAATTGCTCAAATCAAAAGAGCGTCAACCTACCTAGGTTTTGACCCAACACGACCTATAGTTAAGACAATTATTCTGACATCTTTTCCTGGTTTTAAAATCAATCAATACAGTATCTTAAATGTTCAAATGTTTGTTTCTCAAAGTTCAACTAGGTGATCTAGTTTTGACAAAATATCGACCGTTTTCGAACTTTACATAGATGCTATCAACAAAACATTCTGACATGATTTCAACATACTCATGTTAAAAATGCGGCATCATGAATGTAAAATTAAAGTCTTCAAATTGGCCTAGTGACGTAGTTTTTGACCCAACATAACCCATATTTTACATTGGACCACAAATCTTTAGGCCTTACAAGCTAAATAAATTTCATGTTGGATGAAAACAGTGGCCTCTAATATGTTAACAATTCATTGTTTACGACGAATTCGGACAAAAGGCGAACGGAATGACTGTTTAGGTGAAATAAAAATGAACGTATAATTTTGATGCAGAAAAGAAAACTTTTTTGGAAATTCTATTTCACATTATTTCTTGGTTCGAATACCATTGGACGAGGCACATTGGATAACCTAGATTTTTGGCCTGGGGCTTTAGCTCCTGGTCATAGTAATAATACCATTGTTTTTCGGAGTTGGCAGCATGCCAATTGCTGTTAGCACAAAACAACGCGAGAAAAAATGCGCGAGAAAAATAGTTCATCATGGATTCAACAAAACTGCATTTAAAGGTTAGGATCTCCCCCATAAATATCATTTTTGGAAGGTGATTATTATGTAATGATTATTATGTAATAATAATCTTCTTCCTATGGGATTGCACACCTTAATGGAATATGCCCTATAACACACATCCTCTCTATAAACTATATGATCTCTTCATACATACGCTAGTCAATATAGTTCGCAAAAAAATCAACGTAAATTCATACTTTAAGTGTTTTCATTTACAATCAGTTTGATGTAGAAACTGGTTTGGACAATTAAATTTTCAAACAATTCATGTTTTTATGGCTTTGAAAATTAAAATTGATTTTGATTTTCCAAATACACATCTTTCTGTGGTAAACATTGTTACCTGTATATTCTTACGCGCCACGCTTTTGTGAACAACACCGATACACCGGATCAGATAAACATTACACGAACTAGGTCAATTCGAGGACATACCGTGTCGTAAGGTAGTTTCCCCAAAATATGCTAATCTATCCTTAATTACGACTTTCAGTTTTGTTCTTTATATTTCCTCTAGCATATTCATTTATAGGTTTTTACATCAGTTATATATATATTATATGTATATATATATTTACTAATTGAAACGTTGTGGGAAAAAAGGAAAAAAATCCCTCTCAGATATTTTCAAAATCGTCTGCTGCATTTGGAGTCCTGGGATAAATTTCTTATGTTTTGTTACAATGTTGTCAATAGTTGTGTGCTAGGGAGAAATGTTAGTTATCTGGTAATTCACGAATGGTGTGTTCTCCCGAACGACTACTCGACTAAATATGTATAAGGGGATTAGGGGGGCATTCTAAATGGTAAATTACAGAATGATTATATAAAAAGGATTGATTGATTAGGCTTTAACGCCGTTTTCAACAATGGTTCAGTCATATCACGACCGCCAGTTCACCTATCCATGTGTTGGCTGGCTTTCTCACACAAGTAATCCACACAACATTCTTTCCAAGCAACTGGCTTCTTTTCCAAATAGACTGTTAGCCCATTGGTGAAAGATGAATGACGCTTGTCACAATGACAGAAAGAATGATGGCCGAGCTTCGATTCGAACTTACAAATGCTTGATAGACAGCCCGCGTCGCTACCGACTGATTTACCGGAGGAAAGTTGAAAGATGTGGAAATCACTTTTCCTGAATTGGTATGGTAAAATCGAACTCATGCATACTGGATAAGCACCCTAACATGTTGCCTCTTTAGATATTGTAGCTCTTGAAACAAAATGTTGTGGGAAAAGAAGCCTTTGGTTTTAATATGCATTGGGTGTTGTTTTTTTAACAATTCGTTTCATTTAATCAGATTTTATCCGAATATCTAATTGTTTTAAATTGTAAAATATTTGGAAGTGTTTGAATCCATGTTTGACGCGTAATACACATCAAATAAAATTATTTCTATAAAAATCTGATCATCGTGAGTTGTCATGATATTATTTAGATTTTACAACACTTTCTTAATGTTTTGTTATGTGAGAATTGATTTAAATTGAGGGCACACCTATACTTAATTAAGCTTTCATGCAAGGAGAAAACATTACGTTCTACGTTGTATCCTCATTCAGACACAGTTTATCGAACATTGTTGCAAATGTAAAATTAATTATGTTTTCATATTTTCATTCATAGCACTTGTATACGTTCATTCATAGCATTCGTTCACTTGTGAAAAGCAAATTTGAAAGACAGTGGCTGTCATAGATTTTTTTTATGACGAGCAAGTTCTCCTATTGTTACAATGTTTTAACTATATATTTATGTTCTCACTTTTGTAATGTTTAATATTAAATGTACTTGCTCTACAAATTTGGAAGAAATAAAGAATATCTATCTATATATCTTTGTCCTTATACAGACGCATAGAAAGATAGTATTAGCTATTGACGGATATGACTGAATGTTATTCTTTCCTGTACATTTCTGTCTAAATATGAAAAAAATGCTTTCTATATTTTTTACAAATATTTCTCTCTATATTTTTTACCAAAAATATATTTTGTTTCAATGCAATTTCTAAATGAATTGTATGTATGCAATACTCCTCACTTCTTGACAGTGTTTGCTAACTATTGTGAATATAATATAATGTCCAGCTGTCAACAATTTTGAAGTTTTATTCTTTCTTTCTTATTGTATTCTACTGATGAAGGCGTTCTTCCATTTGTTTGATTTATTCTTTTTATACAATTTTACCTATTCCGAAACTGCAGCAAAATAAAGAAGTTTTAAAGACTTAAATTCTTTCATTCATTTATTTTCCAACATATTTGCTCTCGTTTGTTCCTATCCATATATCCTAGCCATGATCTGTTCATACCTTGCATACAATGCATTATCCCATCTGCACCTGGCTGACATCACTCTAAAATCACCTTCCAGCAGTACTTTCAGTACTTTGATTAATGTTGTTGGAACATCAGTGAAAAACTTAAGGCGTGAGAACTCCAATATAAATTTAAGAAATGTTTTAGAAATGAATGCGCCGAGAGACCAAATATGGACGCTTGTTAACAGTATTAACATTCGCGAAGAGGAACGGAAAAGAAGATGTAGTGGCAGATGTAGCGATAGCCCATAATAGGGTTCCTGCCCGCCTCCCCAACCTCACGAAAGAAGTCAGGTGAAATATACGGTGGCGGATTAACCGAGGCCGTAGGGCCCGTGCGTCGAATAATTGATGGTAAACACAAAAAAAGCGTGGCAAATGTAGTGCCGGATTTAGCGGGGGCCCATAGGGCCCGTGCCCGACTACCCCCATCCCACGACACACCGACCCGGTCGTGCATCATACATATCTGGCGAGCGCCGGGCTAAATTCGCCGTTCATAGCCCGGCCAGACATCGGGCAGACATTGACCGGTGAAAGGCGGCGTCTGGCAGACCATCCAATGTGTCTCGCAGGTTATAAAAGCCGGGTCATTGCATCATTAATCAGATTCAAGTCGCGCTTTTCATAGAAGGTAGCAATTTAACACACAGTTTATCACAAAAGTGTCAGATTAACAGTACTAAAAGATGTCCTATAAAAGAAGGGAGGAATGAAGGAGAAAGAGAGGGCAGTACCCACAAAAGAAGTAGAGTGAGGGTAAAGGGAATGAGACCTCTCCTCTTCAGCCACCAATGCACCAATAACTAAGTTGTAGAGGTAGCGTACAAACGCAAACCTCTCCCTCAATCGTGCTGTGCAGGTGCCCGCAAATGCTGTGGAGGTATCAACGGCAGTTTTGTTAGAATGCTTGTCTTAATGATATCTAAGTCAAGTTCGAATATGTGTCATATTGGGTCAGAAACTAGGTCACTAGGCCAAATTGAAGGGAAATCTTGTTAACATAATAGAGGCTGCATTTTTATATTGAGCATTTTGAAACTGTATCAGAATGTTTGTCTTGATGATATGTAGGCCAAGTTCGAATATTGGTCATGTCTGTTTAAACAACTAATTCATTAGGCCAAATTGAAGGAAAATCTTGTCAACACTGTAGAGGACACGTTTGGTAAGATGCTGTCAGAATGTTTATCCTAATAATGTCTAGTCCATGTTCGAATTAGGGTCATATCGGGTAAATAAAAATAGGTCACTAGGCCAAATGAAGGAAAATCTTGATAACACACTGGATGTTGCATTTTGAATCTTTGTCATAATAATTGTCTTGGTGAGTTTTGCATATTTCTCCCAGTCTAGTACATGGTTTAGAGAACTATTTCAACTTGATGGAATGTGTTTTAACTTTATTTAACATATTTCTCAATATAATAATGCAGAAACTTCAAAATATTCTGCCTAAACCTGCTGTCTAATTACTCTTTTATTCTTCATGTCTTAAATGTTTATACTTGTGAGCTCTTGCATTCAGGTACGGTGGCACAGAGGTGACATGTGTATGTTTTAATTTTTATTTTACTAAGTCGTGCGCACGAAATACTAAGTCGTGCGCACGAGATACTATGTCATGCGCACGAGATAATTAAGTCGTGCGCACGAGTTACTATGTCGTGCACACGAGTTACTAAGTCGTGCGCACGAGATACTTAAGTCGTGCGCACGAGATACTATGTCGTGCGTACGAGTTACTAAGTCGTGAGCACGAGATGCTATGTCGTGCACACGAGATACTTAAGCCGTGCGCACGAGATACTATGTCATGCGCACGAGTTACTAAGTCGTGCGCATGAGATAAGTAAGTCGTGCGCACGACATAATTAGCCAATCAGAATACACTTTACATACATGAATGTTGTTTGAAAATGGCTGATAGCAGAAACGATTTTAACCCAGCAATCACGAATACGGAATCCGGCGCCGTGATATAACTGAACTTATGTTGAAAACTGCAAAATAACTCAAATAAAATAAAACTTAATATTTATTCACAATATTTTATAATAGTTTAAAATCGTTTTTAATATCGTTTACTGCTGTTTATCTTTACTATCGAAATAAAAGCACTGCAGTGCTGACGGCCTGAGGGCTGCTGAAAGGTTGGATTTTTTGACACACGGGTCCGGGCCCTACGGTCTCCCAGTTTATTTGCCACTGCATATTTCACGTGACTTCCTTCGTGTGGGGGGGGGGGGGGGGGGGGGAGTCGGGCACGTGCCCCCGCTTAATCCGCCACTACATTTGTCACGCTTTTTCTTTGTTTACCATTAATTTTTCTACGCACGGGCCCTACGGCCCCCCGGTTAATCCGACACCGTATTTTTCACGTAACTTCTTTCTTTTTTTCCGTTCCTCTTCGCGAATGTTAATAATGTTAAGAAGCGTTCATGTTTGACCTCTCGGCGCATTAATTTCTAAAGTATTTCTTAAACTTATATTGGAGTACTCACCCCTTACGTTTTTAACTGATGTTCCAACAACATTAAAATGATATTTATGTGGGAGATCCTAACCTTTTAAATGCAGTCTTGTTGAGTCCATGATGAACTATTTTTCTCGCGCAGTTTATCATGCGTTGTTTTGTGCTAACAGCAATTGGCAGGCTGCCAATTCCGAAAAAAATGGTATTACTACTATGACAAGGGGATAAAGCCCGAGGCCAAAAAACCCTTTGCTTAAATATACAACTATGAATTAATGTAATATTTCCCTTTCAGCCTCAAGCGGATACAAATTGATAGCTGCAAACAGTTTCTTATACATTCTTTAAATAACCTTAATATTTCCCCACATATAGACGTGTTTTAACTCCTCTGCAGCATATTATTGTTTTAAACATTACGGCAAAAAGCAGATATTCTTCAAAATGTATCCTTTTTCTCTAGAGGATTTCAAAGTCCTCTGCTACAGATTGCTGTAAGAGGGAAAGGCTTATATCAAACAATTATGAAAAGAACAATTATAATTTAACCCTTTCCCTCATATAGACGCTTTCTGATGCCTCTGCTTCATACGACTAATGATCAATTTCTCCATGGTCCACAATGTTTTCAACACTATTCAATAATTGTACTTTCATTTCGTGTTTATGAGTAGATATGATCACAGTCGTCTGCTGCAGTTGTGTTGTATGTGGGAAAGGGGTTAAGTAAGGACAAGGACAAGACGAAAGATAAGACATCTTGACCGATTTCAGGTTGTCCTAACACACGACTATTGAGATTGTATATTGGAAACGAAAGGTTAAGTTAGGACAAGGCAAGGACGAGAGATAAGACATATGGGCCGATAGTAGATGGCATAACACACCGAGCACTCGAACATGTCCTATTCGAATCAATCAGTCAAACTACAGCTTTGGACTAGCACTAACCTCGAACACTGTGTGTTCGGCCAATCTGGATACACCTCTTCTTGCGACATCGCGACGTAACACCAGTTACAGTTTTGGACTAGCACTAACCTCGAACACTCAGTGTGTTCGGCCAATCTGAATACACCTCTTCTTGCGACATCGCGACGTAACACCAGTTTTCTCAGCCGAATACTATTTAGGTTTCTTTCTGACATGAAGAGTCGATTGACTTTACCCTATTTCACATACACACGCTTTCTGGAGCCTCTGCAGCAGGCGACCTTTGAACACATTATAGCAAATGAAGAACATGCTCATTATGAGCAATTTCTCCATTTGCCGCAATGTTTTCAACTCTATTCCATAAATATATTTCCTTTTTTTTTTTAGAGACTTTCCATATCTCTGACAAAATAAATTCAGAGTCGTCTGCTGAAGATTTGTTGTATGTGGGAAAAGGTAAAATCCTCTGAAGGTCGGTTTGCGCGTGGTGTTGTTTAAAGTATGTTTAATGCAAAGTAGGGCAACGTTGCAGTATTTAGAAAATCGTGTTGACCTTTAACCCCTTCCCACATGCAACCAATCTGCAGCAGACGACTTTGAAAACATAAAGGCATAAACCAAGAAAATGTTAATGAACATATAATTACTGAACAAAATTGAACAAAAAATTGTGGCAAAAGGAGAAATTGCTCGTTTTGAGATATTTCCCTTTTTGTAATAATGTTTTCAGAAGTCATTTGCTGCAGAGGCGTCAAAAAGCGTCTATATATGGGAAAGGGTTAGGATAACTAAAATCTTATAAACAAGACATGTCACTACGAAATCAAACCAGATTAGGAAAGATGTACGTAAGATCAGTACTGGAAACTTTGTTTTCGTATGTCTAATTATTGTCGTTGCGTATATAAATAATGTATAAAGTTAAACAAGTCTGTGCTATTAGTTAGTTCACTATTACACACATGGAACATCACTGATACATCAAACATCTAACAATATCAACGAGTAGATGTCAAGTTAGTATCGTCTCCTTTTAACCACGATATTTACGCCAATTTCTTATGACTTGAATGGGGGCCTATCAATCTATGCGACTCTCGACTCTCATTCTCTCCAACGTGTCTGATCTGGATTGCACCTCCCCCTTTAGCTACCAAAGCGAACTTCAGTTCTTTAAATATCAGACAAAGTCACATAATAAGTATAAGCACATCCACTCTCAATATGGGAAAATATCGTTCCAAGAGTCAATGATCAACATCTAGTGAAGCGGCATCCGAAAGTGCGAACACGTATGGTGAAGTCATATGATAGCATTTTAAATTGGTTGAAAATACTTATATGTCTAAAAACATCTACATCATCACATAATGGTCAGGACCAGATAATCTTTTTTGAGAAATATATATCCAGTGGGCTCGTGATATCTCGAAGTCGAAATGGATCCATTAATTACTTCGAGTTATCATCGTGTTCGGGTTATCGACGTGTTCGAGTTATTGACGTGTTCGAGTTATCCACGTGTTCGAGTTATCGACGTGTTCTAGTTATCGACGTGTTTGAGTTATCGACGTGTTGAAGTTATCGACGTGTTCGAGTTATCGACGTGTATAACACATACATTATTCGAGAGATCCCTCGATTACTGATTGAAACAGTGCACTTGAGATAACTTGACCTCTAAATGGATCCATACATTATTCGAGGATTTACTTGGTTTTGGCTACATTAATTCATGTATTTTCAGCTTCGTTATTCTGTTATACTTAAATGTGTATTACAAGAAGGATTGCAGGGATAAAATCATGTAACAAAATAAGCACAGTTCTGATTGCATTGTCTGATCGCTATTTACAAATTTCAGACCCGTTCGAGTAATTAGCTTGAGTTAAACAAATAGCTAGCCAAATGAGGGAAATCCTTATCATTGAACAAATAGTTATTGAATAGAAATGATAACATCGTGGTAAAAGTAGTACGTTCACATTATGAGCAATTTCGCCATTGATACAATTTTTCCCCAAAGTGTCTACTGAAGATTGGCGTCAAATGTGAGAAGCCGACATGTCAAGTCGACAACTGTGTCAAAGATAATACAAGGTCAGACGGATCTAGTGATCTTTTGTTGTGTCGGCTGCTTATTTAAATGCCTTGCCACGTCTTGTATTTCGCCATTATAGTATCAACTTTGTAACGTTAAACTATGCTTCTGACAACCTGTCTGGTATTTTGTTTTGTTGCGGCTTCCAGTAAGTTAATATTTAATTATTGATTGATATATTGATCAACTGTTTAAATGATACGCAATTAAAAAAGGTAAAAAAAATATTTGAGGCAAAAGTTGGTTTTTTGAGATACAATATTAAAATCATTGTGATAAAAATAGAAATTGCTCGTTATTAAGAATGAGTCCGTTTAACAAAAAGTGTCCGCACAAGTGTCTGCTGCCAGGGCGTATAATGCTGTATATATCTGGGAATTCTTTATTATTTCGTTTCCATGGCTTTAACAATTAAGCTTTCTTACTTCAAATAATACAATAAAAATAAATTTTCTCGTAGTAAATTGAAATTTGGACTGAATGTCATCATAAACATGTTCAACATGAAGGCACACTTTGACGATCTACAGTCGACGACTTCTTCAAACATTATTAAACAAAAGGCAATTGTTCATAATAAGCAGTTTCCCCCTTTGTCCACTACTTTTACTGCTTAATCAAATTATAATACTTTCATTAATACAGATGTTCATGTTTTTGCATAAAATGTTTCAAATTCGTCTGTCGGAGGTGTGCTGTATATGGTAAAGTATTAATTGGCTAGGTAATTTCTAGAAATTAGCATGATGGGTACTTTACTTTAAAGGTGCTTATCTTGATCTAGTCTTTCACAATTAACAAATTTTACCTTTTCCACTGGATGGGCTCATATGTAAATTAATCTAATGTTGAGGTGATCAAAATCATGCAATAAACTCTTAAGTTGTTCATTACATATTTCATGTTAACGTTTTATGCGTTCATGAATACGTTTTTATGGGCCATCAATTGTTATAAATTATGTCAGTCACTGTTTTCTGTACAATTATTTCTCAGTTGTTCATTATTTGAACCTGTCATCCATTTTATCGTTTCATGCGTTCATGAATTCCGATTTTAAGTCCATCTTTTTTATAAACCAACAATTGTTAATAATTACGCCAATCACGTGTCTGTCCTAGAATCGATCAGTTGTTCATTATTTTTACGTTTATGCGTTCATGAATATCGATTGTAATAAGTCCATCTTTCTATAGACCAACATTTAATATGAATTAAGTAAATCAACGTTTTCTGTCCAAGAATTGTTCATTATTTTGACATGTCTTTCATTTTAATGTTTTAAATGTTCATGAATACCGATTATACGTCCATTTTTGATATGTCCTACAATTGTTTTCAAGTATGGCAAGAAATGTTCCGTAGTTCATTGTTTTAACCACTTTTTTAAAAATTATTTTTACCTTTTTGTTTATAAATTCCACGTTAATTTGTAAACATGAATTAACGTCCATTTTTAAAAGGCAATACATTCTTTTTAACGATTTCGATTAAGACGAGTTCTTGAAGAGACTTCGTTAATTTTGCACACAATCGGATAGTGCACACAAGCGGATAGGGCAAAGGCTGAGTTTCCACATAACCTATTTGTACTATTTAGACATGGTTAAATCACCAACAATTATCAAATCAGTTCCAGTGCATTCTGTACATATTTTAAATGGAATTCAACTCATTGTTTAATATTCAATGCAGACTGGTGATGGTACACAACCATTTCTAGGCAAACACAGGTTTATTAGGGACTACTTCACTCGATCAGGCGAATTCCAGTGCATCCTATACATATTGTAAATGGATGTATTTGATATGATTTGACACAAAACCAAATAAAACCAACGCTATCTTAAGGTGTATAGAGGTAATGTACTTTTTTCTATTCCACCATCTAGGTGCCCTTGATTGTGCGAGATGTGGAAACGTAACAAGTCCTCAAAGCTGTCAACATTTTGAAACATGTAATAGCGGAGATGTAAGTTCGTTTTCCTTCTTTTTAATATAGTTAAGGCCTTTGTATTATACATGGTATACCTCTGTACCAGTGTCTTTCATTGTCGTGTCCCCTGTATATGTGTATGTCTGTCTGTCTGTCTCTGCCTCTCACCGTCGCTCTGTCTGTCTCTGTTTTCTATATGTATGTCTCTTTATGTCTGTGTCTGTCTGTCTGTCTGTCTCTGTCTGTTTCGCATTCTTCTCTCTGTCTGTTTCTGTCTCTGTCTGTTTCTCATGCTTCTCTATGTCTGTGTCTGTCTGTCTGTCTCTGTCTGTTTCTGTTATATTCTACAATTATCATTTTAACATAATGATAATATGTTCGTCTATTCGCATAAAAGAGAAATGATATATTGTATTACCGTTGCAGTGTCACATGAACATGCGAATGTGTAGCCAGGGTGTATGAATAAGGGTTACTATACTACTTCAATGCATATTCCGAATTTTAATAGTTTTGATATAAAAAGCGTAAAAAGATCAAATCAGACGAAAATGAACCTTTGTTGTGCTTTACAGTTGCACATTTTTGGTAGAATTGTAAAAGCAAGGCTACCATAGTTTCAAATGAGAATTTGAAGTCACGTGATGTAACTGACTGTGAACACCATTGTTATCATATCAGTACGCCAACAAAAAAGTGCTAAACATTCTATACTCCATTACGAATGCACACATAAGCAAATGTTAAATAAGTGAAATAAATTCCACTTATTCTAGGTAACCAAATAAAATTACAAGTCTCTGAATGTGGAAATATAATATTTAAGTGTAATAAAGGATAAGGATATCATTACGAAGCCCCCTCCCCCCCCCCCCCCCCCCCCCCCCCCCCCCCCCCCCCATCCTCCCTTTAACAAAGTAGAGTTATTTGAATAGCATTTTATTCCATTTGCTGCATACAACTTTTGAAAACATTGTGGCAAAAGGAGACATAAAGAGCAATATTGCCTTTTGCCAAGAGACATTTTGTGACGCCTCTGCAGCAGACGACTTTTGGAAATATCGTGGCAAATGAAGAAATTGCGCGGCATATTTATCTTCTACGGAGATTTTGCTACGGCATCAGACAGGGTGAAATACGCCCAATTGTTGTTAAATATTCTCCTTTGAATTAGCCTGTCTGATACCAATATAATGTGGTATAATCTTATCATTGGATAACTCTCTACACATATAATCATATTGATTGGTTGTTAAACACGGCAATCCAGCGGTATAAGAAAAGGCGCAAGATGACAAGATTTTAAATCTACATTCTTATGAAAGTGCTTTTCTGATTTCTGATTTCAAACTAATTTAGCGGAACTGTTCATTCAGTTACCCTCTACATGTTTTAGTCTTATTGATTGGTTTATAAGCGTAGAAACCAGATGGCATCTAAAAAGGGGAACGTTAAGCTTCAAATAACATCTCATCCTTATACACTGGACACAAAAAAACAAGGAATATTCTTTTAGCAGTCCTTTTCTTAATTATGTTCAAACTTATGTGTAGAACTCTTGTTTGTGCGCTATCTGAGAAAGGGAGTAAAATGCCCAATATTCATTATTCTTGTCCTATTCCAGTTATTTAATAGAACAGTTTCTTCGGAGACTCTGCATGAAAATTGTTCAATCCATGTCGGTTGGTTGAACAAAGAGGAGCGAGGCGGCATCAGACAAGGGCAAAATTACAACATTTTAAAACTATTCTTACGAAACTGCTTGTCTTATTTGTTTTCTCAGTGACCCTCTACATACTTCATAAAGCCATATTGATTGGTTGAAAGACATAGTTACCAGGTGGCATCAGAAAATGGGTAAATTGAACTTTTAGCTTCAAATGATATCTCATCCTAATCCATTGGGAAATTTCTACAAAACATCACAGGAATGTTCCTTTGGTAGACCTCTTTCAAATTTATTCAAATATATAAATTATAAACACAACTTTTGTTGTTGCGGCAACAGGAAGAGAGTAAAATGCCTAAACTGTAAACTTCTTCTTCTCTGAAACCTCTTGTCAGATTCCAAGATGGTTTAGTACAACTGTTTCTTGAGTAACCCTCTACAAGCCGTATTTATTGGTTGAAAACATGGCAGGCAGACGGCATTAGAAAAGGGGCAACATGACAAACTTAGAAGTTTCTTTTCTATTAAAGTCTTTGTCAAATTTTGTTATTATTTGTTCAAACCATATTTATTGGTTTGAAAACATAACTGCCATGCTGCATTAGAATAGGGATGAAATGAACGTTTAGCTTTAAACAAAATCTCCTCCCAAACCATTGGACTGATATCAACCAAACTTCACGGGAATGATACGTTAGTGGTCCTCTTACAAACTGTTCAAATATTTGATATAATAACAAACGTCCTTTATTGATAAGTGCTATTTACAGTGTCCACTCCTAGCAGTTTCATTCACGCGCTTGATTAGACTTTCTCCGATATTAGCAGTTACACATCTTTGAAATGCAAACATTAATTTATGGTATTAATATATTGCATAATCTGAATGCATCAGTTGGTTCAGTACAGTCAATGAATATGAAGACAATTTACTTTCATGAATGTTCCTAGTGGATAATATGATAATTAAAACAGTATTATGTGGATCGAATTATATATTCGGAGTTGGGATCAATTAATTTTAACAAGACCAACAAGAATTTATGATTTTGGAAATATTTCATTCTGGTCTGATGTATCATTACCTGTCTGTCATGTCGGGGATTTTTTTTAGATAAATAATATTTCTATATGCACTTCTGCATCTCCTCTTAACCGATCAAAATTCTACCTTCAGTACTTTCAGTACTTTGAATTACATTAAGTTTTTATAATACGCTTATACTGCCTGGCTGTAGAGATAGCTTGTGTAGCGACGTAGTAGATCGTTCGCCTCCGGACCAAGAGATCCAAGGTTTCAGCTCTGATCAGGTCGGGTCTTTGAGGATTGTTACAATGGCGCCCAACGTGGGGCTACATAGGAAACAGTTAGGAGAACGTTTCACTTCATTCTCAGACTCAAGAAATTCAAGGACGAGTTTAAAATTTGGAGGGGGTATGTACATGTTGTAAAGCTATATGTATAAGGGGACGCGTAAACTGCCTTTTTTTGTAGCTAGCTTTTGTTGCGATGTGGTAACGCGTCCACCGTCGGACGAAGAGCATAACATAAGAACTACAGTTGTGTGCCATAAATTACACCCTGAACAGCTTTAACTCGATCCCTGTCTTAACTTGATATCGACCTTCTTTGCAGAACTCTTCCTGGCTCTTCCTCATTCGCATTAAATTTCCCAATTGTTGGATTCTCGTGTTATTTCCCTTGTATGCATTTACATCTCATTCTAAGTTAGTCTTACTGTAACGTGTTAAACGAGTTAAACTTGTTTTATTGCAAGTTTAAATGTTCCAAATCTAAAACATGCAATAGTTATACGGCTAGATTACGAGATAACAACACATATATTGCGATTGCACTTTCAGCACGACACCTTTATAATGCCTTATGTATTAAATGTAAACTCCGGGGACGACTTAACGGTTCTGTGACATAATTATGTGGCTGTTTTATGTGACGACTTTGGCAACACTTTGCACTCGTAATACACATGCTTGTCTTATATATAAAGGAAAACCCCTTGGGAAGACCTAACAATTCTGTGATAAGTTACACAATTATGTTGCCGTTTTATGTGACCACTTTCGCAACACTATGCATTCGTAATACACATGCTTGTCTTAGACCTCACTGTTCGTAATTGCATCAAGACACTTTATTGTCATATATTTTAGCGTTGCTACACTTCTTCACATGGCACAGGTATGGACATGACCTTTGACCTGGGATGTAAGACCGAATCCGTAAGTAACATGTCTTTTAAAATAATTTATTTGTCTTGTGATAGTCCATGTATTTCAAGAAGGAGACTTGATGTAAAACAAAAGACAATGGCTTCTTCTTCATCAATCCGTGACATCCTTATATATGACATATTACGTTGCAGGAGCGATAAATGGGTTCGCATCTCGTAGCGTGCGAAAATCCATATCTCACTCGACCACGATACTAAATGGGTTCGTATTGAACGACAAATAGCGTGGAAAATCGTTGTTTTACGAGACCGTAGTTCGAGTAAGATATGGATTTTCCCACGCTACGAGTCGTGCAATGCGAACCAATGTATCGCTCCTGTAACGTAATTTACCATTTAATATATACCTACAATCTATTAACAGTGACAAAAGTAACACATATACGGATTAATTTTTTTCTATTGAGATTACAATTTTTTAAACGTGAAGTAAAGTGTATGAATGGTGGATGAATATTTAATATACTATATAGGCCACGCGCCTTATAACGTATTCTAAAAGGTACGCCCCGCTCAATAACATAATCTCTTCATATTCGACGTTCAAAAAGGTACCTGGAACTTTATTCTTAAAATTCAGTGTCAAAAATATAATTAGGTGCTTCTACAACATCAAAATAGACCATTTGACTTAATTTCAGAGAGTCCAAATCCGTTTCACTATAGAACCTATCCCACATTTTCAATATTCCTACGAGTTGTACACTCAGCCTGAAATATAAACAACATAAATTGCAGGCGACAGCTTAAATGTAGATGGATCTCGATTTCAGCGCGTAATTGAAATAAATATGTTCAAATAAAGTAATAAATATAATGCGTGGAAGTCAGTTTCATTGTTTTATTGGAGATAATTACTAACACAATCTTTATTTGCGGGTTTTTATTTAATTTGACGCGAGGGTTTTGTTACTCAAAATAGAAACGAATTTTAAAAAATAGTACTGGTTGTCTGCATATTTTATACTATGTAGCGCACATTCAAAACGGGAACTTCGCTGAAAGTAGTCCGCGCATAGTCTGACGTCACACGACGGTATTTTACATGTGTACAATACGGAATTTTAATATATCATGCCGGAACTGCGCATGACAAGCTGCATGTTTTTGCGCCAGTATATGTACAAGTGTATATTAAATACGAAATATTACGTTGCAGGAGCGATGAATGGGTTCGTATTGAACGACAAAGAGCGTGGAAAAGTCGATATGAATTTTCTCAAGCTACGAGTCGTGGAATACGATCCATTTATCGCTCCTGTAACGTAATTTCCCTTTCATTATATATATACACTCTATTGAGAGTGAAACAAGTAACACATATTTAGATTCAATTTATTTTTTATTAAGATTACGTTTTTTTTTAAACGTGAAATGAAGAGTTTGAATGGCAGATGGATATTTAGTACAATATGTAGGCCTCGTCCTATATAATGTTTTCTAATAGGGAGAAAATGACAAACACAATATTTATTTGTGGGTTTTTATTAAATTTGACGCGAGGTTTTCGATACTAAAAATAGAAACGAGTTTCGAAAATAGCACTGGTTGTCTGCATATTTTACTATGTAGCGCAGATTCAAAACGGGAACCTTGCTGAAAGTAGTCCACGAACTGTATGACGTCACACGAACCGTATTTTACACTTGTACAATACGGAATTTCAATATGTCGTGTCTGAACTGCGCATGACAATATGTATGTATTTGCGCCGGAAAATGTACAAGTATATAATAAAAGTAGTTATTTTGAAATGTTAATAAATGTATTTTCCTGTATGGAAAATGTTTAAATTAGATGTTAGTGTACCCGCAAATACCAAATCATAATAGTCGGTACAATTACTCGACAACTATCAATTTTCGCAGCCTATTCAAATTAAATTCATATCGAAACTTAATATCATAACATTCTATTTATTTGCGGTAACTCGAATATGATATAATTTCAATACATCCTTTAACTCGAACCAAATCTTTAACAGATCTGTCTTTTGCAGAAGAGCTATGAAATTCGATTTCAGTTTGGTTCGGTTAGGTTAATTTTAATGCTCATGTTATATTCATTAAAGGAATGTCTAGGGGGTGCTTCGGCATCTCTCGTGGGCCGATCCTTGGGACAACAGCAATGTATCCAGTGCTGTGCAGTGGACCATTGCAACCAAAAGATATGCTCAGTCGGATCTCAGGGTAAACGTTTACTTTTGGTGTTACAGTGTCGCGATCTACTTCACAATATAATTATACTTTATTTACACTTCGGTTGAGTTATGTATGATAGAATTCATCGTGATTTTTTTCGTTGAGGTATTTGTCAGTAAATAATATTATATTTCCTTACACACAAGATGTTTCATTTAGGATTTGAAGACGTAATGCCTGATTTATCAATTTTGTTGAACGTTATCCGCTCACTTACTTATTCTACAATGTTAAAGTATTATCGCAAACGCTCATTTTTCTTTTTTAACGTGCAATTATGTCACTTTTCCAGTTATACCACGGCGTTTGCTGAGTAAGTTACCAGTACTACTGGTCCATTTATTCTGACCTCAGCGAGTCAGTCGTAATGCTTACTCTTCAATCCTTAACGCCAAGGAGGGAGAGCAATTTCTATCATTTTCAAGCATCCGATGCGTGAAAACGTGCATTTAACATACCAGATAATTCAATGACCAAACTCGCCTCTCTCCGTCGTTATAACTAGACTTGAACAATTCCGTACTTTATTTTTACCTCTTATCGATTTCTTATCTATTTTATTTCAGTCATAAATGAAGTGGGGGCTTGTGCGGACGACCCGAAATATGATTGCCAACAGATGAGTGCAGTGTTCAACATATGTAGCGACATTCATCATGCCAAAATCGTATGTCGAAAGTGGTGTGGTCTCTGCAACTTAGGTAATACTTTTGACCGGGAAGAATGTTGTGTGGAGGACTGGTATGCGAATACTAGGAAACACATGGCTAAGTGAACTTGTCGGCGTTTTATAACTGTTGAAATATGTGACATAGTTCAAATCAATCTATCAATAGGTCAAATATCCTGGTTTTAAAGTTCGTTGTCCAAAAACCTTACTTAATGTCGTTGAACTTCATGTGAATGTATATGAATCCAATAATAGGTCATATGTTTGACTTGTAACTTAAACTTCAACCAATTTTCTGAAAGATTTATTAATTATTAAAACAAGAATCAAGAAATAGGTTCTCTGTTGGACTTGACATCCTTGTATTAATTTAACCTATGTATATAAAGAAATATGACTTATTTTATCTTTTACAGTGGATGGCGCTTGGGGCCTGTGGTCTCCATGGACTGCTTGTGATGTCACGTGCGGGACAGGTAAATTGACGAGATCACGCACGTGCACGGACCCGGCACCTGCTCATGGGGGATTGTCATGTTCTGGCAACAATACGGACATAAAACCATGTACACTGAGTGCATGTCCAAGTAAGTTATGTTTTATTTGTATACAGACTTCTTGGTTTTAACTGCGTACGGTTTTATACTATCGTCGTAACTTTCATTGTTAGTTAATAAATATATATTCTTAAGTTACATTTAAATCATAAACAATGAAATAATGTTGCAAATTAAATAAAAAAGAAAGAAAATCACGGCAAGTAAGTTTATTTTATATCATACAAAGAGATCATTAACCGCCATACGCTAGTTGTTATCATTGTTATATACTTTGTTTAGCTACTTTGGCGAACATTGCAGCCGCCGTGCAGGTTCAAAAATCCCTTTGCGACAGAGAATATCCTTTGTTTTTTAGAATTCCTGAGAAATCTCATGTTTGAACAACCGATTTACAATTTGAAAGAAGCTCTTTTCTCATTTTTGTTATATTCATTGTTCATTTCAGTTCACGGTGGGTGGGGTAGCTGGCAGACATGGAGTTCCTGTTCAAACACGTGTAGTATTGGTACCCAGTCACGACGTAGGTCATGTGATAATCCGGTCCCACAGCTTGCCGGGAACCACTGTTTTGGCGAAATCGTTGACTTCCGGTCGTGTTTTATGAAGAGCTGTGTCGGTAATTTAGTTATTTCTAGTACGCTTATAACAGACCGCCTCGGTGGTGTAGAGGTAAGAGCGATGATATCAGGATAAGTCTACAAGCAGTGCTTGTAATTAACCCATGAAACGTCGTGATATGACTGAAATAATGTTGGAAAACGACGTCAAACACCAAAGAAAGAACCGCAACAAAATGTGTATAGCAATAATAGAAACTACCTTGCATGTGCATGTATTCAGTTTATGTTTTTATTTCGTTTCCTTCCAGTGTAAAGAAAATATAGTATGTTCACTTTCACAAATCTTACATAACGATCATGTGAATACGAGTATTGATAACAAGTACACGCCTTCATATTATTAAAGAAATACATATTACATACAGTAAAGCCAACTTAACGTAAGACTTACACATGTTGGAAAAAGACCTGCCTGCCTTTTCCTGCAAAGGATCTAAATAAAAACTGCTTAACATAAGTTTCTTGAAACATTGTACGACTAATCAGCGGACAGTGCTGATCTGGTTCTACATTAGCTATAAATACATTGAAGTTGTTTTGCGCTCATATATTCTAGGTTATTATATACATGATGTCATATATTGACCTAATGAAAAGGTAGAGACTATGATTTTATCCGAAAGTAGGTCAGATGTGTAAAGTACAACATCGTCTAGAGTTATGCCTGAAGTCCACACAAGTTAAGACATGTCGAAGCTTAACTTTTTATAACTGTCTTTGTATTTACAATTTAAGATTTCGTTGTGTATACTGTTTTACGCCCCTTTCTACATTATTTCTGTTATATCATGGCGTGTTCTGAGTAAGTTTGCAGTTCTATTTGTCCGTTTATCCCGACACTAACGCGTCAGACGTAATGCTTACCCCACAACTTTGAGCGCAAAGTAGGGAAAATCATTACTACCATTCTAAAAGTATTTGGTATAACCCAGAATGGGATCGAAAGCGACCTTCCGCACTCGAGGCGGACACTCTACAATAATCCCACAGAAGAGGTCAAACAATGTTTAGTAGAAACATAGTTATTTAGGGACTTCTTGGTCTTTAAGTCTACAAAGTAGCGGTTCCATATGTCGATTGTGTTTCTATTTATAGACGGAGGTTGGTCATCCTGGTCTCTGTGGTCCACGTGTGTGCATGGTCTGAATACGAGAACCAGAGCCTGCAATAATCCACAACCCTCACAGTTTGGAAAAGTCTGTGTTGGTGATTACACGGATCATATAGCATGTGAGTATGAGTTGTTGTCTGTATGGATTGATGGATTGCGTGGTGTTTTACGTCGCTTTCAATAAGTTTTCAGTTATATCATAGCGATTATTGGTTGGGTAGCCAGTACACGTGTTCATGTGGTCTGAATACGAGAACCCGATCCTGCAATAATCAACAACCCTCACTGTTTGGAAGGGACAGTGTTGGCGATTACAAGGAAAATATATTATGTGACACCAGTGAGTCAGTCTTAATGCTTATTTCACAATCCTGAGCGCCAAGTAAACCAGCATAACTACAATTCTAAAGTACTGGTATTACCCGATCGGGGATTGAACCCGCGACCTCGCGCACCCGAGGCTGACACTCTACCACTTCACCACTGAGGCGGTACAAATAGACCGTTAATGAATAAATGAAAGATTAAACAACAAAAGCGTCGTGTGGCTCTCCATCGGTCCCCTAACTTGAGTACTTTGGCCATGTAAAAGTTCTGCCAAATTATCTCGAAATCAAATAGGCACAGGCAGCCATGTTTTCGACAAATCAATAGGATTGAGACTACTTTGTAAAGGGTCCCATTAGATTATTCTGTTAAATTATCTTGAAATGAGAGGTTTAAGGAAGAAGAAATTTAAAGATTTGTCTTCATACTCCATTTCAAATACAACATTTCGTTCATGTCTTTTAACCAGTCAATAATGTGTAGAAAATTTATGAACAATGTCTGCCACATTCCCTTTATTCAAACCAGCTTTTTTAGAGGAGAATAAAGTATAAATCTTTTTTCTGATGCCGACTGATAGCCATTGTTAAAGCCAATCCATACGGTTTAAATATGTTCTGTAGAAGGTCTCCTAACGAACATTTCTGTAGAAGGTCTCCTAACGAACATTTCTGTAGAAGGTCTCCTAACGAACATGTCTGTAGAAGGTCTCCTAACGAACATGTCTGTAGAAGGTCACCTAACGAACATGTCTGTAGAAGGTCTCCTAACGAACATTTCTGTAGAAGGTCTCCTAACGAACATGTCTGTAGAAGGTCTCCTAACGAACATTTCTGTAGAAGGTCTCCTAACGAACATGTCTGTAGAAGGTCTCCTAACGAACATGTCTGTAGAAGGTCACCTAACGAACAAGTCTGTAGAAGGTCTCCTAACGAACATGTCTGTAGAAGGTCACCTAACGAACATGTCTGTAGAAGGTCTCCTAACGAACATTTCTGTAGAAGGTCTCCTAACGAACATGTCTGTAGAAGGTCTCCTAACGAACATTTCTGTAGAAGGTCTCCTAACGAACATGTCTGTAGAAGGTCTCCTAACGAACATGTCTGTAGAAGGTCTCCTAACGAACATGTCTGTAGAAGGTCACCTAACGAACATGTCTGTAGAAGGTCTCCTAACGAACATGTCTGTAGAAGGTCACCTAACGAACATGTCTGTAGAAGGTCTCCTAACGAACATGTCTGTAGAAGGTCTCCTAACGAACATGTCTGTAGAAGGTCTCCTAACGAACATTTTCTGTAGAAGGTCTCCTAACGAACATTTCTGTAGAAGGTCTCCTAACGAACATGTCTGTAGAAGGTCACCTAACGAACATGTCTGTAGAAGGTCACCTAACGAACATGTCTGTAGAAGGTCTCCTAACGAACATGTCTGTAGAAGGTCTCCTAACGAACATTTTCTGTAGAAGGTCTCCTAACGAACATGTCTGTAGAAGGTCTCCTAACGAACATGTCTGTAGAAGGTCTCCTAACGAACATGTCTGTAGAAGGTCTCCTAACGAACATGTCTGTAGAAGGTCTCCTAACGAACATGTCTGTAGAAGGTCTCCTAACGAACATGTCTGTAGAAGGTCTCCTAACGAACATTTTCTGTAGAAGGTCTCCTAACGAACATGTCTGTAGAAGGTCTCCTAACGAACATTTCTGTAGAAGGTCTCCTAACGAACATGTCTGTAGAAGGTCTCCTAACGAACATTTTCTGTAGAAGGTCTCCTAACGAACATGTCTGTAGAAGGTCTCCTAACGAACATTTTCTGTAGAAGGTCTCCTAACGAACATGTCTGTAGAAGGTCTCCTAACGAACATGTCTGTAGAAGGTCTCCTAACGAACATGTCTGTAGAAGGTCTCCTAACGAACATGTCTGTAGAAGGTCTCCTAACGAACATGTCTGCCAAAAGACCTTGACACCAGACAAAGAAAACAATTTCAGAGGAAAATAATTATAAAGTTATGTCATTTATCCACGCGCTGATGCCACAGTTACCCGACTTATAAAATATAATTTGAAGTATTTGAATTACTTATGGAGTACCACTAAAGGAAATTTCCTACGACGTATGGTTGAACCAGACAAATACAGAGGAACAGAATTTAAACGTTATACCAATTTACCCACTGATGTCACAGTTAGGTTAACAGAATCGAATAACCTGATACATTTTGAAAGGGAACCATCTAAGTAAATTCCTACCACATTTGGTTTAACTTGTTCTTGAACGGAGTATCTTACAGAAAATATATAGAAGAGACTATCACTGTTATGTTACCTTTGTAACGATATTTTACTTGCATTATCTATTTTCAGGTAGACACACTGTTGCCTTTACAGTGACGAGTCCAAATACAGCCCTTTTAGACGGACGACCATTCTTCACACGCATCATAACCAATGTAGGCGGTGGATACGATCCGAACACGGCCAAGTTTACGTGTCCTGTATCGGGACTTTATTACTTTGCTTTTAATGTCGTATCAAATGGGAAGTATCGGGTATACTGTTATATACAGAAAAACGGATCTAACCTTGTGGAGGCTATTACTTCAGGTGACAATAGTTACGCCACAGCTACGACAAGTACATATGTACAACTGACTGTCGGGGATGTCGTTAATGTTGGGAGTTGTTATCACTGGGTATACGTAGATAGATCCATAGCCGTTTCGTTTAGTGGAGCTCTTAAGGAAGGGTAACCACTTCCCCACATTCAACACATCTGAAGTAGACAACATTGAAAACATAAAGACCAGAATAGAGAAAATCTCCGATTACTATGAAAATTTCATTGTTGAAAAGAGTTGTAAACATTGTGAAAAAATGATAACTTGCATATGATGAACAATTGTCTCGTTTTACAATGTTTTCAAATGTCGTCTGCTGCCGATGCGTCAAAAAACGTCTGCAATTCGGCAAGGGTTAACTGTTTAATTTAAATAAAGTGGGGTTAATAAATAAAATAAAGTGACGACAAAGCTACTGCAATAACATACAGTGGTCTTGGTGTAACTCGAACATGTATGTGATAGTTCGAATATATCGTTTAACTCGAACATGTATGTGATAATTCGAATATATCATTTAACTCGAACCAATTCCTAGAACGGATCTGTCTTTTGGATTAAGCGTAGCAGTCGTTCTAACTGCTGCTGTGCTGTTTTCTTTATATGAATTTTTCACTGGCTCGCATTTCATGATTAACATTAAAGAATAAATAAATTGCGAATCTGAAAACATAGTTCTTATATTTTGTAAGTGTTTTATAGTATTTTATTCTGCTTTAAACAATCGTTCAGATATCTTTCTCATGACGAAATGGGTTTTACTCTGTTCAGAGGCTGAACGAGGAACTTCTTTTCCCGACTCTCTATTATTAAAACCGTTCCACTGGGAAATGGGTCTGAATTCTTTCCCACACGCGGACGACGTTTCAAAACAACGTGACAAAAGGCGATCTTGTTCATCATGATTAATGTCTTCTTTTAACACAGCTTTTCAATTAATTGTATATAAATATAATGCGTACTTATATGTATAGAGATTGTCCACATGTTTACCCTTATGCAAATGACTAGATAACCAAGGGGGGAGTAAACTGGTCTTTTTCCAACAATATCTCTCTTATGACTCAACCAAAGCCTTTGCTGTGGGTACTCCAACGGATCGTCTCGGTGAGACAATTATTTAGAGTACCAACAACAAAGGGTTTGAGTGCGGATTGGAAATATTTGAACAATCTTGATAAAGGGTTCCCAAAGGAACATTTGTGCAAAATAATGCAAAATATAGATTTTGGAATGGGAAATATACATCTTATCTAGAGCTCTTCCTTATGTTTATCGTCTGCTGCATATTTGTTGTATGTAGGAAAGGGTTGTTCATGTTGCTCGTGCGTTCGCTGTTACTCGAGTGAGCCTATATATGTACGAGGTTCCGGACTGACCATTTATCACAAAAATATTGACGTCCTATCATGATGAAAAGTGTAGGCCTATATCAATAGCGATAGATAATAAATCCGACTTAGAAACGCAGATGTTTTCAATCTCCGGGTATATTTTTTTACACATAACCACGTCATAAACCGACATTTAGAGGGTTTGAAATCAGTGGTGCTTGTACGGCTATATTGCAAAAAGGATAGATCCTGATCAGATTGCAAGGAGAAGCCGGCTAACCTCGATCGGGGCTTGTCGTATATGTTGCTGGTAGGTTTTTCGTTTGACATGACGTTTGATCAACATATGTATGTCTTGCGTGGGATCATTTCAAATGACAGACTATGTGTAGAGGTATTGTGTGTTTTCCCCTAATTTCAAATGACATAAGTTCAACTCTAGATAAGAGAAAACGCTCGTGTAGTCCGGTACTCCACTGATAGTAAATTAGTACTTTTGATATAATTCAATGATGTAGTCTTGTTCCCGGCGTACTTAAGTAAAATAATAAATCTATCATAAACCAACATAGATTGGTTACCTCCCCTTAATGACGCTATCGCATAATATATAGGTAACCAGTTTAGAACCAACAATGGCGACTAGATTCGTCACCTCCCCTTAAATGACGCTCTCGTATACATGTATATAATAAATTAATAAGCGGACCAATACAACTTGATGTTTGGAATCAATTTGTGAAAAATTGAGCAATCGTCTATTACAACGGCCATCTTTCAATAAACTTCTATAGTGAGCAAGGTAACCCCTTTTTTCAGATTAAGCAAAGTAAGTGGGAAAGGGTTAGTATGTGTTCACTGGTCTTCGAACCTCTGTCATCTATTCAGATCCGTCATGATGAATAGGGTATCTTTATCAATTTGATCATACTGATCAATTTCTCATTTTGTTACAATGTTTTCAAGTCTATTCATTAATTATACTGTAATTTATAGAGTTTTGTCAATAGTATTGCCTACATGTGTTCAAAGTCGACACCTGTAGATTTGTTGTATGTGAGAAAGGGTAAAAGTGACTGTTTCGCGCTTTTGAGGTCACAAATTTTAATATATCAAACAGCGAAGAATCGGTGGTGTAGTGGTAGAGCGTCCCACATCAGGTTCGTGGGGTCACAAATTTTAATGTATCAAACAGCGAAGACTCGTTGGTGTAGTGGTAGAGCGTCCCGCATCAAGTTCGGGAGGTCACAAGTTTTAATTTATCAAACAGCGAAGACTCGGTGGTGTAGTGGTAGAGCTTCCCACATCAGGTTCGGGAGGTCACAAGTTTTAATGTATTAAACAGAGAAGACTCGGTGGTGTAGTGGTAGAGCGTCCCGCATCAAGGTCTCCTAACGAACATGTCTGTAGAAGGTCTCCTAACGAACATGTCTGTAGAAGGTCTCCTAACGAACATGTCTGTAGAAGGTCACCTAACGAACATGTCTGTAGAAGGTCTCCTAACGAACATGTCTGTAGAAGGTCACCTAACGAACATGTCTGTAGAAGGTCTCCTAACGAACATGTCTGTAGAAGGTCTCCTAACGAACATGTCTGTAGAAGGTCTCCTAACGAACATTTTCTGTAGAAGGTCTCCTAACGAACATTTCTGTAGAAGGTCTCCTAACGAACATGTCTGTAGAAGGTCACCTAACGAACATGTCTGTAGAAGGTCACCTAACGAACATGTCTGTAGAAGGTCTCCTAACGAACATGTCTGTAGAAGGTCTCCTAACGAACATTTTCTGTAGAAGGTCTCCTAACGAACATGTCTGTAGAAGGTCTCCTAACGAACATGTCTGTAGAAGGTCTCCTAACGAACATGTCTGTAGAAGGTCTCCTAACGAACATGTCTGTAGAAGGTCTCCTAACGAACATGTCTGTAGAAGGTCTCCTAACGAACATGTCTGTAGAAGGTCTCCTAACGAACATTTTCTGTAGAAGGTCTCCTAACGAACATGTCTGTAGAAGGTCTCCTAACGAACATTTCTGTAGAAGGTCTCCTAACGAACATGTCTGTAGAAGGTCTCCTAACGAACATTTTCTGTAGAAGGTCTCCTAACGAACATGTTTTTGCGCCAGTATATGTACAAGTGTATATTAAATACGAAATATTACGTTGCAGGAGCGATGAATGGGTTCGTATTGAACGACAAAGAGCGTGGAAAAGTCGACCAGTCAATATCTTTACAGGAATATGTCGTCGACAAGACGGTAACATAATTCATTAAACCTCAATCAACCAATCAATATCTTTACAGGAATATGTCGTAGACAAGACGGTAAAACAGTTCAATCTCATGCTGTACTTCGGTTGTAATGGCAATTGAAATAAAGAAATCTTTATATCCGCCGAGTTGCAAGAAAACCATCATTGTGGACTCTGCGTAAAAAACTAATCCCGCAACATACAAAAAGGTCTTGTTGGATCTACGTACATTAAATGCACTGTAGACGTCATAGATATGATCCGTTCCGTGAGAATACCAACATTTTTGGACTCAGCGTAATGTATCGAACCAGATCAGCCCGCGCAGTCCGCTCAGGCTTACCCGGACAGGCACTTTTTCGCCTCCTATGGATTTTATATTTCAGGAATCTTTACTTTATACATCTATCCCCCTGATACGGAATGTGTCGGCCCGGATTAGCCTGCGCGGACTGCGCGAACTGCGCAGGCTGATCTGGATCGATATATTACGCTGATTCCAAAATGTTGGTTTTCCCACGGAACGGCTCATATCTATGAAGTCTGCAGTACAGTTAATGTACGTAGATCCAACAAGACCTTTTTACGTTGCGGGATTCGTTTTTTTATGTCTTTCCAGACGCATTTTGACGCATCTACAGCAGACGACTTTTGTTTTTAGACATTGTGTCGAAATGAGAAATAGCTCATGCTGTGCAATTTCTCCTTCTGCCATAATGTTTTCAACATTCGTCGAAAATAAGTATCAATAACTCAAATGAATGAAGTAGACGAAACTCACAGTTACAAATCGGTATATATATATATACACAGTAAGACGAGTTTCGAAAGTAAGGATCGACAATCTGTTCCTAGATCCAATTAGATTAGTTAGGAAGTAGGTCCTTAGTCTATAATACTGTAACGACACAACACGAACGGAAAAAAAAACTTTTGCTTGACCTGAAAACAAAAAACTAGCCGCGTCGGCGAAAAAAAAGACACCGCGTTGAATCTGCGAACACTGACTACTCCAGTTAGCATGTGCGCATGTACGCAGACTCACCGGAGTCTACATAGAACGGCAAAATTTACTTTGGAAGTGTCCGGGAAGTAAATATAGCCGTAATAAAAGGTAGCGGACTGGATCCAAGTGACCGTTTACGTTAACGCCCCAGCCCGCTACTACAAACGCTAACTTAAACGATTCCTTTCGACTGACACAAATACGAATGTACGTTGTACCTTTGCAAACAATGTCTTTCATACGAGTGTTTTGAGACGACAGAAAACGTTCGAAAATGAATTTTGATGGATTCATTTACGTTACATTAATTTTAACGCAGACAGCATGGGCTTTGAGGTCGAACCAAAATTCACACTACGAACTTTGGTCAAGTCGGTTCGATTCTGTCTAATTCGAGATGAAGATAATGAGAGACAAGGTGACGAATGGCGAAAGACAATTCGCTACAATGAGATCTGAATTAGAGAGTCTCGCAGCAGCGTGCAGCTCTAAAACCGAGGTAAGTGTAAGTAAACATGTTTTTATGTTCATAAATACCGGTATGTATGTTTTTATACAAGTAAGTACCGGTATGTATGTTGTTATGCTTGTAAATACCGAGATATGTTTGTAAGTTCGTAAAAACCGGTATGTATATTTGTGTACAAGTAAGTACCGGTATTTATGTTGGTATTCATGTAAATACGGATATTTATGTGTGTATACTCATAAATAACGGTATATTTGGTGTTTTTCTTGTTAATACAGACATTTATGTTCGTATATTTGTATAAATAACGGTATATTTGCTGGTTTTCTTGTAAATACGTATATTTATGTTTGTATACTCATAAATAACAGTATATTTGGTGGTATTCTTGTAAATACCGATATTTATGTTTGTATACTCATAAATAACGGAATAATTGGTGGTATTCTCGTAAATACCAATATTTATGTTTGTATACTCATAAATAAAAAGTATAGTTGGTGGTTTTCTCGTAAATACGGATATTTATGTTTGTATACTCATAAATAACGGTATAATTGGTGGTATTCTCGTAAATACCGATATTTATGTTTGTATACTCATAAATAACGGTATATTTGGTGGTTTTCTCGTTAATACTAATAATTATGTTTGTATACTCATAAATAACGGTATATTTGGTGGTTTTCTCGAAAAAACGGATATTTATGTTTGTGAACTCATAAATAACGGTATATTTCGTGGTGTTCTCGTAAATACCGATATTCATGTTTGTATACTCATAAATAACGGTATATTTGGTGGTTTTCTCGAAAAAAAGGATATTTATGTTTGTATACTCATAAATAACGGTATATTTGGTGGTTTTCACGTTAATACTAATAATAAAGTTTGTATTCTTATAAATACGGTATATTTGGTGGTTTTCTCGTTAATACTAATAATTATATTTGTATACTCATAAATAACGGTATATGTGGTGGTTTTCTCGTTAATACTAATAATTATGTTTGTATACTCATAAATAACGGTATATTTCGTGGTGTTCTCGTAAATACCGACATTTATGTTTGTATACTCATAAATAACGGTA